>JAOTAX010000009.1:27784277-27812255 GCA_025629825.1 Erythroxylum guanchezii | reverse complement strand
GAAAGCAGTACCTTGCAAGGACGATTCTTGATGACGAATACATTAATCCAACTCAAAATACATGTCCATATAAATTACCAGCAAACAATAAACCTAAAAGAAGGATACGAACTCACTGGAGATCTCACGACAATAGCCTCTCCTTCACTATCTGCAGCGACTCTGTCATTGGTGCTAGGAGAAAAACGTGATAATCTTCCGGAGGCACAAATGGTTGCTTTTCGTTGTAGCAAACGCCAAGTGCTGCCTCAACGACGGCAATATCGGACCAGCCGTCGGAGTTGCAAACGAAGTCCTAGTGGAGGCTCTAGCGCTGCCTGATCTGGTTCCATGAGAAGTGAGAACTAAGAAATGGGAGAGACGCGAGGAAAGTGTCGAAGAAATGAGGGCATAATCGACAATAAAAATAAAAATATCAGCTACTTCATTAAAACGCTCCTCAGCCCAACTTATTCAATATCAGCTGGTTATGTGGAATAAGCCAACTCAATTAGCTAATAACCAAACACTTTAAACAGTTTTTTTATAAAGTTAATTGGCTAATTTAGGTCAATCAGCTATTTTTTGACTAATCAGCCAACAACCAAACACTCTCTAAGTTGATGGTTGTCGTAGAGACTTTCGGGTTGTTTGGAATACATTAAATTGAATTCAATTTATACTGTTTGAAACAAATCCAGTAATATTATAATTGAATTCAATTACACTGTTTGAAACAAATATAATAATATTAAAATTAAATTCAATTACACTGTTTGGATTAAATTATTAATAAATTAAATAATTTGAAATCAATTAATATTTATTTGAAAGATAGTTTAATTATTAATTCAAATTTTATTTGAATATTTATATATTTTAAATTTAATTATATTTATTAATAATTATTATTATTTAATTACATATAATTTAATTATAAAAATTAAGTTATTAATAGTTTTTATTGGTAATTAATTTTAATTTATTAAATATATAATTTTGAATTAAGGTTTTGAAAATTTGATAAATAATTAATAACACAACAATCCAATTATATTAAACACCAACATAAAGATTTGTTCTTTTTCCAATTATATTAACCAGAAACATAAAGGTTTGTTCTTTTTCATATTTTCATTTCACTGTCAAGCTTCCTAGGCACTTCCTCAGCATCTTCATTCTCCACTCACTTTGGTGATGCGTGACTGTTGGTGGGAGACTGGCTCTGTGCTGTTGCGTGGACGTGGGAAAAAGTAACGTTGGTGATGCGCGGCTGCTGTTGGGAGACTGGGTTGGAGGCTGCTGTTGGGAGACGTTCGTCTAGTGTAGGGTTGGAGATGTGGGTTTGGGAGTAGGATACAGAAGTGCCAGGCTTAATGGGTTGAATTCACGTGATTTGGATCGTGAATTCAATTTGTTAAGAAAGTTGGATTTAAACCTACACACGATTTCAATTCATGCCCTTTTTTAGATTCCAAACAGATAAATTGAATTCAATCCCATGTCTTCCAAACAGGCTGTTTAAATTGACGTAGGCGGAGTAGGGACCGTGTCCTCTCTTAACCAGTGGTTACCTGTATCAATGAAACAAACCGAAATTAAATGGAGCTAATGTGCGCCTCTTTCTTGTGTACCCAAAAAACAGGTATTTTAATATTAACACTATCAGTCCCATCAAAGTATAAATATTAAACTCATTTTGAAGCACAAGCAAATTAAATTTTATTCGAATTTACCGAAATTAAATGGAGCTAATGTGCGCCTCTTTCTACTTTATGTTTAACTCGTCCTGACTTGTTTAGACGGCAACTCAATAATATATATTTAAAACAGCTTTCATGATACCAGATGAGCAATAAAGGAATGAGTCTTCTGTACAAATTCAAGTTAGCGTTAAAGGGAATGGAAGGGAAGGGAGACCAAACACAAACTATAAGAGAGAATACCCCAACAACCTTGGAAGCCATTGCAACTTAGTCCATGTAAATGATGCCATGTCTCAAAGGTTCTGCTTTACTCATCTGTCAATCGCATGGAAATGTTCTGTTTTGTAGATTCCATCTTCAATAAAAGATCCTTAATGTCTGTTTCCATCCTCATCTTCATATTCAAGTACTCTCGATGAGCTCTTTCCAGAGCCTGAAGTTCTTCGCATTTCTGTTTGCGTGTTTCCTCCATCTCAACTAGCCGCAACTTTGCGATTCGGCTTGTGTATTCTTCTTCGATTTTCTCATTCTTTGCAATCGCGATACGTTTCAGGCCCTCCGCTTCCTTCCTTGCTTCGTTGGCATGCGCCTGAAACATTTTCGCTTCAGCCTGCTTCATTCTCACAACGCTCTCCAGTTCATTGAACACGGGCTCGTCAGCTCGCACTTTAAAGATTTTCTCTTCGGCCTGTTTCATTCTCGCAATGGTCTCCAATTCATCAAACACGGGTTCATCAGCATGCGCTCTGAACATGTTTGCTTCAGCCTGTTTCATTCTCGCAATGGTCTCTAGTTCCTCAAAAACAGGATCTTTCCGTGCACTTATCCGCACCTCCATCTCTGCAGTGCGTTTATTATCATTCAAGTCAGCATTGAAGCTAGGAAGTAGGATAGGTGATCTTTCCAATTGAGGGGTTTTTTCAATATGAGAAGACTTAAGCCATGTGCTATCCTGGGTGGGTCCAGAACTCCCCCCATTCCTTCCATTACCGTGTTCCTTCCCCAAGAACACAGAAGAACTGCTAAACTTGGAAGACTCACTTTCTGCAATCAGAAAAGGAGAACAACATTGAAAAACAATTACATCTATGAAGCATGACAAGGAAATGCTACATGTTAATACGAGGTACATAAGCCAAACGAATGAATGGGAAGACCTAAGACGTAGAAGGACATAACAGGTGCGATTTGGCAGATTCAGATTCCTATATACCCACTCATGTGGTACTTTACTTCTTTATACCATATCCAGTTACATCGATATCATCTAATGATGAGTACTATTATCCCTTCATCACAGTATTTAACAAAAATCACCGTAAATAGAAGTATTAAAAAATGAATCTATTTCAGAACTTGCCAAAGTATATGGTCCTTGAAATTATTTCCATTGCACAAGGGGTTTTATTGAAGACACTAATATAATATAAGGTCTTATAATATTTTATCCTAAATTGTATTTATAAGTATGAAGAAATCAAATGATTTACCAGTCAAGAAGGCCATGATATGAGTGTAGACATCAGGAAGATTAGCCTTAGAGGTCAATTTCATCAGCATCTGATCTGCAACTTCATGCAGTTGCCTGCCTCTCACATCCTTGCTGCCACTAAAAATTCTTTTGACATATTGAAGTTCATTGCGAAATGTTTCAGCTGTCCACTCCTTTGCAAAGTTCTGGAAGACCTCCTTCACAAAGCCAAACATCTCAGAGGGATGATCACAGGCAACACAATGGAACTGCATCTCGGTAGTACCTTGTGCCCCGGTCACACTTCTTCCATTTCGGATATAAGATTCTCGCAAAGCACAATCCGCATGGCACCAGTGAAGGCAAACATCACAACCAACCCAACTACATGTATTAGATGCCATGTCAAACTTTGAACAGACGAGACACATACAAGCACTACAAAAGCCGCTCCTCTTCATGCAAACTTTGCAATCACATTCATCGACAGGAATAGGACTCCGACAAGTAAGATTTTTGCATCTTAAATTTAGAAATACCTCGGCCAAATCAGAAGATGAAATACTATTGTCTACCTTAAGATATTCGGGCAGACCAACTTTCAGAGCAACTAAGATTTCCAGTTGACTTCGATGGCACTTCAACAATACATCTAAAGTTAAATCAGGCCTGTTCTGTAATGCTCTCTGAATCGCAAATAGCTGCCCTTGCTTATCGGTTTTTAGCATGATCTCGCGAATGCTTTCTTTTAGACATGATGAAGATTGTCCAGTCATTTCATTGAATATCCTAGCCATTACATGTATGGGATCAGAAACCATTCTGCCAATGATAGTCTCCACAAAATCTGCGCCACCTATAAGAAACTGTTCTTGTTCCTTCTGGCTATTACTCCTATGTAAGGTACTGCCATGTCTATCTCTCATTGCTCTCTTTCTCTCTAGGCTATAGTTTGTACCGTTATCATGAGACCCCATGCTCTGCAACGGAGATCTGGTGTCCTCATGATTCCTTGTTTGGCCAACTGTCAATTGTTTATTAAAGCTCAATTGCTTTTCAAGTCCATTAGGCAATTTAGAGTTTCCCTGCAAAGCTTGACCATTTGATGTATTCTGCAATGCTTGAGACTGTTGACTGGAGTTATTTCCGTTCATCATTGCTCTTTGATACAGGGGAATATCCTTGGTCTTGGAATCACAATGAGCCATGGCTTGCCAAGTTGCTTGATCAATTCCCTGAAATATTGGGCGACTATGAACAGATTGTTCATAGTTGTCCATGTCCAATGAATTCTGTGTAAGAGAACAGCTTGGATTGTGGAAAAAAGACTGGGAACCGGAGAAAGACATCGACGCAGTGAATCCGTTAGAATTTGACTGAAACGTGTTAAATGATTGAATACTTCTGCTTGGAGAACCAGGGTCTTGAGCTGTCTCCCTAGAAGCACCAATAGGCAACAGAACACTGGGTAAGCTAAGAGAAAGATCAAGTGCTCCAAGCGCCAGCTTCTCATCTTTTGGCTTTCTGACGCCTGACTGATCCCCTTTCTCCACTTTCCTGTCTGGGAAGGTACTAAACAATTCAAATGCCCTAGTACTTGGCCCTTCCGTATCTTCCACGTCCCTACTATTTGAAAATTTTCTAGGTTCTTTTCCCACAAATACACCATCTTCATTAGAATCCGCAGCTCGGACCGGTGAAACAGCAACACCCTTGCCTTTATCCCTTAAATTCTGACCCAAAGTCTCTGTTGCCAACTCCATATTGATTTCCTTTCCCTCATTCTCCTCTGTGAACTCTTTGTCTGATTCCTGAACTTCATCGTCCCCCACCTCTGCCTCGAGATCAATACCCTTTTCATGTCGAAACCCTCCATCTGTACAAATATTCCCAGACTTATCAACAGTCATGTCCTTAGTTTCCTCCTTTTCAGACTCGATTTTTTCTCTGGGAGTACCACCCGCTCCAATAACACCATCATCATTACCAGAATTTCCAACTTCACCGCCATTAATACTAGCCTTATCAATAAAATTCTCCCCACAAACAAGCCCCTTATCGCCTTCCTCAACCACATCAGTCTTTTCAGAAACACTTTCCTTCTCAAACCCCTTCTGTTTTACATTTACTTCACCATTACCAAGGTTTTCACCCTCCACCTCTCTACAAGCAACGTCCACCCCGTCATGTTCCGAGCCACACTTTTCTTCCTCATTTTTATCCTCATCACCAACTTGAGCATCGGATTGAGGCTCTGGTTCGAGCTCACCTTCTTCCATTTCACTGCTACTCCCACTCTCAGCACTCTTAATATCAATTTCAACACTCTTCACATCCACTCCAATCTTCTTCCCCACCTCCACACTCCTAGATTGCTCACTCCCGGAATCCTTCGACCACGACGGAGATGATCTTCTCGACTTGGAACTCGATGATTTCCCCTTCCCCTCATCCCTGGGTGACTTCACATCCCTCAATCCCTTAGGAGATGATCTGCTACTGCCACTCACCCTCTCCTCATTCACAACTCTATTCCCTCTACCCTCATCAAAATCCTTGCTTCCACTACCAAATCTCCTCCTACACCTCTCTCTCTCCGACCTAAAACGTTTCGGAAATTCCCTCCTTGACACTGCACTAAAACTCTCGGACCGATGAATGCTCCGGTCACTACCACCGCCACCAGTGTACCCTTCTCTACTACTATACCTATCAAACCCTAGCCCTAACCCTTTCCTCCGATCAGAGCTGTCAAAATCGTGATCCGATCTCTTCCGAACCAGCCTGGAGCTCTCTCTATCTCTACTCTCGTCCTCAATAGATCGATCTCGATCATATCGGCAAGACGAAGATGTGGTGGAACTGGGCGACACTAACCCTTTCCTTGCACTATCCGATTTGTAATAGAAAGATCTAGAAGATCGACCTGTACTCAAGTCCTTCGCAGAGCCTGAACCTGACCCTTTCTCGTTATAGGAATCGAGATCATCGCTCGATCTCAGTCTCTTCATTTTCTTCGAATTATATCACCCGACAACAATATAACTAAAGTAAAATCCTTTTTATTACATAAGAAGAAGAAGACAGCTTTGACCAGGATTCATGTCAAGGTCGCAGATTTGAACCAAACCTAAACTAAACCGCTTAGCTCCGTACGACGAACAAATATAACCAAAAAGACACAACACCACACCAGACACAAACCAAGCCCGATAACCCGAGTTTCAGAGACACGGCTACCGTTTTGGAACCGAAATACAGACAACCAGAGATACGGATACCAGAAGTGTTACGCAGGCGGGTTAGTGTCAGCGGAGACGGTGACCCGGGAGGGACAAACGTATGATAAAATGAGTGGTTGGTATGGTATTGAAGTAGAGAGAGAGAGAGAGAGTAAAAGCAAAAGGGTCAAAGAATGGTGAGGAGCGGGAGATTTTATCTCAGTCAACGCAGATGAAGCTGTGTATGGGTTTGGTGGGATTTCTGAGAAAGGGGAAAAGAGAGGAGAGAAGAATGAAGAAGAAGAGTTATACTTGTACACGCAAACTCTGTACTGTGTCTTGTTTCGTAACCGTCTCAGTGTTTGCCCTTTTGGTGGGTGGCACTCATACCTGTGCTCTGCTTGTACTACGTTTATGTATAATATAATACAATTATCCTATATTTACTTTTGTTATATTTTAAAGTTTTAGTTATATTTTATTTTTATTTATTATTTTTGTATATATTTATTGTAATTTTATTTACATAATTATTTATTATATTAGTTTTTTTTTAATATACATCACTTTTTTATTACTACATCTGTATATAAGTCTATCGGAAATAATTTATGTAAAAGGTAACTAGGTATGGCTGCGTACTATCAAATCTTCTCAAATCCTACCTTATTACGGGACTTCAGAATAAGTGTGATGACATCGATAATAATAATTTTTAGTTAAAAAATAATTTAAAATAGAATTATTGTAAAGCTAAGAATTAACATAATAATGTAAATATAAAAAACAATATTTCAAAAGCAAGCTCTCGGGTATTATTGCTTAGCATTCCGAGAAAGAAGGGGAAGGAAAGTTTGACTCTGGCATGTACTTTTGACTCTTCTCCTTCTGCTTCTTAACTTTTATATATAAAATTTTAATTAACAGATTTATAAATGCAAAAAGAATCATTCACATTCTCCTATTCAGAAGCTCCACACATCACAGGCTTCCCTCTCTCTCTCTATATATATATAGACACACACATCTTGAGCACTAGAAAGCTCAACTTTTTTTATATGTACAGCAAGATAAGAGATTTGAAAGCAAAAAAGGACACTTTAGAAGTGGAGGTGGCACTATGAGATCAAATGGCCAACGGATAGAAGCTAACATCAAAACAGAAAGTGCATGGAGCTCTTGTTACCTCTATGGGCAAAAACCCCATCAACTAGATTTTCTTAGCTCTGTTCCTTAATGTCTAGGAGAGGAACTCCAGGTGCATACTTGGATCACCATGAGAGAGTTGTGAGAGCTCCTCCTCCTTTCATTTTTGGCATCAACACCCAGCAGCCTTAAGAAAGTTATCATATGGACTCAAAGTTGGTAGCTGGAAGTACTGATATTGTTGATATTCTGCCCCACAAGGAGTTGGAGTCGCAGTAACAAATGGATTGTTGTAATTAGGATTGAAATTTTGCTCAGGACGTGTATTTTCCTTCTGCAATGGCACCAAAGTTGCGAACATTGATTCATTATAAGGCAAAACACCACCAAGCATTCATGTTTCATGTGCATAGGTGTAGGGACGGATTCTCTGTCCATTTTATTCTGTTCCTATCCTATCCCATGGTCCTGCATCTATTTATTTGAGTCTCGCATAAATAAATGACTCTGTCGTGGGATAAGATAGGAACAGGTAAAATGGACACAAGATCCTGGCTCTAGGTGCAGAGGGCAGAAGCATGCATGCAGAGGTAAAGTTTAACCAGAAAGCAGAAGGATAATATTTCTGTCCGGGAGTTAGTTCAAAGTGGCGGATAAAACAAGTTGCTTGGATTAATTTCACAGGCTAAGAATGAGGAATATGCTTTTATGTTCAGTTTGCTCATAGATTGAATTGCAGATAATGTAATTATACACAGCAGATGATTACCAATCATGTCAACATTTCACAGGCATTGCTAGACCATGAAAAGAAGCAAGGAAGTGGAGAAGTAGAACCTGCTCAATGTGAGAATCAGATGTTATTTCCTTTCTCTGCTGATGTTCATGGGCAGGGATTTTCATTAAACTTTCTTGTCTTTGTTGACTAATCATTAAAGCCGACATCTTCTCTTGTTTTCCTGCAGAAAGGTCTGCGCAATGCTTAGCCATGTCTACATATGGCATGTTCGGCACGGCTGACGCTGAAAGTCGTCCAACCTGACAGGTCGTTTCCGAGATCTGGACACAAATCGTCATTTAAAGAGTAGAACTTCCAACTTCAGATTGAAGTTGTTAACCAGACATGAAACAGATATCACAGTTAAATCAAGAATCTAGTGAGAGTTGAGTCACAAGTTAAGCTAGAAAACATGCCATTCACATATTCTACTTGAAAGCTTCTCTCTACAAGCATAACAAAAATGGAATGCAACTTACTCCATTCAATAGGTCATCGACACTCAGAAGATTGGGAGGATTGGAGGGCAGTGGCTTATTACAGTCTGTTTGACCTTCAACTGTATCAGGTGAAACATTATCTTCGAATGTGAAGAGTGG
Organism: Erythroxylum guanchezii; assembly: GCA_025629825.1. Taxonomy (NCBI): domain Eukaryota; kingdom Viridiplantae; phylum Streptophyta; class Magnoliopsida; order Malpighiales; family Erythroxylaceae; genus Erythroxylum; species Erythroxylum guanchezii. The sequence goes on along the minus strand of JAOTAX010000009.1, from coordinate 27,803,355 downwards.
AGGCTCAACCTGCAGATTAGGTCATCACGTATTACAGGACTGGAGTGGTGTTTCGGAAGAGAGACGGATCCAAGAATCACACAAGACAATTACCTTATTAGAATGGTCATTTTTCCCAGATCCTATCGCACCATTTTGGTCTGGTATATCAGCAAACAAATCAGCTCCAAGAGGACATGCATCATCAGGTCTAAAATCGTTAAGCAACCTAGCTGTTAGACTCGACTCTTGCTGTTTCAAAACAGAAGAAAGTATTTTTAGTTGGATTAATATCAAGAGACTGATAGATACATTGAATCCTGGAATTGCAAATGATGATTACATCTGATGGTGTTCCCAGAAACTTCACTATCATGGCAGCAAATGATTCTTTTGAATGGTTCCCTGATATATCTACTGCCGAAAGCAACTTCAAAGCCTCTTCATCATCTTCTGTGGATCCAAAAACTTTGTATAGAGGATCAAGTTCAATATTAACAGCCTTTAACTTGGAATCATCAACCAGCCGTAGGAATGGATCGGCCTATCAAGAAGTTGCAATAATACAGCAGTTAAAATAAAGTATGATCGCTTCCATGAATTCAAACTTTGCTTCCAAGCTAATTTCATGAAAAAGAAACTGAAAAGAAAAGTCTAGATAAAGACGTAAAGTTCTGCACTTGCTCAGAAGAAGATTGCACTTGGATGAAAATAACACTTACTATTGTATCAGTTAATGCAGCTTTAGCAGAAGCAACAATAGGGTTTATATTGTATGCTTTCGATGAAAAGACAATCATAGATGTTGCCAAAGTAAAGAGGGATCGCCGACGTGATGGTTTCAGTGGCCCTGCAAAATTTGAAAAAGTTCCAGCATCTCAATGAATAGATGTCATATCAATGCCTGAGAAGTAGTATAATGCCTGAAAACTAGCAAGGAGATATCTTTGCCAGAGGCAAGAGGTTGAGTCAGGGAAGCAATTGAGGTAAAATTTTACTATAAATAAAATCTCCTTATAAATAAAATCTCCTTCGTCTCTGTTCGAGCTAAAAGATTAATTATAATTGTTAGATTTTAATAAAAAATAAATTTTAACTCAAATTTTGAATTTAAAATTTTGACTCAAACTCTATTTAAATTCACTTAAACTCGTTCAAATGTGTATTAAGTCTAAATTTTAGTCCAAAGCTCAAGCTTTAGTCTCAAACCCTGCCTTATAAAACAAAACTAAAACCTGAAGATAAGTAATGAGTTACACCTTCAAGGCTGAAAATTTTATCCTCATTATCCTTGTATGATGATCATCTTAAGTGATTTGCTTTACTACATAATTTTGCTAGGAACATTGTCTCAACTTTTAGACTTAATCTGCATGATATTTATTGAACCTGTGCCTTGTTAGATATCCCACAGAAATTCCACATCTCACTTTTCACTGGCTATCTCTGTTCACTTGCATTCAAATATATTCAGTTTTGTAGTTCATGTGAACGGAATCTTATTTAACTTTCAATGAGAAGAACTGTAACAAAATCAGACATTTTGTGACTGGCTCACAAAGATCAAGTTTTGGTATAGAATTCAGGTCGGAGAGCTTACCTCCACTAAGAGCAAAGCTCCTCAGGGAAAACGCTAGCTGGAAACTTTGAATCAAAGTATCATTGCTCGAGTTCTACAAGATACACTATGTAAACTGAATCACATGGAAGAAAAAGAACAGGAAATAAACCAGGGGGAGTCTTCTGGAATTAAGACAAAAGGATGTGGAGATTTATCCTGAAGAAATCAGGAGTCAGCAATACCTTGGTTCTTGCAAAGAGTAACACCAAGCTGTAGGTATTTGCAAGTGCTTCATAATTCTCAGGTGTATTTAAAGGAGAGAGGGACTGTGCCCATATGGACGAAAGTAGAAGGGTAATCTGGCGACTGCTCATTTTAAGCGATACTCTCTGAGATTTTTTCAAGGAAAATATCAAAATAGAGCCAAATTCTTATGCTCAATGTGATCAGCAAATTGAGTACTGAATCAAAAAAGTTAATACATACCTGTTCCTGTGCTAAATTAGTACTAGGGTTTTCCTCAGTCCCTGTGGGTAGTGCATTTCTTTTCACGGTATAAACTCTGCTGTAGGATGACTTCAATCTGTTCAGCATTGAAGGGTTATTTGCTTTTGAATCCTGAAAAGCTACAGTTCTCTCCTTTCTGTCTTCAGATATGTTTGTTTGTGAGGAATGTTCTTTCTTTTTCAGCTTATCGAAGAGTGCAGCTGAAGAAGAAAACACTGACACAGTTCTTGAAAATGTCCTTTGTATATTTTGGGCCTTATTGGAGACAACAGCAGCAGAAGGACGGGGGCAAACACAACAGGGAACAAGAACAACAGAAAATATACGATGTGCACCAGCCCTGGTCTCATGGTCTTCATAGACCATAGCCAAGAGTAGTTGATGAAATAATGCCTCAGGAAAAGCCTGTAGGAAGCATGAACAGAAAACATTAATCAAAGAGAAGAAAAACTAACAAGAATTTTGATCTTTTTATATCTGTGCAACCTGTAATCGCTATTTTTCGGACGCATCCCCAATTTCTAGTTTTTTCCAAGTGCAATAAGAACATTTTTATACAAACAGGTGCATTCTTGCCTTGTTTTGATAGGATAAATTGGGCATGGATGCCACAATCTGAGCAGTGCGATAAACAGCAGAAATCAAGGTTCTGGCCATGACTGTAATAGTTGGTACGTTCTCCAACATTACAGCCATTATATCAAGAACAGGATCTGCATCTCCAACCTGCATTTGAAGCATCTTTCAGTCTTCGGGTGGGTTTTTAGCAATTTCTAAAGTCTCCAAGTGTGCATAAAAAAAACAGTTGTTCGATCAGAATTGCTCATTTAACTGTCCGTTAAGGTATGCTGTAGAGATAAAAATATCACATACCTTGGATGATAACTGTACTAGGCACTCATCAACTGCTTCTCGAAATCTACGGTTCCATTCAATTACTTCAACTCCCAGATTGGAATCGTCAAGTGAACAGTGTATGCTTTTCCTTAAATGCCTCATCATATCACTCAATGCACCTATTATAGCTACAGAAGCCTGAATCTTGGTTTGTTTGGCAAGGCAGGTGGCAACATCAACAATGTCCAGCTGCATTTTGGGCTTCTTGAGAACATTTTTGTGATCAAGATGCTTTATCAAGATGGCCAATACAAAGTGCATGTTCTGTCCTACAAAATGTACAGGAATAATTCTTATGGAAAGCATTAGCCAACCAAATTAACCGGTTTCACAGTTTTGCAGAGGATATAATTACCAGTTTTCTCAATCATTGATTGCATATCTGATAACACAGAGAGAGCAAGACCATGTTCAGGAGTCCATAGGTCATCATTATCAAAATAGCGGAATAGAGATTCAAGAACTCGTCGAACAGTTGTAGCTTCTTTGGCTAAATGTGCCATGTTATTCAGGCAAACCCTCGACCAAAATGTGGGGTTATTGGAATCCTCTCTGCAGTTTTTCAGAAGTGATGAACATATAAAAGAGGTTAGAAATTGACTATAGCGAACTCGGCAATAGCTGCACAACTTAAAGTGAGAATGAGAAATTACAGAGATACGTTGAGTTGGCCTTTCTCATTGACAATCATCCTCCAAGAAGGAACCCTCATCATTGAATCTGATGGGGGAGAATCTTCTTTCACAGACCCTTCCTTATCTTGAAGACCATAATTGTCCAAGACAACTGAGACAACCTAGTTTTGGAAGGCAAAATCTCATCCATTAGTATAATCTTTCCAACATTCCGAATTTCATGAAAAATGTTCCATCAGAGAGAAACACATGCAATAATTCCAAACGGCGTAGAAAATTTTCAATCTCAACAGCAGTATGAAGTGAAAGATGAGGAACAATTTTTAAATAGATTCTTCTAGGTTAACTTACATTGTCAAAATCTGTTGACATGTGAGAGAATTCACCCATGAACCACACCTATATGAAAATCAGTTAGCAGGAACATAAACAGGTGTAAGAAATTATGCTGGAGAAATAAGATAGGATCCTAACGGTAATTGCCCATAGACAAAACACTGTCTATACTTGTCAACAGGAAATTTCCCGTAAAGTACCTTGATGCACAAAACTAAAATGTCAGAAAATACTAATCCCATGAATTACCATTGATGAGAGTGCCTGAAGTCCAGCTGAACGCAATTCTTGTGCACCCGCGTCCTCGTTCAATTCTTGAACTAAAGCACAAAGCTTTGGTATCAAACTGTCTAAATTGAACACGTAAGTGCCATCACTCTGCACATAGGAAAGTATCTAATAAGCTTGAGGGTTTCCAAAGTAGCTACATTTCGGCTTATAGATGAGAAATATCCTTAATAATCATTGCGAAGAACATATATCAATCTGAAAATTGAAAAAATCTTGTAATTCCTACCTGATTGTTGACAAAGTCAAAAAGAGTCTGGCATCCCAATATGCGTATTTCATCATGCCGTGCTTGATCCAATAGAATGTGCACGATGCTAAGCAAGCTACTCGCAAACAACGGCCTGCAGCATAATGCAACTAGTCAATATTTGCAGAATGTAATGAATGAAAATAAGAAGCCTCAGCAATGTCATCCAAATCCTAGAAGCCTCTTTTTCCCAAGGTTTAATGTTTACTGACAGAAAGCAATCAAGCCTTGTTACTTTTACCAACAAAAAGGACCATTCCTACAGAATGAATCCTTGCTTTTGGAATAAAGCACGCAGACATCAATCATCTTCCTACCATAAACTGAATCCTAAGCTAGCCATGTGATATTTGGAATCTAAGCATAATAATGGCAACAAAACTTGAAGTCATTGCCTTCTGTCAATGCTTATCATCTATAGACATGGGTAAATAGAAGATAGCCATTTTTTGAATCGTCAGGCACCCATTGTCTGAAGAAAAGCTTGAATATTGTACCTACAGAGACATTATTGAAAGTAAAAGGAACTCTACTTCTTTCGTTGACTTGCGGTAAACTGTTAATGTTTTTGAGATGTCTTTGACACTCTGACTCTTTGTTTCCATGATGAATCGGATACTTGATCACCAAACAGAAAGAAAGCCATCAAACTTTTCTCCAGTAGGTATATGACTAAGAAATCACATATTTATAGACTCTGATATTTACACAGTTTTACATGTACCATGTTCCAGCTAAGTAGCATCCGAGGTTTAATAGTTTTATCAAACCGGTCATTGTTTAACTCAAAGAATTGGAATCAGAACTCTGAATGGTGTATGTTTATCTTCTGACGCAGTAGTTCGATAAAGTATGTAAATGGTCCAATGATGTTACTAGCATCTAAGCGTGCAATTCCAGCAATCAAATAAGAGGAAGAAAAAAAAAACCCCATGAACAGACTTTCACGTGAAGAAGCTATTATGGTGGAATAACACTCACATTTGCTCTTTGCAAGAAGCCATCAACTTCCTGTAGATACACATAACGACTTTTACCGACTGGAACTGCTCGGTTCTCAAATCCTTGTAACACCTTTGTTCAAGATAAGTACTGATCTGCTCAAAGCATTTGAAACATGAATCAAATGAATTTTAAACCAAATTACACAGAGTATGTAGCAACTGGAGTATTAGTCTAGCAGATGAAGCAAGTTTTTATACAGTTCTTGGCAACGACGATCAGCAAAACCACGAAGGAACATAAATTTCGTATCCATCATAATCACAAAACATAAGAAAACCCAAAATATAAGAGACCAGACTATTACCTTCGGAATCCGGAGAGGGTTTCTGGAAGCATATTCACAAAGTTTACCAATCTTCCGATCATTTACTTGTTCATCCTGGCAAACAAAACATTGAGAGAATCCAAAAGGAATTGAAATAATAGATAACAGGATCCATACTATTCAGTGACAAAAACACATGCATAACTTGCTACAAACATTCAGCTCGGTACAGACGAGTGACTTGTCAACCATACGTAAAACTTCCATTCCCTTTTCCTTGTATTGATCCAACTAGCACTCAGTCACCCTGAAAATCCCCATTCCCAGAAACCTATCCTAAACCAAACGGGAAGAAGCTGAGGTATTACCGCAACCAAAGGAAAACCAAATAAGACCTTAACGTATTCAAACTAATCACATGAAAGGTCCAAACCCCAAAATTCAACCAACACGTCCTGTAATTTAACCTGAAGACATTAGAATGTATGTTCCAAGATTCCTTAAAACGTAATCTTCCATTTTCCAGTTTCTTCTACTTTTGAACCAAAAAAAAAAAAACAGAAAGAATCGCTAACCGGAGAACGAGGGAAAATGTCAGCAAGCAACTTCTTGTATCGTTTAATCGGATGCCTTGATCTTGCACGTAATGCAGGACAAAAGAAACATAAGCTCTCACAAGCTGGGAACACGGTTCTTGAAACCACATCCATTTTTCTTTTACTTTTCTCACTATTCTACAACCCCCCAACCATCCAAAATTCCAAATTCCCTTTTCCCCTTCAGTATCCCCAAATGCCCTCTTCCAATTCAAACATCATTCGAAGAACATACCGAACGTATCAAGATTCGGTCATCTACTTCTCCTTAATCAACAAGAAAAACCGAAAAGAAGGAAACAGATTAGACTGCGCAGAAAGATAAGGCGTTTGGATTGAGGGGAAGGAGCGATCAGAGTTCCAAAAAACAGATCGCCGATGATTCGGTTCGATTCTCTACGGAGAGAGATATGATATCTAATTATTTACTATTTTTCATGTGAATTAAATAGTCGATTGATTTTCATTGTTCGTTAATTCTCTGTACTTTTTCTTCGTCCCCACCCGTTTCCTCATTTTTCTCTCTCTCTCTCTCTTTTGGGTGTGTCCGTCTATCTATTTATACTCTTCGCTTTTTTAAAACGTACGTGCGCGCCATTTTTGTGTTCATCACCAAAACGCCCACCTTTTGCCTCCATTTCCAACGCCCCAAAATCACCTGTTTCTTTTTTTTTTTTTTGGTTTTTGATTAACGGGAAGCAAAATACGCAACAGATCACAAGATAGGTCTGAGGGCATTGCGCCCCAACAAATCCTCTAAAAGGAGACGTTGGCATTCTAAAGGTGTATTAGGAAAAAAAAAGTAACACCAAAATCAGAGAAATATGCCTGTGTGACGAGCAAGTCGGCACAGGTGTTGCTCTATCGGTAAATATGACGATGAATAATCATCCAGTTTCTTGTGAAAAGCTCATGGATGCCCTAGAGTACGGAGTTGAGCATCATGGATCTGTTAACTAAGGAAAACAGGAGTTAGTGTGCCACAAGAGAGTCCACTTCCAGTTTTATGCATCGCAAGCCCAACCTCTAGGCAAGCAAGAGGCCTATAAAGACACCCCAAAGTTCGGCAGTCAATGGAGTGCGCCAACCGAGGTTCTGGATGAAATCTCCTAACCATTGCGATTGCTATCTCGTAAAAGGCCCCTTGCAGAAACCGAGTATTGGGAGCGATTGCTTGTCCAATCCGTGTTTAACTTGACCCAGCCAGGGGGGAATGTGCACCAATCAAAGGGTAGGTCTTGTCGGGGCCGTATGCTGGGGTAAGCTCTGCTCGCCAACCTGTAACCTTGCGAATTTGATTTGCATAAGACAAAATGAGAGAGTTAGGAGAGTAAGGCCAAGCGAAAGATGCATCAAAGATAGACTGATTCCGCCATGTCAATAAGAACCAGCATGTCGTTCCAAACAAAACCGTCCAGTCAGGCCCCAGGGCCCGCTAGTGTTGTTGGAGGTTTGTGTGAATCCAATCTCGCAATGGCAAAAAGAAAAAGTCTGAATCAAGTAGGAGTGGCGATAAGGAATCCCACACTTGGCGAGCCTTGGTGCAATCACAAATCGCATGTAGAGCTGACTCCTCGATAGGACAGTGGTGGCATGAACCGTCAGTGGTTAGATGTTTTTGGACCCGCTGTTGATTGGTGAGTAACCGGTCATGCGCTAAAATTCATAAGAAGGACTGGATACGCTGTGGTCCTGGCCAGTTCCAAATAGCCTTCCAAACCCCATGAATCGGCTTGTCATCCAGAGCCATAAGCATGGAATAGGTGGAAGCGATGGTGAAGAGGCCTTGTTCCGAGGCTCCCCACACCACCTTGTTCGGCCCGAGGAATTGTTAGGCAAGAAAATACCAGCGATTAAGCAGCACAACGACGTTGGGAGGAAGGATTGGAAAGAAGCCTAGTTCCAGTTACCCGAAGCGTCCACGAAGTGGTGGACACTAAGGTTGACTGTAGTCTCCGGAATAGGGGAAGTGGAGTGTGAAAGAAGCGGTCCCACTCCTTCGATCCAAGGGTCAAGCCAGAAGCGTGCGCTGGTGCCATCACCAATCATCCATTTCATACCTTAGGTACCGATGTGCTAAGTGGCCTTGATGCTTCGCTAGACCATTGAACCCCCTGCAGTGGTAATAGAGGTGGGGATGTGAGTGGCGTCAAAATTATATTTGCCTGAGAGGACTTGGACCTATAGCGCACGAGGTTTGGCTATCAAGGACCAACCGAGCTTAGCTAGAAAGGCATCGTTAGTTTCACGACTACACCTAAGGCCAAGTCCGCCCAGCTCCTTAGGTTTACACGCGTCCTTCCAACTGACCAGGTGGATTTTCTTTTGATCTTGCTTCGAACCCCACAAAAATTGCTTCATGGCTTTCTCCAGGGTATCACACAGACTGTGAGGTAATCGGACCGTCTGTATGGTGTAACTCGGGATAGCCACTAAAGCCATTTGAGTCAGAGTGATGCGGCTAGCGAAGGAGAGAAGTTTGGCTGACCAGCCAGCAAGGCGTTGGTGAACCCGATCCAGAATATATTGATACATCCGTGTGGTGACCCGTTGGTGCAAAAGTGGGACATCGAGGTATCGATCGAGGTCAGTGGTCTGAGGGAAGCCTAGCTCGTAGCTTAAACGACGCTTCATATCGGGGGGCATATTTCTGGAGAAATAGCATCTGGATTTCGTCATGCTCACCCATTGCCCGGACACCGCACAAAAGTCATCTAAAATATCACAGATGATGAGCACTTGATCGGTGGAAGCTTCAGAGAAGAGGATAAGATCGTCAGCGAAAAATAAGTGGGAGAGGGGTGGACCATTCCGGCTAAGCTTGATCGGTTTCCAGCTATCTTGTGCCATCGCCTGAGAAATCACATGGGCAAGCCGTTCCATGCATAAAACAAAGAGGTAGGGGGAGAGGGGGTCCCCCTGGCGAATACCTCGGGATGGGGTAAAGGCATCGCTTAATTCCCCGTGCCAGTTAACTTGAATGGAAACAGAGGTGATGCACTTCATGATTAGGCGAATCAGAGAAACGGGTAGGCTAGCATCGGTCAGGGTGTCCTGAATGAAGTCCCAAGCCAAGCGATTATAGGCTTTCTCCAGGTCAACTTTGATGGCCATAAGTCCCGTGCGCCCAATTTTCCACTTTTACTAATTCTACTATGTTCCAACTTATCTCATCTACACATTTATATATAACAGATTATTTGATTTCCCAAAATTAATATTGGGTTGTTACTATCCACGGTAGAATATAAACCAAGTGCACAAATCAGTTAACTTTTAAATTAATATATCAATGATTAGTAAAGATGCTTAGGGATGACTATTTCGATTCAATCCGGCCCAATTTGAAGTTAACAAGTTAGGTTTCAATTATCATATTTTGAATTGGGATCAAGTTTGGAAGTTCAGGCAAAAATTCAGTTGAATGATCCTAAAAAACGTCTTTTTTGTTTGTTATTATTTTGGTGTAATTAACTAAATCATCATTATTTTAGTCTCGAGTTTCTTAAATGTATATACTAAAATGAATTATTAGAGATCGCTAAAGATAGCTTCTTCAATCTTATCTATCCTTGTCAAAGTTAACGGATTAAGTTTGAACTAATGAATTGAGATTTAATATAGGAGGTTGGTTGGGTGACTTGAACTCCTTCCTAAATATGTCCTTATCAAAGTTAGTGGGTTAAATTTAGATTGATCAAGTTTCGAATTAAGATTTGATATAGATCAGTTCAAAGTTCAAATAGGTGACTTTAATCGCTCCTTCAATTTGTCCCTATCAAAGCCAACGAGTTAAGTTTGGATTAATCGAGTTTCGAATTAAGATTTGATATGACAAGTCAGTTTGAAGTTCGGTTAGGTGGCTCAAACCCCTCCCTCGGAATAACGTTATTTTTATTTGAAATCATTTCAGTGTAACTAATTAAAACAACACAATTATGTTTCGACTATCTCAAGTTCTTAAATTTACAAACTAAAATAACGTCATTTTAGTTATTACCTTGGCTTAGAAGATAAATCGAGTGCATAAATTAAACAAAATTTAAATTAATAGATCAATCATTAGTAAAGATGGGTTAAACATGATTATATTCTTCATTCATCTTGGGGGTCAAGTTTAAATTGAAAGAGCTTCAAATTGGGATTGGGTATGACAGATTGGTTTGAAGTTTAGTTTGATATTTTGAACCCATCCCCAAAAATGACACATTTTAGTTTGATATTATTTTGGTTTTACTAACTAGAATAATGTCATTTTAATCTAGAGTTTCTTAACTATATAGACTAAAAAGAGTTGGTCTAGCCCAAATGCTTAAATTGCTCCAAACGATACCATATTGATATAATTGATAAATAGGATGTTATTTAGCCATTAAGTTGGCTATGCTCTATGGGGCGAAGTGTTGTACCATCAAATAAATGTATAGTCATAAGTAACTGGTGATAGAGACGAGGATCCTCCGTTGGATGTGCAATCTTACTACAAAAGATAAGGTCAGGAATGTAATAACAAAGAACAAATTAAAGGTAACTAATATTATTTACAAATTAAGATAGATAAGGTTTAGGTGATTTGGACATGTTAAGAGGAGACACTCAAATATTTCAATGAGAAGATGCTAGAAGATTGTACTTATAGACCGTAAGAGAAAAAAATGAAGGCCTAAAAACAATTGGCAGAAAGTGATGAAGTACGATATGACAATGTTGAAATTTATTGAAAATATGATTCGTAGTATAAAATTTTGGCATACTAAGATAAGATAAAAGATCCCCTCATAAAGAGATCTCATAGTTCTTATAAGTCTTTTAACTTTTTCCTCTTGTAATTAACATAAACTTATAAATAGGCAGTCTTACTGCTTAGAGATTTAATCTAAGCCTTTTTTTCCTTCATAGTTTGATATAGTAGTTTATTTTTTATGTTTTAATTATTAATTATTATTTATTTTGCTCTCTTTTCATACTATTAAACATCTCCATACTTCACTTGTGATAAAAGGGAATCGGAGATGAGAAAGGGAGAGTAGAGAAGAGACGAAAACATGTTTTGGTCAGCCAGATTATTGCTCTTCTGGACTTCTTACTTTTATTTACAATTAATTGGACTTTATATACAAAAAGCCCAAAATACAAAAGACTAACCAACTAATAACTGCTGCTAACTAACATATTAAATTACATTTCTTCACTCCCCCTCAAGTTGGGGGTTCATATACATTTTTAACACCTAACTTGGACAAGAGATACTCATGCTGCTGTACTCCCAATCCTTTGGTAAGTAAATCTGTAATTTGCTTATTTGTAGAAACATACTAAGTTTGAATTAATCCACACTGAATTTTCTCACGTACAAAGTGACAATCTATTTCGATGTGTTTCGTTCTTTCATGATATACAGGGTTTACTGCAATCTGCAAGGCTGCTTGGCTATCACAGTATATCATAACTGGTCTTTCACTCTTAACTCCCATTTCTTCAAGCAATCCTGATAACCATACCAACTCAGCAGTAGTAATGGCCATGCTCCTGTATTCAACTTCTGTTGAGGATCGGGAAATCGTGCTCTACTTCTTTGACTTCCACGATATCAATTAGTCTCCCAATTTCACAAAGAATCTTGTTATTGACTTTCTAGTCATGGGACAAGAGGCTCAGTCAGAATCACAGTAAGCAGACAATTCTAGATATCCATTGGCTGATAATAAAATTCCTTGCCCTGGACATTTCTTAACATAACGCACAATTCTTAAAGCCGCCTCATAATGTTAATGTTTTGGGTTCTGCATGAACTAACTCAGGTGTTGTACTCCGTAGGCTATATCTGGCCTTGTGTGAGTTAAATACAAGAGTCTCCCTATCAACCTTTGATACAGTGCTACATCTATCATTTCTTCATCGGCAAGTTTCAACTCTGTGTCTTTATCATACTCAACAGAAGTCAATTTCTAATTATGCTTCAAAGGTGTGAATGCAGTCTTTGCTCCCCTTAGACCTGCATCTTCAATTAACTCAAGAGCATATTTTCTCTAATTCAAAATAATCCCAGTCTTGGATCGGAGTACTTCAATGCCAAGAAAGAACTTCAAATCTCCCAGATCCTTCATTTTAAAATTCTTATGCAAAATATGTTTCAATTTTTCTATCATCATAACATTACTTCTAGTTATCAACAAATCATCCACATAGATTAGAAGAATAACTATATCACTTCCTTTCCTTTTAGTAAACAATGAATAATCATGTTTACTTTGAACATGTCCATTGGCAACTAAAGCATCACATAACTTCAAAGTCCACTGTCTAGAGGCTTGCTTCAAATCATATAAAGATTTGAGCAACCTACATACCATGTTCTCCCCCTGGTTGCCAAATCCCTCAGGAAGTGTCATGTAAACCTCTTCTGATAAATCACCCTACAAAAAAGCATTATACACATCCATCTGATATAAAGGCCAACGATGCATAGCAGCAAGTGCAATGACAGTTCTAACAGTGACCATTTTGGCCACAGGAGAAAAAGTCTCCTGAAAGTCAACTCCTGCTTTCTGGTTGCAACCTTTGGCAACTAACCATGCTTTAAACCATTTAACTGTGACATTGGAGTTGTACTTAACTCTGTACACCCATTTGCATCCAAAGGGATGCTTATCAGGTGGGAGGGGAACCACCTTCCAAGTGACATTAGCTTCCAAAGCTTGTATTTCCTGTTGCATAGCGTCTACCCAACACTTGTCTAAAATTGCCTCATGGTAAGTTGTGGGTTCAACCATGCTAGAAATTGAGTTTGAAAAAAAAAACTGTATGTGTAGGCAAGTGGGAATAAGAAAGAGATTCATGAAGGGAATACTGAGTTGTGATAGCAAGTGAGGAAGATGAAGAGGGTTTATGTGGACAAATAAAGTTTTGTAACCAGCTTGGGGGTCTAAATATTCGAGTTGATCTCCTTAAAGGTTCAGATGTGGGGTGTGGAATAGAAACAGGTGGAAAGAGTGTAGGAGAGGAAGCAGATGAAGCGAGTGGAGTTTGGATTAAAGCTGGTGGCTCAAGTATAGTCTGTGGGGAATGAGGTTCAGCTAAAGGATGGTTTGGTGGTGTAGGTACAAGCTGCAAGAAATCCGGGTCAAGAATAACATTAGAATCAGGAACAGGAAATAAGGGAGAAAAGTTGGAGGTAAATTTGAATTGGAATATAGTTTCATGGAAGACTACATCTCTGTTCACAAAAAAATATTTAGTGGAAAGGTTGAAAAGGATATAACCTTTTTGGACAGTTGAATAACCCAAAAAAAATGCAAAGGATGACTTTAGGTGAAAATTTATCAACGTAGTTAGTGACAGTAGCATAACAAAGGCAACCAAAGACTTTGAAGCGATCAAGGGATGGTGGTTTATGGTATAAGGCTTCATAAGGTGATATCCAATGAAGGACAGAGGTAGGTAAACAGTTAATGATGTAACAAGCCGTGGAAATACACTCTTCCCATAATTTAGAAGGCATGTTGGAATGAAATTTAATGGCTCTAGCAACCTCTAAAAGGTGTCTATGCTTTCTCTCAGCGATGCCATTTTGCTGAGGGGTATTTGTACAAGAACTCTGGTGAATAATACCAAGGGATGTGAACAAGGTTTGACCTACTTCATTGAAAATTTTTATGCCATTGTCATTTTTGACAATTTGAATAATACCAGATAATTGGTATTTGGCTAAGGTAAAGAAACTTTGTAAGGTTAATATGGCATCACTTTTGAGTTTGAGGAGATAAATCCAGGTCATACGGGTAAAGTCATCAACAATGGTGAGGAAATAACGGTGGCCACTGTGTGTGGAGATCCTATAAGGTCTCCAAAGGTCAATGTGTATGAGGGAAAAAAGGTTTATTTGCTCTGGTAGTACTTAAAGGAAAGGGAAGTCTAGTTTGTTTGGCTAATGGACAGATATGACAAGAATGGATATCATCATAATTGTGCAAATTGAAATTCAAATCTGGTATTTTATTCATAGTAGAAAGAAAAGAATGGCCAAGTCTAGCATGCCATGTACAAGGTTGAGTTTTTACATTATGAACAAACAAACAAGAAGAAATACCAGTACAAGATATACTAGCATCAACAACGTGAGACATAGGCTTGGGTTGACACGACAATGGTTGTAAAATGTAAAGACCAACTCTCTCTTTACCAATCCCTAGTATCAGTCCATTGCAAAGGTCCTGTATGATACAAAATTTTAGATAACAAATGACAAGGCAGTTTAGGTCTTTAGTTAATTTTGAGATAGAAATGAGATTAAAGTTAAAGTCTGGTACATAAAGAACATTGGTGATTGTGTGAGCAGGTGAAAGGGAATGTGATCCTAAGTGTGTGACAGTAGTGGAGTTACCATTTGACAATTGAACACAAGCATGTTTAGAAGCACAAGCAACAGTAGAATGCAAGTAATGAAAGTTAAAAGTCATATGATTCGAAGCTCGAGTATCAAGTCTCCATTCAATAGAGCTAGGCTTATATGAAGAAGCCATACCTGCCATGTGTGCGATAGCAGTGACTGGAGTAGAAGATTCCATGCTCAAAAGATTCAATAGCTGCTGGTATTGCTCTCGAGTAAAGACCGGAGCAGGTGATGATTGGGAAGCAACCGAGTGAACTGCTGACTTAGCATCTGAGTCTTCATCATCATCTCCTGAGCAAGTAACATGATTAGCTCGCTTCTTAGTGAACTTAAAATCTGCAAGGAAACCAATGAGCTTGTAACAGGACTCCCTCTTGTGCCCCTTAATCCCACAATGATCATAAGTGCCTTGAAACCTCCTGCGATTATTAGAGGAATAAAGAGCAATAGGTTCGGCCAATGAAACCAAAGAGGATTGCTGGCGTTGAGCTTCATCCTGAATAAGCATCAAATAGGCCTAATTTACTGAAGGCAAAGGCTACATAAGAAGCACTTGACTGCGCACAGCTGAGTAAGTCTCATTAAGACCCATAAGAAATTGAAACAAACGTTGTTGCGAAATATTCTGAGAATTCTTGCCAGACATTGCACAATCACAAGTTGCAAATGGAAGCAAAACGTCATATTCATCGCAGAGAAGACGTAATTTTGTGAAATAAGCAGAGACCGAAGAGATACCTTAAGAATGTGATGCTATTTCACGATGAAGAAAGAAAATGCGAGATCCATCCACCTTATCATACCTTTCCTTCAAGTCTTTCCAAACAAGAGCAACACTCGATGCAAATACAATGCCAGCAGACAGATCCTTGCAAACCGTATTAAGAATCCAGGAAAAAACAGTGGCGTTGCAATGCTCCCACCGTAGATGAAGATCCGGATCCAAATCATCACGTGAACAAGTTCCATCAACGAAGCCAATCTTATTCTTTGCCAGCAACGCGATTAGCATAGATCTACTCCACACACTGTAGTTCTCGATTCCAGTGAGTTGATGCGAAAGAAGCAATGTATCAGAAGCATCTGAAGGATGAAGGTACAAAGGATTGTTAAAATCAATCTTAACACCTGTGTTAAGAGAAGCTTGTGACGACTCTGGATGATCGATCGTCATGAATTACATGAAATGAGGAAAAAACAGAAAATGAACAAATTAACGTTTCAAAATTGGGGAAAACGTAGAGAATGAAAGAACAGGGTTTCGAAATTAGGGAAAATGCAAAGAATGGAAGAACAAGGCTCAGTGAAGCTCAATAATGATGGTAGATCGTCGCCGGTGGCTCTGATACCATGATAAAAGGTAATCGGAGATGAGAAAGAGAGAGTAAAGAAGAGACGAAAACGTATTTTGGTGAGCCAGATTGTTGCTCTTCTGGACTTCTTACTTTTATTTACAATTAATTGGACTTTATATACAAAGAGCCCAAAATACAAAAGACTAACCAACTAATAACTGCTGCTAACTAACATATTAAATTACATTTCTTCACTCCCCTCAAGTTGGGGTTTCATATACATCTTTAACAACTTGTCAGTGATATTTCTACTGAATATTGTTATTGTTGTGGTCGTTGATGTTTATTTAGGGACTTCTTTTTTTTAGTTACGATTTTAATTGAATTTCAGGTATAGTTTCTCTAATAATTTATTATTTAATGTATACTCTTTTTTTATAAAGAAATTGCAAATAGAACTATTGTACTTGTATTATTTTAAAGTTGTTTTTATTATAATGGTGAATTAGAGACGGTGAAACAATTTGAGACACTTTTCTTAATAAAAGACTAAAATATATACTTTAAAAAAGAGGATTATAAATCTTCTCATATACATTAAAAAAATTAAATTATATAGTTTATGTAAATTATTTAATAAATAAACAATTTAAAACAAAAAATGGATTTCATTGTGTTTGATACCTAAATTCTTATAATTTAATCAATTAAATCATTTAATAATAAAATATATATATCACTCTAACCAAAATCTAGTGTTAAGAAAATTTCTTAGAAAAACTTAAAATTCTTTTGAAAAGGTATACTTCAATTGTCACCACTATTGTTTTAAAAATCGAACGACCTATAAGACAAGAGATTTAAGGTTTAAAAGGTTCAAATTTTATTATGTTATAATAAAGCTGGCTAAAGATTAAATAAAAATAAAGAATTTAAAATAAATTTGAAAGAGATTGTCCATATCTATCCAATAATTTGAAGTTTAATTAAAAAATTATTAAATGAAAATTAATTGTTTTATTTTAATTTATAAAAGCTTATTAATTTATAAAAATTTATCGATTAATTAATAAACTGTTCAGTTTTTAATAACAAGAGATATTAAAATAAATCAAACGAGAAAATTAAAAACCAAAATAAAAATTAAATAGCTCAAGATTTTAATGATTAGAACGATCAAATTGGTTGGATTTTTTAATGAATGATTATAAATATAAAAATTTAAATAATTTGACTAGATTTGTGATTAAAAATTTTATTTCAACATCATTTAAAAAACAATTAGAAATTCATAAAATACACGCTCGAATCTATTTAATTAAAAAGAAAATATATTTAAAATTTCTTAAATCTCTCTCATTATCCAAGCCAACGTAGCTAAGCAAAGAACAAAAAAAATTAGGAAAGTCATTCATCATTCGTTATTTTCTTCCTAGTTGCAGGTGGCGGAGTGCTGCGGCCTGCGGTGCAGGTTTTGACGGTACACGATGCTGTCGAACTCAAGTCCATAAGCAATTGTCTCGTGGCAGGATTTTATAGGTAGCAAAAACACCATAAGGTGCAGATCAATGACATGGCGTCTTCCTATTTGCAAACTCCTATGGTCGTGACCATAGACAGTCCGAGCTTCCAACACAAAACCTCGCCCACATTCACCATTCAAAGTAACAGAAGAGACACCGTCGACATGGCCTCTAAAATTAAATTCCTCTTATAAATTAATAAAAAAAAGATAAATATAATTTAACCACGAGCTCTTAAGAGTTAAGTGTTTTTGTTTTTTTATTTTTAATTTAATTTTTAGAGGGAGGGATCTCTAAACTAAAATCTCTCCCTCTTTCTAAAAACTCAAAAATATTCAAAATCCCAAAATCCTTCACTATGGCATTTCACGTAGCTTGCCCAATTACATGGTTAGTATTACCCTATAACACTAAAACCATTTCCCTTTCTCTTAACTCACTCCTTATAACTCACTGTCTTTCGCTCTTTTTCTTCTTTTGTTTTCGTATTTCTCTCTCTGTCTTTGCAGTCGTCGGATCTGCTTCTGTCCGCTAGGGTTTCAGCAGGATCTCCACAGCGCGAAATCTAAGGCCGTTTTCTTTTTCGATGTTTCTAGAATTCAAGAGTTCTTGAAGGATCCTTACGGAATTAGGGCTTCCAATGGCGGAAAAACCGTTCAGGTATGCGTCCCCAAGGTCTCTCCACCGCCACCGCCTCCTCCGCAGCCGATTTTTTATCTGCGAGATGGAGGCGATGGTGGCGGCGGCGGCGGCGGTGGCGGTGGCGGTGATGGAACTGATGATACTATGGCTGCTCTATCGGCACAGACGAAGCGCGTGGCTCTTCAACGTAAGGCTGCCGCGGCTGTGGTTGCTGCCGAAGATTATGCACGCCGGTTTGAGGCAGGAGATTTGACGGTGAGATTATCTTATACGCTCACATTGGGTCATTGCGTTGGTAATATGCGTTATTTATCTTTTTCCTGACGTGAATGTTGGGTTGTTAATGTTGAATTTTGTGTAGTGTGCTGATTCGGAGGATGCAAATTTGGAGTTTAGACTAGTTGCATTTGGTTAGTGATGTTGTATTTCTCCATTTAAGAATGGATAGCCACATAATCTTATTGGTTGAAGTGAATCCTTTAATTCCTAATTTGTTTAAACTTGATTATGTTGTTACCTAATCCTAACGATCAAATTAAATCCTCCCATTCCGAATTCTGAAAATTGGAATGATTCAATATCTGTGACTTTCCTTTGTTGGTGTTGATTTTATGATTCTTAATGATGTAGGGTAAGCTCCTGGTTGTGTGAATTAAATTATACAGAAAATTTTATTGTATTGCGAGTAATTGTTTGAAGTTATTAATGAAAGTGATTGGTGGATTTGTTATTGAATGACAGCCGGTTTCTTTCATGTGCTCAGCAATTATAGTGATTTTGTGCTCAATATATGGATGGTAGTGTTGATTGAAAATTTTTGGTATATCTTATGTCTAGTGTGGTTGTTAAGTTCATGAGTATGATGCAAAAGGAGTTGGTTTTAAATTTGGTTGAAATGCGTGATTTG
>JAOTAX010000009.1:27766989-27784177 GCA_025629825.1 Erythroxylum guanchezii | reverse complement strand
CAGTGAGTTATTAGAAGTTACCAGAGAATGCATAGATAACTTCTAATACTTATGTCTAGTGTGTCTAGTGTGGTTGTTAAGTTCATGAGTATGATGCAAAAGGAGTTGGTTTTAAATTTGGTTGAAATGCGTGATTTGGCATCCAAAACAACAAGGATACATTTTCAGGTTGGCTCGAAGGAAATTACTGGAGAAGAGCAAGGTCAATCTAATGCAAATGTGATGTGTCGAATGTGCTTTGTGGGTGAGACAGAAGGAAGTGAGAGAGCAAGGAAGATGCTTTCATGCAAAAGTTGTGGTAAGAAGTACCACAGGAGCTGCTTGAAAGCTTGGTCTCGAAATAGAGGTATATTAAATTGTTTAAGTACTTCTGCAATGACATGTTCCTATTTATTCTTCTGATGGGTTTATTGCAGATTTATTTCACTGGAGTTCATGGAACTGTCCATCTTGCCGAGTCTGTGAGGTACTTGAGTGCTAATTTCTCACCATCCTATGACTTCTTAATAAAAAATCCACGTGCAGTATTCAACTTGAGAGAGAGCTGATACATTGATTCTTCCTGCTTCTTTAGATATGCCGTCGTACTGGAGATCCAAATAAATTTATGTTCTGTAGAAGGTGCGATGGTGCTTACCATTGCTATTGTCAGCATCCTCCACACAAGGTGATGTATATTAATTGTTCCTGTGATGTTATATGGGGATGAAGGAGCTCAGCTCACTAATTTCATTTCTGATGCAGAATGTTGGTTCAGGACCGTACTTATGCCCCAAGCATACAAGATGTCACAGTTGTGGTTCTACTGTACCTGGAAATGGGCTAAGTGTGAGGTAATAAAGATGAAGAGTTGGCTCCTTGGAACGTAAATCTACTTGGTTCTCTGTGCATAGGTGCTTTGATTGAAGCGTCTACTTTCTCGTTACTTTCATCTTCTTGTCCATTTGATAAGAAGTCAGTTCAAAGAGCAACTAGTTAACATTCATGAAACACAGTGGTTAGGATGTTGTGTATTCAATTTTCATGCATATGTAAGCTTTTGATCATTCCTTTAGTATTTAGGATGGGGTAGAATTAATATGGACGTTGGTGTAGTAGTTAGTAGGAGATGGTAGCAGAGACTGGGAATCCTTTATACTTTTCATTCCCTGATTTATATTCAACAAGGCTATGCTTTTTCTTTGTCTTGCGAGATTCACTATTCGGTCTTCTCAGGTGGTTTCTGGGATACACTTGTTGCGATGCTTGTGGAAGATTGTTTGTGAAAGGAAATTATTGCCCTGTCTGTTTGAAGGTCCGCTTGTTTTATTTTTAAGCAGTGTTTCAGCATTGTTTGGTCTTTATGGTTAAAAACTTATTGTTGTGAGCTAATATGACTTTAACTTCTGGATCTTTGTATCATTTACAGGTTTATAGAGATTCAGAATCCACACCTATGGTTTGCTGCGATATTTGCCAGCGTTGGGTGCATTGTCATTGTGATGGTATTAGGTTTGTTGCTGCCATTATTTAACAAGTTATAAACATGTTAAATCTCAAGTAGTTTGTTTATGTTTAGGCAAGTGGGTATACATGTCAAGAAATAATTTGGTGCTTGAATTACATTTTTACTCCTATTTGAGACATTATTTGTATGATTGGTTTTATATGTTTTTGCACAATTTTTTGTTACCTTGTATCAAAGTGTGGCGTACAACTCATTATGGAATAAATGTTTTGCAGTGATGAAAGATATATGCAGTTTCAAGTAGATGGAAATCTCCAGTATAAATGTGCTACTTGTCGTGGGGAGTGCTATCAAGTCTCTCGCTCTTTCTCTCTCTCTTACTTATTAGGTCCATTATAAGCTTCTTGTCGTATTTTTACCTTATTCATTTCATTAATTAGATACTGTTTGTTTGCCAGGTGAAGGATCTTGAAGATGCTGTACAAGAACTTTGGAGGAGAAGAGACAAAACAGACCGGGATTTAATTGCGAGCTTGAGGGAAGCTGCAGGGTTGCCAACTCAGGAAGATATTTTTTCCATCTCCCCTTACTCAGACGATGATGAAGAAAGTGGTCCTGTGACGCAAAAGAATGAATTTGGTCGTCCTCTAAAGCTCTCTCTAAAAGGGTTAGTTGTCAAGTCTCCTAACAAGAGCAAGGAATATGGAAAGAAATCTTGGAATAAGAAGTCTTCTAAGAAAAATGATCCTCATGCATCTTCTATTAGTAAGACAGAACTGCTTCAGCAGGATATTCGATCTTACGAAACTAGTAAGGATGAAGCTAAGGATGGCAACAGAAAAACATACGAAAAAGGACCGGATGTATATTCTTCCACTGTTACAGGAGTGGTGAACAACATTGAAGGTATCAATCAGCTAGGAGGTTTGAAACACAAGTTTGTTGACGAGGTCATGGTGAGTGATGGAGAAAGGAAATCCAGTGTTATTCGAATTGTAAATAATAAGCCACATGACTTGGATAGTGGGGATGATGCTGAAAGAAGTGGTAGTCAGTCACAACCTTTGAAACCAAAGAAGTTGGTTATAAATCTAGGTGCTCGGAAAATAAATGTTACCAATTCTCCAAAGTCTGATGCATGGAGCTGTCAAAGAGAACAGGACTTGACAACTTCCAATGGTATGCCATCCATGTAGTTCATGTGAGCTTTGGTGAACTATGATGGTCTCTTTTGCTGAATACCTGTGGTATTTCTTTTAATAAATAACTTGGTAAAGTATTTTGACTTATTAGTTTCTCTGAATGATTATACTTGTAAGGGATGCAATATCGCAGTCATTAGATTAGTATTTTTGATTTTCTACGGAATAGTAGTCCCTGTCACTATACTGATATGGTTATGCCTTTGATCTTCTTGCGTAGGTAGTGAAGTTACAGGCCAACACAGAACAAGCGACAAGTATTTTGCAGAGAGACATGATGACACTGCTAAATTTGGAGATGGTGAGTGGCTTTCTTCAATTTGTTTGTCTTTTCCTCAATGCCATTCCTTTTTGCTGCTAGTGGTTACTTTTAGTGAACGGATGGCATCATAGTAGTTCCATGTGTATCATGCAGCTGAGAGAGTTAATCACTCTGGCCGAATGAGTGGTCTAAAATTTGCACGAAGAGAAGGAAATTTAATCAAGCTCAGAAAATTGAAGTCTGAAAATTCAATCTTAAATCCCAACTTTGATCGCGGTAGTGGCTCTGATGGAGGTGAAGCTATGCGTTTGGACCAGACTCATGTTTCATCAAGTAAAAGAAGCATTGAAGGCAACAGAGCTGCAGTTGAGACTGTGAATGATGTCCCTACTGTAAAAAGTAGCAAGGTATTGTTGGGAAAGCGATCAGAAACTAGATCTGATACAAAAACTGAAAGCAACGATGACTCTGGTAACTCACCAATTTTGAATTCCTTGCGAAAAGATTCCAAACTTCCACTCAGATTAAAGATTAAAAAACCTAGCATCGAGAATCAGAATTCTCCATTTCCTCCACCCGAGGAAGAGAAGAGTATAAGGGGTCAAAGATCAAAAAGAAAGAGATCATCAAACTTCATGATGGTATTAAATGAAGCTGAAAATGCCACACAATCTCATCAGGACAGTGAGATGATGGGAGCTAATTGGATATTAAAAAGATTGGGTAAAGATGCAATTGGAAAGAGAGTTGAAGTTCACCAGGCATATGATGATTCATGGTGAGCTTCTTGTTTTTCTTTTACTCTCCTGAATATCTCTCTCTGCCTGCTTTTTATGTTTATCTTCCTTCTTGTTTCTGAACTTGATCTTTTCATTTAGGCATAAGGGGGTGGTGTCTGACATTGTTGAAGGTACGTCAATGCTCTCTGTTACTCTAGACGATGGTAGATTAAAAACCTTGGAACTTGGGAAGCAGGCTGTTCGATTTGTTCCACCGAAACAAAAGCGGTCAAAGATATGAGAGCTTGATCCCTATTTTCAGTTAATGATTTAATCTGTAGATTTCTTCCCTATAGCAGGTGAAGAGTTTTGTCTCCATTTCAGGGGCAGAGAAGGTTAAAATTGTATTTTCTGGTTACTCATTACTGCCGCTTATTCATGTGCAGTGGTAGTATTGTAAATGAAGGCCATTAGTTGCCTGCATGATCCAATGATTCTCTGTACCTTTAGGGTTTCCAGAGTTGAAGAGTATGAAAATTCTACTTTTAGATCTTTTTAAAGTTGAGATTAGCAATGATGTAGAAACCCCAGCGGTTGTATTCATGGTGCTTGGAATCATTTATCAGGGAATGTGTACTAGCTCTTATGACGTTGGTTAATTGTGAATGTTTAGTGGAAGTGAGGTGACATTTTCACTAGGAAGGCAATGGTCTCGAATCTTAAATCGATTGAAGTTTTAATCGAAAATTTTAAATCCATTTGTTTGGTTAAATTTAAGTGTTTGTTTTTTGTAAGTTTGATGTCAATTGGAAGAGGCTGGAACTAGTTTATTAGGAGTGTAGGTTTTTCAATTTTTCTTTATTTTATTAACATATAATATTTGATAAGATGGGTCTTATCAAATGTCTGGTAATTCAAGAATGCCAGGTCACTTCGAAACTAATCGCTTTGAGCTATTTTTCGGATGTGCAATGAGTCAAAATTTTAGGTCAAATTCGAATGGAAAGAATTAGAAAAGATTTTAATTTTACGATTTTGAGTAGTAATTAAAAAATTCAACTATTTCAGCAGTTCTATACAAATTTTGAATTTTTTAAATTTTGAATTTAATTTTTAACTTTTTAATTTAATTTATTTTAATAAATTTTATCGATAAAAACTGATTAATTTATTAATTAATTAGTTAATTTTTTAAAATTAATAAATTTCTATAAATTAAAATAAATAAATAAATTTTTATTTAATAAATTTTTAATTAAATTTATGAATTTGAAATTTAAATTCTTAGATATAATCTCTTTTAACATATTTTAAATTCTTCAATTTTATTTAATATTTAATTGATTACCAGTATAAATCTCGCTAATGCACAAGATTTGAGGGGATTTAATAATACGCAATCTTACCCCTAACAATAAAGAAGTTGTTTTCAAATTAACCTTTAAAATCTTAAATCTTTTATTTTATTGGTTTAACTTTGAATGTGATTTTTAAAATATTAATTTTTATATTATTTTTAATATTTAATACTATAATTTTTTTTAATGATATATATTAGTATTATAAATATTAACTTTTCGATATTTAATATTTGTAATAAATCCAAGACTAAACTTTCTGGTAACTCTTAGCGGCCGCGTTTCAGCGATTGGAGGTAGACTAGCTACCACTTAATGCTTTTCGTATTTGCTCGGGATAGGAGACGAGAGGTGTGCGTGTATTGCCTCTCCACTCGCTCGTTTCTCTCAGTACTCTCAGCAACACTATTGAACCGTAGCCGACGAATTCTGTTTCGATGTAATGCTGTTTTCTTACCTTAGTTCTTGCTCGCATTGGTTTCGCGCTCTATCTGTTTGATAATACATCTAGGAGAGATTTCTCTTCCGTTGCACGTAGCATGGAGGTCCAGGGCGGGGTTTAAATGTGTTTGTGTTAGTTTTGATTTTGGAGTTCTTGGAACTTGGGAGCGTATTTGAGAAATTGGGGTCGAATCGTGGGCTGAGCTTACCATTTTACGAGTGGAGTTAGTTATTCAAGACTGTTATGTTAATATTAATTTAGAGATTTTGCTGTTGTGGGTCTCCTGCATGATGGAGTTTTCTTTCTAATGGATAGGTGCTAAAAAGGAGCAAGCTTTCTTTGCTAAGAAGGATGGCGACGTTTTCTGCTTATTCTTTTGTTTCTTCTTTTACGTTTCTTCATTCTATTGTTCCCAGGACAAATCAGACATTATGTTTAAGTGTGTGTTATAGGTCTCCAGCCAAGTCAAGGAGACTCGCTGCTTATTTACATACAAATCAATTGCAAACAAAACCCGAATCAGTTGTGGGGCAATATCTCCCTCCATTGTTTAGGTCTGCACCTGCATGCTCTGGTTTTTTTATGTGAAATAAACAGTTTTTCTATTTAAATTCTGATTTTTTTTTATGCTCAGTGTTGCACCAATGATGGAATGGACAGATAATCACTACAGGACTCTTGCTCGGCTTATATCAAAACACGCATGGCTCTATACTGAAATGTTGGCAGCTGAAACAATTGTTTACCAAGAAGGGAATTTGGTACCTAAGCAAGCAATTTAGTTTTCCTGATAAGGGTTCAGAGCTCCTTCTGGGCGAATCAATAAAGAAAGTAGTCCTTAGAGGTTACTAATTCTCTGTTTCTTGTTTGCCAACGATCAGGACAGGTTTTTGGCATATTCACCTGAACAACATCCCATTGTTTTGCAAATTGGTGGGAGTAATCTAGAGAACCTGGCAAAAGCAACTAAACTTGCAAAGTCATATGGCTACGATGAGATTAATTTCAAGTTATGGCACTTTGTAACATCCTCTGTTTGTTTTCTACCTTATGTTCATTTGTTTTATAACTTGCTGAACCAAAACTGCCCATCTTGCCTCCAAAATACACCAGTTGCGGTTGTCCTAGTCCGAGGGTAGCTGGGCATGGGTGTTTTGGCGTTCGTCTTATGCTTGATCCAAAGGTTTGGCGGTTGAGCTGTTTACTTTGTTAACTAAATAAATAATTCTTTTCTATTGTTTCTGTTATTCCTTATGTCTCGTACTCCCATTTCATGTTCTCAAGGGAAGTTTGTTGGCGAGGCCATGTCTGTAATTGCTGCTAACACAGATGTTCCTGTTAGCGTTAAATGCCGAATTGGTGTGGATGATCATGATTCTTACAATGAGCTTTGTAAGTTTCGTATCTTTGCTCTATCTTTATCTGAGCTGAAGCAATTGAATACGTATCACTATGGAGTTGTTTTGTGGAGTCAATGGTTGATTAGGATATGAGAAGAAGAGAATCCTATATTCCAATGTTCTTCAAACACATAGTGTGACTGTTTGTAGCTTGCAAGAGTTTTAACTCCTAATGTCTTCACAGATTCTTATCCTAAGGTTGCTACTTAGCTGGGATTGTATCTTGACATTGTTCCTTATGACCGCTACAGGTGATTTTATCTATAAGGTATCTTCTCTATCCCCAGTTAAACATTTTACCATACACTCGCGGAAGGCTCTCCTCAATGGTCTTAGCCCAGCTGAAAATCGAAAGATTCCTCCTCTGAAGTAAGAGCTTAGTTCAAGCTTAAGTGTAATTCATTCTCACATATCTTTACTTGTAGTCAATGATAATACCATCATTACAACAGAAACATAATACCTATTTCTTTTATGTGCAACTGACTACTTAAAATTATACAATTACAGATATGAATACTATTTTGGCCTGTTGCGTGATTTTCCAGACTTACAGTTCACAATAAATGGAGGGATAAATTGTGTTGATGAGGTTTGGTATCTATATTTTCTTCTCAACATATTCTTTAGTATAAAATCCCAATTCCTAGTTTCATAGGCTTTGTACAATTCAGATTTCAATTATTTACTGTTATTGTCCTATCCTACATCAAAGTGATTCCTGCAAATGGGTTATGTCATAGGTAAATGCAGCATTCTTGGAAGGAGCACATGGTGTTATGGTTGGGCGCGCTGCCTATAACAAGTATGTCTATATGAATTATTAGCTTTTTAATCTGTAATTTAGTCTCTGAATTACCTTCTAAAAGTACTTTCACCAAAATGAATGGTCTTTGTTAGGGCATTCCTAAACTAAGCCACTAGATTAAATTTGGAAGTGTCTTGGCATTGTCCACTGTACGTGTTATTTATCTCTTTTCAATCAAATTGAATGAGAAAAGGCGTAGGTTTTTATCAAGGTCCAGGTTTGAGAGCTTAGAGCAGCCATATCGTGTAGGAATGCTGAATAGCAGTCATGTCTGCATAGTTCCAAACTATCTTGCTTGATTAGACCTTGACCTTTTTAGGCCGTTTGGCAAACTACTGTTAAAGTCAATAGCATGAATTGTCGGTAACTATACAGCAAGCTTGTTTAAAACCAATGCCGTATACTCTTAACTCTAGTGTTTATCATACAGGAAGCTGTTTTAAACCCAACGCCTTAAACTTCGCTCCATTGTTTACCATATTGCCCTTAGTGATTACTAACATAATACTCTGTTGGCAGCCCATGGAATGTTTTGGGTCATGTGGATACTGCAGTTTATGGTGCCCCGAGTAGTGGTCTTACCCGCCGTCAGGTTTAATAGCTTATATTCTTATGCATGAATGCATGACCAATGCACGTCTCCAAATGATGCACCCTTAACATCTCATCGTTTGACTTTCATTTCTTTTTAGGTCCTTGAAAAGTACCAAGTGTACGGTGATTCCGTTCTGGGGATCAATGGAAACAATAGACCAAATGTCCGAGATGTCGTCAAGGTACCGGGATTCTTTAACTCGATTATAATGTTTGTGGCGAACTTTCTTCTTATGAACAAAACTAAAGGCTTCTTTATTTGATAGTTATGACTACCCGCATACATAGTGGCATTTTCTTTGATTTTCCTTTTTAAATTCTGAATGTGTTCAATATGATGCAGCCTTTACTTGGAATTTTCCATGCTGAACCGGGAAATGCTGTGTGGAAGCGCAAAGCTGATGCGGCCTTCCAGCATTGTACGGTATGTAGATAAGAACAAGCCAACTTAGGGACTATGTTGGCCGTGGATTTTCGACAGAACTGTCAATTGTGAGGGGTTATCCAGATATATCCCCGTTTATGAAATATGCTGCTTCTAGCTATAATAGATAGGGTTAGAGCTCAGATGAGCTGGGCTGAGCTTGCTGACTATTTTGAACCAGAAACTTGAACTGGACTAGAGGGGGAGCTCTTCGGGGTGATCCCTTAAAGCTTTTTGCTCACATGTTTTTCACTTTGCAGACAATCAAATCCTTCTTCGAGGAAACTCTAACGGCAATTCCGGACAGCGTCTTGGATTCACCTGTTGGGACGGCACCATCAGGCCGCAAAGATCTCTTTACTAGTGTACGAGGATTGTTGCCAGCTCCATACGAAAGCAGAGAACGGACGGTAGCATATGCTTAGTCTTAACCTGCATGTAGCTCTCTCTAACCCACCCATATCTTTGTTTACCCGTTAATTAGGTTCAATTGTTTGATTTGGCCGAATTGGTCACTGTAACGCTATGTAATGTATTTATTATACTGTGATAGGGCCTTCATAGGACTCGTCATTTCCTTGTATCGTTCGGTTTGGGAACACCAACATTTATGTTCTTGATGCCTTTAGTCCAAAACAAAGTATAAGTAGAGAGTAGGATACACAAATATCAAAAGATGAAACCATGTAATTTTTTTTGGCATGATATTTTGAGTATATGTATTAATTGGATATTTGTAAATTTTACAACAACACTCGGTATGAATCTCGCTAACACGCCCGATTTGAAGATATGTTTTTGTAAATTTTGAATAAATTATTTTAAAAAAAATAATTATTTAAAGTCAAGATACAGATGAGTTCATATTAATATATTTAATATGTTTATTCAGTATTAAATTGTTTAATTCAAAATTAAATAAAATTAAAAAATATTTTTATTTATTGAAAAATTAATTTTTTAATAAAAATTTATTAGTTTATGAAAACTAGTAGATTAATTAATAAATTAATCGGTATTTAACAATAAAAGTTATTCTAATTTTTTTCACTCTTTAGTCCCGTGGTGATAAAAAAAAAAAGGAGGG
This sequence comes from Erythroxylum guanchezii, assembly GCA_025629825.1. Taxonomy (NCBI): domain Eukaryota; kingdom Viridiplantae; phylum Streptophyta; class Magnoliopsida; order Malpighiales; family Erythroxylaceae; genus Erythroxylum; species Erythroxylum guanchezii. Next base: position 27,774,434 of record JAOTAX010000009.1, on the reverse strand, counting down.
TCGTCTCAACAGAAGGAGAAGGAGCTGCAACTACAGAGAGTACTAACTCTCTGATTGTTCCCAGCCGACTGTAATTATTAAACTAAATTAAATTAAAAATTTATCAATTTAAAGTTTTTATTATTAAATCAATCAAATCAATTAGATTTTCAAAATATTAGTTATGCCCATTGACAATAGGATTATATGAGCAGATGACAATAGGATTATATGAGTAGATTGATACAACCTACTGGATAAATCTCTTTAAAAAAAACTCTTTTTTAAATGACAGTCAAACAATCAACTGACATCTTAAAAAATTTATTATAAAAGATTTATAGAAAAAAGCTCTATTGGTATAATTCCAATCAAACAGAGACTTAATATGTTTAATCAGTATTAAATCGTCAGGTTTAAAATTAAATAAAATTAAAAAATTTATAAATAATTAAAGATAATTATTTTTATTTATCAAAAAATTTAAAATTTAATTATAAAAAAAGATTATTAAATGAAGATTAATTGGTTGATTTTAGTTTATAAAAATTTATTAGTTCACAAAAACTAGTAGATTAATTAATAAATTAATCGGTTTTTAATAACAAAAATTATTAAACTAAATTAAACTAAAAGAATAGAAATTAAACTAAAAATACATCAATTCAAAGTTTTTACTGTTAAAACCAATCAAATCGATTAGATTTTCAAAATATTAGTTATGCCCGTTGACAATAGTGTTATATGAGATTAATTGTACAATTAGGATATGGTAGAGGTGGTAAGTTTGAATTTAACGAATTCGACTTAGAGCCAAATGCAATTAATGAATAGTACAAGGACCACTAGATATCAAGACCAATTAAATAATGACACGTCCATGTACGAAATGCTTGGGTGTTCGTACTCCGAGTCTCCGACTAAATTTAAGTACGATTTTGCTTCGGCGTTTTTACTTCTTGGAAGATGGAACTACTCGACTGAGTATACAAGATGGAATCGTCATCGGAGCCGACGTGTTTTGTTACTTCGTACGACGTCTCAACCAACTGGACTGTCGCTGGTGGCTCCCTTGTAAATTCCGTCACCTTCGAGTCCTCTCCTTCGCTAGTCAATGAGACTGATCCCGAGCAGTCCTCCGCCGCATCGCTTCTTGTATTTTGCCCTCCTTCACCTGATCCAGACCCTTGCGAGATCACTCGTGAGTTTCCAATTCTTTACAAATGACTCGGGAGAGATTTTTTTTGTTTTTTCTTTTTTGTGTTCTAGTGTTTGTTTAACAGCTTCCGACATTCAATTTTCGAGGGTTTGGTGCTACTGCTGTTTGGCCACCGAGAAAAAGCGAGGGAAAATTGATGATGGCATAGATTTTACTTTTACTTTTTATTTTAATACTAGTGAATTGAGCAAGATTGAATCTAGATTACTAGGATATGCTTGCTCACCTGGAAATTGAAATTAATGGAGAACTTAGGGGATTTGACTGACTGTTGCCTCAGGAGATTTTTTGTTTTTTGGAGTGTGTATGTGTGTGTTCTAGTATTTGTTTACCAGCTTCCAACATTCAATTTACAAGGGTTTGGTGCTGCTGCCGTTTGGCCACCGAGAAAACGAGGGAAAATGGATGGTGGAATAGACTTAGGGGGTGCTTGTTGATTGATATGGGAAGAAAGTAAAGGAAAAGGAATGAAATAGGATGTTTATGATTGGATGAACAGTATTTCTATATTTCTTTTTGGAGTAATACTGCATACTTTTTTCAATACAGTGAGAAATGGAAATAGATTCATTGCAAATCTTGTTACCATTTTTTTAAGTGAACCAAGCACATCCGAAAAAGGACATGTCACCCGTAAAAGGAGATGTTAGCTTTTTAATCATATTTTAGTTTTGATTTGTTTTCTTTAAAAAATAAGTTAAAATTTAAATAGTAAGTCATGAACATTGATATCTTGCGAGATTTTTCTTTTTCCATCTTTTTCCCGTTTCTTCATAGTCTTTTTGTAGTTGATGAAGACCTTATCAATGCAGTTACTTTTGCACAAAAACATGAGATACGGCAGGTTTACATAAGAAGTACAGCTCGAGTTTACGAAATTTATTGTGCCCCTGAGCTGCAAAGTAGCAATGATTATCTGTGTACTGTACGATGTGGCTTTGCTGTTAGAGATGGAGAAGTCTTGCGCATCCGTGTTAGTGAACAAGGTGTCTTGCCATATCTTGCTGACTCTTCGAAAGAACTAACTGGAGAAAAATTGCAAAATGGCAATAACCTTACCCCAAATGAAGATGATTGGGTTGAAGTAAACTCTGATACTTCCCTGGATGTTACTAGTAGAAATGGTTCTACATCAAATTCTGACAAAAGGCTGTGGAGAAGTTCTCAGGTGTTTATTTGCTTAATAATAATATTTTTTTTGAAATTCTAGCTAATACTATTCGTATTTGGTGTCATCCATAGTTTTCTATTTTGTTACCAGAAGGCTAAAAACTTACAGCATTGTTAAAGCATCGTCCTCTCCCTTCTACCTGTTCGACCCATCATTTCCTCTCTGTTGTCGGGCTTGTTGTGAATCTTGATTTTCAACGGATATATATTGACTAGAAGTTGTAAGAGAAGAGCTTCACTGATAGAATGATTGAGTTACTCATTTAATGAGCTGATTGTATATTCGTGGTATTCCATTTTGACTGGGCTAGGTTATGTAGGGAAGCTATCATTAGGGTTTACTTTTCCTTTTCTACGTGTGGATCTGAACTTGCAATATCTCATTAAAGTTCATAAAAGGGCTTGCTGTGTTGTCATTTCATTTCCTTTGCTTTTGCTATTTAGTTCGTTTAGTTCTTTTGTCTTATTGATACACTCCCATATCATTGTAAAAATCTCAATACTGTACCTATCTGCTGTTTGCAAGCAAGGTTCATAAAATTGGTTGAAAATATTGAGTGGCAAATCTTGGTCCTTACAAGCTTCATCCTTTTGTTGTTTTGCTCCTAGCAACTTTATTATTGGGTGAAGAACTAGAAACAAACAAATTACCTATACCTTGAGTGTCTTTCGACCACAAGAAAAAGGGACCTTCCAAATTGGTTTCCTTAGGAATTAAATTAAGAGTCTACAAAGACGTAATGCACCAAAAATGGAGTTTACTAATTTTCTTAATTTTTGGCTTACTTGAGTAGGAAGCATGGTTCTTTTTTCCCCCCTTCGTTCTAATGTACTTAATATGATGAAACTTTCAGGAATTTTATGAGGCTACAGCAGAGTTTAATGATACAAGTCCTTGTATGTCCCTTACGCTCAGGCTGCTATCACTTCAGAATAAAGGTTGTGTTTGTGTTGATGAAGTGTATGTGTTTGCCGATCCCATTGATGAAACTGATTTGTATAACACAGTGGGTGGGGTTGGGTACCCTGCTGGAGGTTCATTTATGGCCATGTTTATGCCTTCTCTTTTGCAGTTATCAAAATTAAAAGGTGTTAGTCAAGATGATAAATACAGATTTGATACAAAAGAATGGCAGAAGTCAGAAGATACTGAATCAGAAACAACAAATACTAATGAGGCTAGGAATGAACTTCAGCAGAAAGGGAAGTCCAATTCAGATCGACATGAGTCGTCAAAATTGTCATCTGAGCTTATGGCCAAACCTTTTCAGCTTGAAAATCTCCCACAAGTGTCAGGTACAAAGGCTGAGATTGATGCTCCTCAGAGTCACTCTAATGGTGTTCTGGACCAGCTTGTATCGCGAGTTAATAGGTTAGAAGATATCCTGTTGAGGTTTGAGGAAAATATGCTGAAGCCTATTAATAGCATTGATGAGAGGCTTAAGTGTGTCGAGCAGCAACTTGAAGTTCTCTCAAAGAAAGCCCAGAATGGTGAATTACTCTCTTGCACAAGAATTTCTGCCCCTGAGTTCTCATGCAGTGAATCAGAAACCAACTCCTGTTACAACAGTGGAAGTGTCTGTGTCAATTATTTGCCATGTGAGGGGAACAAGGAGACTCCAGGCTTGCCATCTAACTCTCCTATTGCTACAAATATCTCAGTTGCGTCTGAGTTACATCCTAGTCTAGTAGTTACTGCCCCTGCGTTTTCAAACTGTGATGATGAGGAAGAAAATGAGGAAGTAGAGCAAGTGAAGGAACCTCCAGAGGATAAATACCCACATATAATGTCAATTGATGATGCTTTAGCCGCTGCAATAGCAGGATTCCTATCTTCAACTTCTATCCAGTGTGAGAAATCCTCTGAAATCCCTGCAGTTCAAGCGCAGGAGTTTACAAATGAAGAAGTTAGTATTGGCAATTCTGTTTCTCGAATTGTTCATTTCGAAATGGCATCAAACCGTGATATTTGTGTAACTTCCCGTGGTCAGACAGAAAACAGATGTGCATTTTCGTCATTGTCCCATATTGCCACTGTTGAGAGCGACAATGCCATATGTCCTGATGATGGTAGCTGTGTAAATACCGGGGAACTGTGTCATGAGGAGGAATGTGATTCTCAGGGAAGTTGTATTGATCATGCAATTTCATCAGGGACTCCTAAGATGAAAAGAACGGATTCTTATCAGTTAGCAAATAATGTTGATGACCGTGAGGTTGTTGATGGAAAGAAGAAAATTTTAGTTATTGCAAAAACTGATAGTCTAGAAGAATTTCCAGAAAGCAAGATCTACGAGGACTCTGATGCTTCCCAGGGATCAACTACGACTGATGCAATGGTCAATACTTCCGAAGAGGAAGGGTCTGTTCAAGACAACTCAGAGAATCTTGATGAATTCTCAAAAGCAGTTTCCCCAGTGGATTTTGAAACACCAATCCTTGAAGTGACATTTACACCTCAAGAAAATCTTAATTCCAGGTCTCCCCTTGAAGCCCTTTTGGCTGGTCTGCCTGACTTGAGTGCCGAAGTTCCGTCAGTTGACGAAATTCGTAATGATGGTCCTCAAATTTTCGATGAAGAATGCAACTTAATTCCAGTGGAAAATTGGGAGTCTACAGATTATGCTAATAATGGCGACTTATCAGTGGATGTGGACTATTGCAGTGTCAGAGAGACGATGACTTTGAATGCTGAAGCGAAAATGGAGGATTTTTATGGGGGCAACAGCCAGAGAATGACTGGCGAGAGCCTCATATGAAAATGAAGGGTTAATTACAATTATGTTATGTACATAATATGTTTTAAGTATTGTTTAGTGGGTCTTACGTATATATGTTTTCTTCTGGAAATTGGCAGACCTTTAAAGCCTCAGATACATAACAAGATCAAATAATCTTTCTGGCACTCGCTTTCAGCTATAGCGTCTCACTGATTTCCGTTTGTTGTTTGATAAAACTTTTATCCTTTTCATAAGAGCGGAAACTAGAGGAAATGACCATTTCCTTGACGAGTAGGCCAAGTACTGACACATACCCCGTGTGTTTTTGACTGTTTTACTCAATCCGGCTATTCTGAACAGTCTGACATTCGTCCCTAACCCCCGCTTCCCCTCCCCTGGCAGTAAGGGGTGGCATCGGTAAAGGGACTGAAAGGTCTGGAACAATTCAAGGTGGTAAGGGGCAGTAAGGGATTATAAGGTCTTAAGCAACCGAATTAATAGGACAATTCATGCCAAGAGCTAAAGATGGCATTGGCCAGTTCAGTTTTGGGAGTCTCGAGCCGGTGTCAAACTTATAGTTTGAGTTCAAGTTCAATCAAATTTAAAAGATTCGAAGGGGTTTGATATTCATAGTTAAAACCCAATTGGATCGAGTGATGTAAAACCTGATCTATAAATATTTTTATTAAATTAAAAAATGAATAGAACAAAAACAAAAACAATCTCTTAATCTGGCTGGTACTCGTGGAAAGTCTCGCCAGAACTCTTGTACCTTGTGGGTTGACTGTTACTCCTCTAACTTGTAGGCTGAGTGATAGTCCAGCAGCTTGTAGGTTGACTGGTACTTTGTGGCCTGTAGTATCCTGTAATCAATGGGCTACCTAGTAGTCCAATAGTTAAGTGTATTAATGTTTACTTAAGCACACGCCAAAGCAACGAAGATGCCAATAAGGTTCAAAGAATCGAACAAAACATGACCAAATATCTGATATAGAAATCCGAAAACTAGCAATGTAAATTGTAAGTAAAAAAAAAAGAAAAGAAAAGAATAGTATAACGAAACGAACCTGATGGGAGATGGCCGAAGATCGGACAGAGTCTCGGAGTCCGACGACAAAGAGAAAACTAGAGAAGTTATAGACTTAAAAGAGAGAATTGAGAAGCAGAGAAGAGTCTGGATTTAAAGTCGCAGCGTTCAAAATGACTGATGAGTTTGTATATATACAAACAAGAACTCACATTGAATGAAAAATGATTAAAACTTAAAGTTAAAAAAAAAGAAGAACAGTATAACGAAACGAACCTGATGGGAGATGGCCGTAGATCGGACAGAGTCTCGGAGATTTGACAACAGAGAGCGAACCAGAAAAATTATAGACTTGAGGGAGAATTGAGAAGCAGTGAAGAGCATGGATTTGGACTCAGAAGCGTTCAAAATGACTGGTGGTTTCGTATCAAAGTTGGGCGAATACCATACTAAACTTGGTATACTGTATCGTTACCGGCTATGTTGGGTAATATTTCAGATAATTTTTTAAATTTACGAAATAGATTTTAAAATTTTTAAAATTTGTAAAATAGTTCATTAATATATTATATACTTTATAAATTTACTGTTTATATCAACCACGTTTCTAAAAAAAAAATAATAATAAATAAACACAATTAATATAAAATAACAATAATTTTTAAATATTTCACATATAAATAATAACCACAATTAATATAAAAAAAGACAATCGTCATCATACAAATATAAAATTAAGAATAATGCAAAGTTTTTAAAATATTACAATAATACAATTTTATCATTTTAATAAATAATAATTACATTACAACATCCAATAAAAAGAATAAAAAAATCCTTAAATAATTTACAAAAAGAGTTCATGACGAAGAAACAATCAAGTAGAAGTTAAACCTAAAACAAAAACATTTACAGTTACATTACATATATAGAATTTAACATAAACATAAAAAATAAGTAAAATTAAAAGAAGAGGAAAAACAAAAACTTGGAACGAAATTCAATCGTTAACGGGAGGATATCTGCTATAACTGCACTGACCTCAGTTATCATTTGGTACAAAAACTTTATCATTGAGAGGAATATTATCATCATTATCATTCAAATTTAATGCACTAAATGACATATCAATACTTTTCCATCAAAGATTATCTTCCAAGTCATTGATATCTATCAAATTCGGTTCTTCAGAAACCCAATGCGCCAAAAGATTAATATTATCAATGGAAATTGAATCGGTTGAACTACTTGTACTATTAAGACTCCTAGTAAACAATTAAATTTAATTATTAGAAAATTATAAGAAATTATATCAAAATTAATAATGAAA
>JAOTAX010000009.1:27729096-27750289 GCA_025629825.1 Erythroxylum guanchezii | reverse complement strand
TTAATGTAATTGATGCGAAAACAATGTCGCCAGATCCGGTTGCGGTTGTTGAGTTACCCCACAGAGTTCCATATGGATTCCATGCCTTCTTTGTGACACAGGTTAGTGCAAGTTTGGTTTCGTCGTCAGTTAGTTTCTAAAGTATGGATTGAACTGAACATCATCAAATGTTGAACAGGAACAACTTGAAGAACAGTCGAAGCTGTAATTGCCCATCATGACAAGTACCAGGAAACAAATCAGAGTGCAGAGCAGATTCATTCGGTTTATAAATATGTATGTACTAGCTCGTCAATGCATATGACAGAAGCTTTCAAACTTAAATCCGAAACAAGGTCTATGTGATTTCGCCCGGTGAATCAGAAAAAACAAAACCATTTTTCATTATGAAGCATTTGGTATTTCGGCCACCATCCTTGTCGAAACAGGAAAACAAAACCAGTTCCCAGTATGGAAGCGTTTGGTATTTCTTCAGTAGCTCATTCAATTTTCACATATATCCGAAGCAGACCAAGCCAAATTTAAATAAGACGGTGCAAAATCCTTATATCATCGGTTCAAGTTTTATGACTAGAAACCTATTGTCAACCAGTTCCTTGACAGTAAACGAACTGACCTTACAACTACACCTTACGTTAGACCATGCAATCAAAACATTTTGGCAAGATCATAAGTTAACGATTACAGGACAAAAGAACCAAGTCTTTGTCATTGTTAAGCCGACAGGTTTAGAAGGGAGAAATGTTTCAGTAACAAGAAACCAACTCTTGAGAAAACAGAAAACTGTTCAGAACTAACAGTCAACAACTAAGAGTCTACTTGGTAGATACAGAGAGTTTGCTAACTTTTTACAGAGAAGTGAACGGAAGAAACGACGCTTTTATTTTAAAGACTTCACTCACAGTGAAGTCTGTCGCATCCTCCAACTTCACCCCCTTAAATGCACAAGAGTACTGAAAGCCAAGAATGAATTGCCTGGAGAGAAACTCAAGTAGGATATGAGAAGCCCTTCTAGCTTTGATTGCCTGCATAAACAGGGCCACCCATAAGACGAACAAAGGATTCGGTTAGATCAAACTTAAAATAAATATACGTGACTCAGTAATCGAACCGGTGTAGGAATGCTGAAGGAGCCCTGCAACTTGAGGTGCAAACTTAATTAATGGGGAATGTCCCATTTGACACCCCATTACCATACGCTCTCTGACTCTGCTGACCCAACACATTTGTACCATTGCCAGTCGACGAATAGATTGACAACAATTCATGGCCACCACCATTACAATTGGAAGATGAATGTTCTTGAATCATGGATCTTTTATGTTCTTGCAGATACCGGGAGGAATCTGAATCTCCAGTACCATTCGAGGAGAAATTCTGTGAGCCTGACAAGCTGGTAGACTGTCTTGTAAGATTGGAACCTAAACTCGCACTTTTATTTGACAATGGATCAGCAGCATTATCAAGCTTCTTTGTGTTAAGAAAACGGCCTCCAACACCTCTAGCCCGTCTCATAGCATGCTGATGTCTAGACTCGTGAAGATACGGCTGCAATGAATAATACGGGGCAAAATAGCATAAACAGATGATTAAAGCCTAACATAAACATGACAGACACTAAGATATTTCTCACCACATTGAAAATCAACTAAGAAACTAAGTGGATTGTGCATCTTTATTGCACTCCTGTGAGTCAATCGTTATGTCATAATTTGTTGGACGCTTCACTTCATCTGAAGTTGTTTGCTTCATATAGATCCTTTAACTTCAGATCTCTGGTTTCAGCGTTCAATTATTGTATCATTCCACATTTTCATAAACTATGCATTTTCGCAAAACTCATCTGTTTCTATTTGCTTCAACTTCAAATTTTTTATTTCCCAAGTTGTCTCAATAAAGTCAACTAAATGACAGGGGGTATTCAAAGATTAATTCTGCCAACTTTCACTTATTTTTAGTAATTATGTAAATGATAAGGCAAAATAAAATCCATGCTCAATGTATCTTAAAATGGAAAGACACCTAAATTAGCAAAAGAAAACATGAAATAGGAAGCAAGAGTCCAAAAACACTTAGTTGTTAAAAAGAATAAAACAAACCAAGACAGATTAAAAGGCAATACGCTTTTATTTTATAATGCCAAATCTGAAAATAACCCAAACATTGCCAACAAGAAACATCAACACAGATATCACAGACCTTTCTAGCTTTTACCACTTTCTTCTCAAGCTCAGCCTTCGCACGCGCCTGTCTTCGCCTCAATATACCATGAAACTGCTTTGCATTTACATAAACTGGTTCCTCTTCCATGTCAAGGGGTAATGGCATTCTTCCATGGGACAGTCCATATAACTGTGGAGGCACCTAGTAATAGATGAAAAAGATATCACGAAATTTAATCCACTGAAAACAAGCCATAACGAACTTTTTCTTTGTTGCATAATAACAAGAACTTTAGCCATTAATATAAATGTTTCTCTGGTCGAGATATTATGAACCATATTAGCAGGAAGCCATCAACCAGATCACAGAAACAACAATAAGATAAAAGTTGCTATGTAAGTCAGCTTCAAATACTTCGCCATGGAAATTGTCCTCAAGTATGGCATATCTATATGCTATAGTATTCAACTTAGATTTGATTGTCTTCTTTCTTCAACCAATAACCACCAAAAGCACGCACATAGCAACATAACAAACTTTTATAGCACAATTTGGATCCAAAACTTTGAAAAAGAATTGAGCATCTCCAATGAGATTTTTTCAAAAGATATATTTTCACCTAACTTTGATAGGTTGTTACAAGTAAAGATACGAGGTAGAGACAAAATCGTTGCACAATGAATGAGTTGCTATACCATCAATACATTCAAAGATAAGTTTGAAATCAACTCAAATACAAATGTCACACATGTCAGGTCTGTGGTGCAAAAATCTTCCCCGTTATAAGAAAACGACAACTATGAAACGCTAAGATAATTAAATACCATAGTTTGCAGTCCAAAAGGAGTCAACATTCCCCGATATTGAGGATCTGATGGATATGACGACAAAACCTGAAATATTGAAAACATCGATTTTTAATATTTGGAAACAAGCAGAGAAAAGGCATACAAGCATTCTATTCTATGGTCAGCAAAAGAACTTTTGTGTGGAAATGCCATCAGACACCCAACAAGTGTATAACAACAGACATATAGAAGAAAGGAGTGCAATATTACTATTGAGTGACCGACAAGCTCCATTTGAGAAGTTGGTTCAAGTTGTCCACTCATAGTAACAGCTGCTGCTGCTGATGGTTTAAGATGGTGCCCTGGTCCATTACTTCCATCTAGACAAATGGAAATCAATCCCTCAGACACAATAAGGAAAAAGGAACAAAAAGGAGGTTTGCATTATTAACATGTTTGCATTAATGGTACATCCTAAAGAGTTCCTAACACAATCAATTTTGCAACATACCATAATTCGCAAAATATGAGACCTAATTTAAGAAATCCAACAGTATCAGCAGTTGCAACTTAAAAATAATAGACACTGATTCATAATGCTGGTATATAGCAGAGCTACGCCTTAGTTGTACAAAACGTATCCCTTTATTAGAAGATAATTAAAATGCCCGTTAATATCTACGCACACAATTCTTCCGACTTAAGAAAATGGAGGCTTTTAATACTGATTGTATCAAGACTGTAGCACAGACTTCAAATATCAATGCGATATTACCCTTGTCAATGAAAATAATTCAAAATTTTGATAAAATAGTAAACCTAAATAAAGAGAGGAGTAAAAAAGGAATGATCTTTGGAGGCAGCATCTTTTCAAAGGAAAAGACTAAAGTGTAGCTTGCAACTACCATCATATCCTCCCATATGACGCTTGCAAATGGTAAAGAATTATTCTACTCTCTCAAACTCCTTGTTTGACTTCACTTTTTTTCATTTTTCATCACACTTGATGGATTTTGCACCCTTAGCCAGCATCTTGAAGAAGGTGAAGTGAGAAGATAAGTTTAAAACATGAACAAGTAGTTGAATTCCTAGTCAAGTAAAACAAACTAACTAATCAACAAAAAATGCAACCTCTCTCGCACCCATTGTAAAAGGGTTTTTCCCTTTCAAAGTATAAATTTTTTACATAGAAGTGTGATTATGTTGCTGATCTATGGAGGAAAAAAAATATAATAGAGTTGCTTTGTTAACATAAGTGAACAAGTATGAGAACTGTCCCAGAATGCTTCAGCAAAATTTTCACAAAATAACAAAATATTGAGGATGACTACCAGATTGTGTTGATACAGCAATCTGCAAATCTTTATTGAAACTAGCTCCATTATCCAGCCCAGTACTAGCTTGTGATTGAATTGCTCCCTGTGTAAAATGCTCCACTGTAGGTGTTGTTAAGGTATTTTCACCAAAGGAAGTATTGTTTCCAACTCCACGCCACCAAGGTTGACTATACATTGCCGATTGTGGTACAACATGTCCACCCTGGTCTAACCGACGATCTTCATTATTGGGTTTTGCCGGCATTATTTACAGTCTCCGCCTGGGAAAAGGTCACAAGCTAAACATGCTAAAACCAGATTAAAAAAGTGAACCATAAAGTTTATGAGTTTGCATGTATTTTATTCACAAACCAACTACTCATCCAACACTCACAGGAAACCTGAGCAGCGCATATCAAACTTGAGTCATTTATGCATGTTCAAATACACAAATGAAAAAAAAAAATTAATTCTCCAATAGTTTGAGAAACCGAATCCAAGAGAAAGAACTAAGTAAAATGCATGCCAACAGGTCCTCCAGTGTAGAACAGAAAAACCCATATGAAGAAACAGAGTGAGAAGAGCAACCGCATGCAGAGCCATGGATATCCACAACGACATAATACCAGATATCAACAATTTTGAAACTGTTCAATCCTGTGTTCCTTTGTCCATAAGTAAATACGATCTATTGCACAACAAATCCATCATTCTTGTCTCTACAACACCACTTACCTCCCTGTTCCAGTTCTTTTCTCGGAACCGAAAAAGAAAAAAAAAAGAAGAAAGAAAAGTCCACTTTTTTGATGGATTGCTTTTTACTCCGAAGGAAAAATCGAAGTCTGAACTAACAAATACAGCATATAAACACGAAATCCACTTACCTGAAGCTAAAAACTTCAAAACATAACTCAATTAAGCTGAATTTCTCCGTCAGTAACCCCTAACTCCACTCAGAATTCTGCCAAGTTGTCTTCTAAACTAACAAGAAATAATCAAATCAAAGTCAACAACTACAATTGCAAACAACTGTTGCTCCAACTAAGCAGCCACTTCTTCTAAATCTAACCAAGTCCTCTTTTCCACCGAGCTCGTCTTCTTCCAGCAAACCAAACAGAAAAACTCCCGAAACAAGTCAGAAAGAGACCAACAAAGAGACGAAGAACACCGACTCACAGCAACAGCGAAACAAACAAAAAGAACCAAATGGAAACAGAAACAGGGAAACAGAGAGAGAAACAGAGAGAGATAACAGCTTACCGACGACAGAAAGAGCCTCTAAAACTAGAATTCCGGTGAGAAGAATCTAAGCAGAAGCCATGGATTTTTGTTCCAAATTTTCCTTGCAACCTTAAGAGAGACAAATATCGTTGATGGAGAAAGAGAATATAATAATATTATTAACATGTATATATATATAGAGAGAGAGAGAGAGAGAGGAGAGATCAAAACTCATGTATAAATTTGTCTTTTGCATTTATGATAATTTATAAAATAATATTTTATTCTTTTATTGTTTCCTTCAAAGGTCATTTTCTTGTCTTTTCTGAGGAAGAAAACGATAAAACTCAGGACTTTGAGCTGTGAACTTTTACGTAATGACAAAAGTACCCTTATCTTTTTTCCACACTTTTTTATCCCCTCACCAAGTTTCCTTATTATTTATAATTAGTAAAAACAATTTTGATGCTACAGTTTTAAAAATCGGACCTGAAGTTAAATCGGTAAGATACAAAATTTAAGGTTTGACTAATATTAGCATCATGTCATAAAATTGGTTAAAGATTAAATAAAATTAAATAATTTGATATATGATTGAAAGATATTATTTTTAAGTATCGAAGAATTTAAAGTTTAATTTATTTATTTTAAATTATAAGAGCTTATTAATTAACAAAAATTGACCGATTAATTAATAAATTAATAAGTTCTTAATATTAAGAATTATTAAAATCGAACCTAAAAAAATCAGAAAAAAAATTAAAAATTACTCAACCAATTCGGTAGAATCAGTTGAGTTTTTTTTTAATTAAAGAGAAGCTAACGAAACAGATTACAAAATGAGTCTGAGGAAACAGATTCCCGACAACTGGTTGAGTATTTTAATTTGAATTTTAAATAATTGGTAAATAAATTAGTTGCATATACGGCAGTTGAGTTGAAACTGAATTTTTTAAAAAAGGAATATTCTGCTTAATCAACGATCGCGAGAAAAGAAAAAGATACGGCAAAGTACATGTATACTTGTTCACCTGTTTTGGGACAACGAAAATAGAAGATACGTTCAACTCGAAATGTACGGACATTTTTTTAATTAAATGTTATTCACCTGTTTATATCATTTTTACGTAAATAAGGTTTAATAAAATAAGATAAGAATTGATTTACGAGAACAGAGAATACGTTCCCTCGAAGTATGAGGGGTAAGCTCAAATTGCTATAATAAAATTTTAAAACCGAAAACACGAATATTATATATATTTGAAAACAACTTCTCTACTATATAGAGTTAAGATTGCGTATTATCAGACTTTTCTAGACTGTGCTTTATTGCGAGAGTTCGAGATATATGTACTTATAAGAAAAATAGGAGAAGTGACATTATATTTAATAACACAAAATTTTAATTTTTAATTTTTAATATTTAAGAAAATTATTTCTCTTAAATTTAGTAAACATAATAATTCAATTTAGTTTTTAAATCTAACTTAAATCAATTAAAATTTACTTAAGTTAATAATTTAAGATATTTATTTTTATATTTTTAAGCATGCATATTATCTATTTTATATTATTATTAACTTTTCATATCTATTTTTATTTTACTATTTTAATAGTAAATTTATTATATACAATCTCTGTACTAATTAAGGGTTGTTAGCACAAATAATACAATAATCCAGACAATATCCGAAGCAATAAAATCTTTTCTTTAATATTTTTTTCTTTATTTTATTAGGGGTAAAGTTGTGTACTGCAGGACATTTTCAAATTCTACGTATCAACAAAACTTTCAACGGAGCATTGTTGTTGTTAATAATTTAAGATAATTATTCGGGTTGAATTGGATTTTTGTGTTTAATTAGTTTAAATGTGGTATTTATATTACAAAAATAAGAATTAATGGAAAATATAATTGATTAGCATGAAATGAAATCCGAGGTTGGTGTGGTCGGATAGGACTAGGAGTGGTAGGAATAATAATAATAAATAATAATAATAATGTCTTTATCTTGGGAAAGCTGTGGGAGCTTCCTTGAGCTTTTAGTAATGTTCGAGTACACAATAACTTTTAGTTTTGGTTACTAAAACAATAATGGAAGTTCTTTGGTTGGTAAGTTACTTTCACAAATTCTGCGTTTCATCCCCCATCACAAACGCTTTGTCTTTTGTCTTTCCGAGTGGGTCAGGCGTTGCTTGCAATTCCCTAATTCCAAACCACACCACAAACCTTCCTTTTTCCAACTAGTCTTAGGTGCCACTAAGTCACTTATGTTTCAAACAAAGGAAAAGCAAGTAGGTGACCTTAAAAAACAAATAACACATAAGAAAAAAGTGTGTGATTTGGACCATTCGAAAATTTTAATTATTATTTGAATTAATTATTAAAAAATCTTAAAATTTACTCAATTTTATAATATTTAAAAAATATTAAAATATTTTAATTCTCAAATTCTAATAAAAATAACCTGACATTAAATATTTTATTATTGTGAATGACTCGACGAATTATATCAAATCTGTATTTGTGGCACTTGACTGTCACATCATCATCACACTTAACCTGAAGTCTCGCAATAAAGCGGAATCTAGGGAGGTCCGATAGTTCGCAACCTTATCCCTATATAATAGAGAGACTGTTTTTAGTAGATCCACATACAGATTTGACAATAAAAAAGTGATGCAGGTTAATGAGTAAATAAGTAAAGCTGAAACGTTAAATCATTATGTAAATAAAATTACAATAAATATTTAAATAAATAAAATATAAAATATAACTTGACTTTTAAAAAATATATTAAAAATAAAATATAGCAAAATATATTATCTCTTTATCTTTAGAAAAGTACCAATACCTAAATAATAAGAGAGCAATAAAACATTAAAGACTTTATGTGAGATGTGACTGTCACATATTATATTTATATTACATATAAATTAATTATTTAATAAATTAAAAATATCAAAAATTAAAAAATTGGGAAATTAAAATATTTTTAATCCTGATTTTTAAAGTTTGAATTTATATTATAAAATTGGGTCTTATTATTTATTATATAATTTATTTAATGTGTTTAATAAATTATTGGGTAAATTTAGAAGGGGTATTTTAGATATTTTGATTTAATTTAATTTTGAAGGAATGATTAGGTGATAAAGAGTAGTGGGCAGAGGAGTGACACTTGTAATGGAAAAGGTCACAACGTGTCTGAAACGCAATGACTTAGCCATGGGCCTTTGCGTGCTTGGAATGTGCCACGTAAATTGGTATTCATGCGCGTTAGTCAACTCCTCTCATTACTCTTTTCTAGACTGAAACGTGTTATGGATCGACCAGTGTTTTGTGTTTTTTCCTGGGATCCAAGCCATTATTGGAAAAAACAATTCCAAGTGAAGACAATTGAGTGCACTGAACGGAGTAAGAAATTTAAAATAAAAGAGATTTAAATATTTAATTTTTTTAAAATTTTGGAGGTTTAATGTCTTATTAATTTCTAAATAATTTCATCCTTATATATATATGTGTGTATGTATATATATATATATATATTTAATTTTTTTAAAATTTGAGAGACCCAGCGTACCACTGAATCTCATGTACATTCATCTCTGATTGACCGTGACCGGTTTCATCAATTTAATCATACAAATTTATAATTATCTAATTTTTAGTTTAATTTATTTTAAATTCTTATAACGTAAAATAAAATAATTAATTTTTATATAATACTATTTTTAATTAAAATTTAAATTATTATAAAAAAATTGTATTTTAAATTCTTTAATTTTATTTAATTTTTAATCAGTGTTATAACGGTCTAATATTAGTAGAACCATTTAAACCTTAAACTTATTCTCTTATCGGTTTAACTTTCAATCCGATTTTTAAAACATTAGTATATTCGTTATGGTCTACAGATAATATTGGTAATTAGTAGTCTTATCCGAATTCATATTTAATTTATAAGTTAAATTAGAGAAAAAAAACTTGAATTTTAACTTAATTTAAAGTAAGTTGAGTTGACAGAGTGGGAAGGTATGAGGTCAAAAAGTCATGTGTTCGAATTCTTCTACTTAAACTCTTTCTATTGCGCATGTCATATAAGGCTTGTCTAGTGCGAAATATCCAGTTGACGTGATTTACAAACTATTGCATCAATTCGAAAATTTATCTAATACATATCCAAAAGACAGGCTACGTTTTTCTATTTCTGAAAAAAAAAGTTTGTATAATTCTTGCCTCATGTTCAAATGAAATTGTGATATCAACTTGATCTAAAATTAATAAATTAAATAGATTAATTTTAAAAATAAAAATATTATTTTTAAAAAATAATATCATTTTTAGCAACCGAATCGTGATTTTAACTTATTAGATAATTTGGACCCAGATGACCAGCGAGGCGGCCATGTCCGGTTCAGACAAAAGTTGCTGTGGTGTTCTGAAGCTGTCAAACTTTGGTTTTACAAAGATCCGTTTTCGGTGGACTAAGTACAGGATGTTTGTGAACCAGACCCATCAATATCGGTTCGTCTTACTTGTTGACTTTTTGCCGTACTCCCGTTTACAATCTCGCCTTGTGTACCTCTCGACCCCAACATCGTCGTACATAGTTGTTTTATTTCTGACAACTAACGATGTTTAACAGTATCTATTATTTATTAAAATATGTTTTCTATAACCAGAAGCTCAAATATTCAAAATGACAGGTTGAACTTGGTTATGAACAACCAATTGATGACAACGTTTTCTGGAACAGAGTTTGCAGTTTCTTTCTCCATCTGTCACTTTTTAATCTGTTCAAAATGGAACAAGCCATTTATTTTCTAGTCAAACCAACTTGATCTACAACTTTGACAACCATTATACACACCATCAGGTGTTTTTTCTGTGATCTACAGGGGAAATCAAAACCACTTTGCTTCACCTGTTTTTATCGCCATATTACTCCGAATTGTGCTGGTCTGATACAATCCGGGCAGTCAATAGCTTAGGCAGAAGAAGGCACAAGATTAGCTCCTCGAAATCGAAATGTCTGCCAAAAGCTATGGAAACATACCCTCCAGAAATTCATTGAAGTTCTCGTCATAATCTGCCTTATCACCACCTTCTAAAGTTGAAATCTTTTTACCTGCCCAAGTGAGAGAACTAACTAGCGTGAGTAACTGCATTGTCACAGTTGAACTGCCTCAGCACAATAGTCAACTGGTGATCAATGTGTTGATCAAAATTAGAGTGAATTAATATATTCTTTCTTCGATAGATCACAGTGATCCCCTGTGGTACCTGCCAGTACATCAGGATCCAATCTAATTTGTCATAAGCATCTTAAGGTGCTGCTTTTTGCAAATCCCAGTATCCGCAATCAATAAGATATATGGAATCCAAGTTTTTATGGAATTTTAGCTTACCAAGAGGACTGTGTCCAAGTCATAATACCTTATGAAGAATAAACAAAACTCAGGCATGATAAGTAATGAGAACAAACCTTTTCTCTTCCTCTCTTCTCTGGCTTCATACACGTCATCTGAATCATCATCGGTGCATGAATGTTCCCTGTAAGGAAATTGTTCAACAGCTGCTAATCCAAGAGGATGGAGCACTACAATGCCTCCACTAGAGCATAGGTTCGGAGTTGAACTTAGAGGAGGAAGAGAGGAAAGTACCTTTTTCTTTTATTCTCTTCTTTCTCCTTTTTTTCTAATTTTTCCTTTTCTTTCCTCTTGTAATGAAGCTTGTCTGCACATCTGTTACAAAACACAGTCAAGAAAATGAAAACACAATAACATCATTAGGTAATAGAGCCACAAATTCAGGAAAAAGAATCGTGATATATCCAAAATTATAAATCAATATCATAATGCTTCTGAATCGTGATATATCCAAAATTATAAATCAATATCATAATGCTTCTATCTGACATGTTTATCTTATAATGAATGAAAGCTAATAACCTTATTCCTTTATTTATCCAAAACATTCTGCCATACCAAATTCAGATCCAGAAATCATGCAGAGGCAAAAAGATTTCATAAAAGAAAAACAGGAGACACACCATTTGCTCAGAGAACTCTCAAGTCAAATTGAAATGTTGAATGATGCGGAGCAACGAAAAAATTTCTGGATTGCAGCCTTCATCAATACCAACTTACCTCTTGCATGTTACCAACTTGACAAGGGCTTGCTTGCTTTCTCCAGCTTCAACATAAGAGAAGTTCACCTGAAGCAATTCAACCAAGTGAGCGGCAAATTCACATTTTGGAAAGGCATCTGTCAAATATGCACATAATTTTGTACTTGTTCAGTTTTTGATAAACTGATATCTCTCATACTCTAAACCAAAAGTTAACAATCCTAGAAACAGCTGATGAAATAAAAGAAAGGAACAGTCAGTAAAGTTGTTTTTTCTAGTAATAAATATTTTGAATAGAAAATTGATATTCATGATAGGAAGAAGTACAAAACTTGCCTCATAACTGGCCAAGTCATCTTTTTCATCACATTGTTTGTTGCCACATATGAACTGCCCTGACAGAAGTTGACAATGGAAAATTAAAATCCCCGAGCAGAAGACATTCAAAGCTAAAAAAATGGACAAGGTATTAGTAAAACTAAACAATGGTATAAAATTGTATTAGATGGGTGGAAGGGTAAGAGGTTGGGAAATTTGAAGGACCACAAGTTTTCATGTATTGACCATAATTTTATTCCTATCACTAAAAATTGAGATGAGCAAAAAATCCTGGAGTAATTACTAATAGCAGTCAAAGCTCATGGCCTATTGTCACAACTTTGAAACATCTCTTCTATAACAATAATCACCCGTGGTAGTATGCAAATGGATATGAAAGTTATTGCTAAAGAACTTAAGTAATGAACTAATTCATTCTCACATATCAAAGTCAACAAATAATCTAAAAGCTGTGTATTCAAGTGAACATAACCTGTTACCATGACGAGAGCATTCATGTCATACAGCTAATAAAGTAGTTGATATATAATGCTATTACCTTTCCCAGATATGACTTCCTTCTCAGTCCTCCATCTCATACCAATCTATAGCAAGAGGTCAAAGGTAGCACAAAAAATTAATAATCATATTGCCCTTACTCTCAAGTTCTTTATAGCACTTGAACATCTATAATTAGCAACATTTTAGTAAAGAATTGAGGGTAGCAGAAATTGGATAGCACTTAAAAATATCCTTAAGGAAATACATAACCCTGCTTTACTCGTGGAAATCCTTGACTCTTAAGAAAATATTTGTGTAACAAAATACTAATCCAAACAGGAATAGAGGCAAACTGGAACAGAGCAATTCATTCCAATTTCCTGACAAACTACTTAAATGGGATTTCAACCTTATTGAAAGGCGAAACATAGTTGCATGTTATCACCATGTAGGTAAATAGAACTGTGAACCAGAGAAAAGAAGAAGAAGAAGAAGAAGAAGAAGACACAGCAGAACAAATATAATAATTCACACCTCAGCATCAAATAATACTGCCTTAAAGAAGCTGCAAAAGTATAAGTGAATCAGATTACTTAAATGATAGAGAAGAAATTTGGAATAAAAGACAAGAATTACACTTCCCAGCCCCCTTATTTCTTTCCTCAAAGAGCAGAATCAGTAAGTAGACAGTAATATGAGCATTCAAAAGTCATGAATTAATCTCTTACATACCTTGCCACTCTTGTAACGGGACATATCAGCTATGCAATATCTTCAAAAAGTTCAAGGCAATACACATGAACTAAAAAGGGATTTCCTATACCGATACTCTCGAACCATACAGCAAATCAAAAGCTGAAAATTAACGTCAAAGGATACTCTTTGAAAAGCTTATCATAGTATCGCTTCACAAGCCTTTGCTCCCATGATGTATCGGCATCATCTTCCTCAGTGCGTATAAACCTTAATAAGCAAATGACAATTGACAGAGAATCTGGATTGTCAGCAAAGAAGATGAAAGAAAGTTTTCAGAAACTAAGAAGTTCAACTTAAAACTGAAATTCCACGCAGTAGCAAGTTGCAAGACCGGTATCCTTCTCTTAAAGTGTCATAGTCTGTTTTAACTGGCAACTTCGAGATTGTTGGATTCTCTTTTCCGTAGTATCTAACTGCATACAAATTTGAAAATTCAATCGAATTAAGCTTCCAAACTAAAGTGTCAACTCTTTTGCTTTCTACTTGCATTCTCAAGTTCAATCCATTCATCAACAAACTAGCAAACCCAAAACAAAAGTTAAAGGCAGAAACCAACGTTTTAGTAATAAAAACAAATATGAGGATAATTGTAGCCTCCTTCCGTTCTCGTCAGAGGAGACTGTTCATCATCCAATTGCTTTAGGACACAAGGAATCACACAAACACAAAGCTCCAAGTTCGACCGATTCCTCCAATGTCCCCAATCAATCTAAGTCTCCTCACATTCTAGCATTTCCTCATTTCGATCATTAACAACTATCCCAACCAAATAAAAGCAAATCGTACCATAATCGTTGACGAATTTCTTGTGTCGATCGTACGCATTGAGACCCCGAATTTGAGCTTGGTATTGCCTGTTAAAAGTGAACAAATCAAATCTTAATTTAACATATAGAAGAAACATCAGAGGAGGGGCAAAAGAGTTACTGTTTTCGCTCTTCTCTCTCGAAAACGGCCGATTTCAGAGATCCGAAAGAGGCCATTTTTGCTCCACCTTAAAGCACCAAAAAACCCTAAAATTTGAATCTTTATGAAAAAATAAATAAAAAAAAAACAAAAGAAAATAAATAATAACCGCGGGTAACGGACGGTAACCTGGTACGCGCCTTCTGATTAGTTGCTTACCTGTCCTAAAGTGTTATTTCAACTCTAGCGTGGCTCGATTTTATTGGGTAGTCGAGTTATCTATAATCTGTAGAACACTAAACATGACAAGTCACTATCTGCTGTCCCTCACTTCCAGCTGTTCTTATTTTCTGTTTGGTTCCCGAGAAAATATTTTTAAAAAAGAAAGCATCTTTAGCGTCATAGCATGCCGAAAAAATGTTCTTTTTTTTTAATTTTTAAAAAACAAAATAATTCACTTTTTTCGTACATATAAAATTGCTGAGGACAGAAAAGATTTGATTTTTTAGTTAAAATTACTTTTTTCAAAATAATGATTGGATTGGTTTCTCTCAATTCCATAATTGCATCGTCTGTCACTCTGTCCGTGTAGTTTCCCACTCACAGTTGCTCTGTCGCTTTCTTTCGCTATTTGTTTATTACACACATTCATTACAGCTATACATCACTATAAATCTGTATACTGTACGTATAATATAAGCGACTCTATACAGAGAGAGAGCCTCATTGAGATATCCACTTTTCTTCAGGCCATCTTCGACTTGTGGCTGCAAGGTATGTGCACCAATTTGGTTTCTTTCTTTTCATATTTTCTCTTTCTCGTACAACCTCTTGTGAGATCTGGAGGGGATCTAAGTATTACCACAGATCGGTTTTAGTTTTCACCTTTTACTGGTCTCTTTTACTTTAGGGAAGTTGAAGCCTTTTTAGCGGATATTTTTCAGGAACACTGGTTCTTTAAATCTCTTTTTCTATTAACTGGGTAAATCGGATTAAAGAATCATAATTTTCGATCTGGGCAGTTGTGTTCTTCTTCTGGCTTTTCTGTATCAAATTGCTTTGTTTTGTGTGAAAATCTCTTGGCAGAGAGTTGTTAGAGAGGAAACCGATGATAAGTTGACTGAATTCAATCTGACTTTTGCTTTCTTCTCTTGATGAGCAGGAACATAAAGTCTTCTGCATTCTTGTCTGCACTTAGAATGTGTAGATCTTTCTCAGATTGAACTGACATTTCTGCTCATTGGTTGCATCTGGGCAGAAGTAGTGTCGATGGAATCTGATGGTGAAACTAGGGTGAGTATCATAGGTGATTTTTCTATATTTCTATTGGTCCTCAGAGTTGAGGAAGGATAGGTAATACAGTGTACTATGTACTAAACGTCTTGTGAAACCATGGTGTTATAAGATAGGAAAGATATCCCAGATAGATGGAATGGGTCATCAGGTTGACCTCATGAAGTCTGTGTATTGTTATCAACTATAGATGTATTTTTTTTTTTACTTTTTCAGATAAAACAAGTATTCAGAATACTCTTCATGTTGCTAATATCTGTTACAATTTCTTTCTATGATTCATGCCATTCAAGTTTCTGAAACTACTATGTTGCGATTCTTGGTTTTCTCAGGCAAAGCTCATGAAGAGTGTCGGTGGACAGGTCTGTCAGATATGTGGTGACAATGTCGGCAAAACAGTCAGTGGTGATCCGTTTGTTGCTTGCAATGTCTGTGCGTTTCCGGTGTGCAGACCGTGCTATGAGTATGAGAGGAAGGATGGAAATCAATCCTGCCCCCAATGCAAAACCAGATACAAGAGGCACAAAGGTTGTTGTATGCCTATTATAGTTTTAATGCCAGAAACTGAGGAAGTTTGAAACATATCTAATATCCTTTTCTTTTTCTGTGTGCTCTTTCAAGTAGCACCAGAGTTTGACTTGTAATAATGTGAAAAGTCAAATTCCTCTAAAAGAAATTTTGGTTGTTATTCCAGGTAGCCCTGCCATTGCTGGTGATCAAGAGGAGGATGGTGACGTAGATGACGGTGCAAATTATCTCAATTACTCCTCTGAAAATCAGAATCCTAAACAGAAGATTGCCGAGCGCATGTTGAGCTGGCATATGAATTACGGACGAGGGGAGGATAATGGGGCCCCAAATTATGACAGAGAGGTCTCTCATAACCAGATACGTCTGCTCACCAACGGACAGGAGGTAAGCAAAGAGACATTTGATGTTACAAGTTTTTGGTAGTGAAGTGAAGTTAATTTCCAGACACTGCTAATCTGTAGGTTTCTGGAGAGTTGTCTGCTGCATCTCCTGAACATATATCTATGGCATCGCCTGGAGCTCGTGGTGAGAAGCACATTCATCCTCTAGCTTATGCAACTGATGTTCATCAATCACTTGACCCTCCCTCTCCGATGTAATCTCTACTTAGTGTGGTAAAATGTGGTATTGATCGTAAGCTTCTGTAACATTGTAGCTAATGTGAGGGTTGTGGACCCATCAAGGGAGTTTGGTTCGTCAGGATTGGGAAATGTTGCATGGAAGGAGAGAGTTGATGGATGGAAGATGAAGCAGGAGAAGAATGTTGTGCCAATGAGCACTGGCCAAGCTCCTTCTGAAAGAGGTGTTGGGGATATTGATGCCAGCACCGATGTTCTTGTGGATGACTCTTTACTGTGAGTACAATTCTGTGTGTAGCTTCTTTGCTAATCTATGGTTGTAGTTGAGCACTTTTTTTGAGTCTCTGTTCTGTTGTTCGGTTGTTTATTTCCTGATTTCTGGTATAATGAATGTGTCCCTTCGTTTTTCAGGAACGATGAAGCTCGACAACCTCTTTCAAGGAAGGTTTCCATTCCATCATCGAGGATTAACCCATACAGGATGGTCATCATGCTGCGGCTCTTTATCCTTTGCATTTTCTTACACTACCGAATAACAAATCCCGTGCGCAATGCATATCCCTTGTGGTTAGTTTCAGTAATCTGTGAGATCTGGTTCGCTATATCCTGGATCTTGGACCAGTTCCCCAAGTGGTTCCCTGTAAACCGCGAGACATATCTTGACAGGCTTGCTTTAAGGTGCGAAACTTTTCTTACACCTTTTTCCCTTTTCAATGCTGAGAGCTCTAATTGATTCTTTTTCTGAGTAACAGATATGATCATGAAGGGGAGCCATCACAATTAGCTGCTGTTGACATCTTTGTCAGTACTGTGGACCCGTTAAAAGAGCCGCCCCTTGTGACGGCAAATACTGTTCTTTCTATTCTTGCAGTTGATTACCCAGTTGACAAAATCTCCTGTTATCTTTCTGATGATGGTTCTGCGATGTTGACGTTTGAAGCTTTGGCTGAGACTGCAGAGTTTGCAAGGAAGTGGGTACCTTTCTGTAAAAAGTATACCATTGAACCACGCGCTCCAGAATGGTACTTTGCACAGAAAATTGACTACTTGAAGGATAAAGTGCAAACATCATTTGTCAAAGATCGCCGAGCTATGAAGGTATGAATCTGGCGTATCTGCATATTGGGCCACCAGCAGTTTTCACTTTTCGAGTTTTTCTATACTATACTCCTTCCACTTCCGTTGCAGAGAGAGTACGAAGAATTCAAAGTTCGAATTAATGGACTTGTTGCAAAAGCTCAAAAGGTTCCTGAAGAGGGATGGATTATGCAAGATGGTACCCCATGGCCTGGAAATAACACCAGAGATCACCCTGGAATGATTCAGGTAACAGAACATTTTGGAATTTAGGTGTCTTCTGTTTGGATCTTAAAGTAGCAAAATCATGTTCCTGAGGCCATTATCATATGCTTTCAGGTTTTCTTGGGCCAAAGTGGAGGGCTTGATGCTGAGGGTAACGAGCTGCCACGATTGGTTTATGTCTCTCGTGAAAAGCGTCCAGGTTTCCAACACCACAAGAAAGCTGGTGCTATGAATGCGCTTGTATGTATTTGATAACTATTGTATTTGACTTTATTCATGTCAGAACCGTTCTAAGATGTAATGAAAAAATGCATTGATTACAGGTTCGAGTATCTGCTGTCCTCACTAATGGGCCGTTCTTGTTGAATCTTGATTGTGATCACTACATAAATAATAGCAAAGCTCTGAGAGAAGCTATGTGCTTTCTGATGGATCCCAATCTTGGAAGACAAGTCTGTTATGTTCAGTTTCCCCAGAGATTTGATGGTATTGACAGGAACGATAGATATGCCAATCGCAATACTGTTTTCTTCGATGTAAGTCAAGAATTCTCAATTTAGCTTCGAAATTTCTGTGTTTCTCTGGCACATTTACTGACTGTTAATGTCAGGTTGAACCTAATCATACAAGGAATGAAATTCTTATTTAGCTTATCTTTGCCTTGCCAACTTCAGATAAATCTGAGGGGTTTGGATGGTATTCAAGGCCCTGTTTACGTGGGAACCGGATGCGTCTTCAACAGAACGGCCTTGTATGGTTATGAACCTCCCGTCAAACCCAAACATAAAAGGCCAGGGGTCCTATCTTCGCTTTGTGGTGGATCAAGAAAGAAGAGTTCCAAATCAAGTAAAAAGGGCTCAGACAAGAAAAAATCAGGAAAACACGTTGATCCTACTGTGCCAATTTTCAGCTTGGAAGATATAGAAGAGGGTGTAGAAGGTACTTGAAATCTCTTTTCCTTGTTCAGCTAACTAGCTTTGTCTTTAAGGTCTGATATATATTTACTTTTGCAAACTCTAGGTGCTGGATTTGATGACGAGAAGTCATTGCTTATGTCCCAAATGACTCTGGAAAAGCGTTTCGGTCAGTCTGCTGTTTTTGTCGCCTCTACACTTATGGAGAATGGTGGTGTTCCTCAATCTGCAACACCTGAAACTCTTCTTAAAGAGGCTATCCATGTTATTAGCTGTGGATATGAAGACAAAACTGATTGGGGAAGTGAGGTATGCAGATTACATTTATGCTTATTGGCATTAGTTCTTGATCTTTCTATCACTGCTTTCTTCTTCACTGATTTCTCTTCAACCTGCAGATTGGATGGATCTATGGCTCGGTGACAGAAGATATTCTAACTGGATTCAAGATGCATGCCCGTGGTTGGCGATCGATTTATTGTATGCCTAAGCGACCCGCCTTCAAGGGATCTGCCCCGATTAATCTTTCTGATCGTCTGAACCAAGTGCTCCGATGGGCTTTAGGTTCCGTGGAAATCCTGTTCAGTCGACATTGTCCAATCTGGTATGGTTATGGTGGTAGATTGAAATGGCTTGAGAGGTTTGCATATGTGAACACTACCATCTATCCAATCACTTCTATTCCCCTCCTCATGTACTGCACACTTCCTGCAGTCTGTCTGCTCACAAACAAGTTCATTATTCCACAGGTACATTACATTTTCTCTCTCTAAATCATCTAAATCATTGTAATGCTTATGTTCCAATCCAATCTGAAGAATGTCGCAAACCTGTTTCTCAACGCAGATTAGTAACATTGCAAGTTTGTGGTTCATATCCCTCTTCCTTTCAATCTTTGCTACTGGTATCCTGGAAATGAGATGGAGTGGTGTTGGAATCGACGAGTGGTGGAGGAACGAACAGTTCTGGGTTATCGGCGGCGTTTCAGCTCATCTTTTTGCCATCTTCCAGGGCCTGCTCAAGGTACTAGCCGGCATTGACACCAATTTCACCGTCACTTCCAAAGCATCAGACGATGAAGGAGATTTTACAGAGCTTTATCTGTTCAAATGGACAACCCTTCTCATTCCTCCAACAACTCTGCTCATCATCAACATCGTCGGAGTTGTCGCTGGAATATCTTACGCCATTAACAGTGGTTACCAGTCATGGGGTCCCCTCTTTGGCAAACTGTTCTTTGCGTTTTGGGTCATCATCCATTTGTACCCTTTCCTCAAAGGTCTGATGGGTCGACAGAACAGAACACCCACCATAGTTGTTGTGTGGTCCGTGCTTCTTGCATCCATTTTCTCACTGTTGTGGGTTCGTATTGACCCTTTCACCACCAGAGTGACGGGTCCAGATATTGAGGTATGTGGGATCAACTGTTAAAGACATGATCTTGGAAGTCTTTGAAGCTTGTTTCACTTACAGTTTGGTCACACACTGTCCTTATAAAACCAGTTGTAACTATTCTTGTCTTTTGATTCATACCATGTGCAGATCCTAGGTTATATTGAACTCAAGTTTTGTTAAAACATTATAGTGCAAAACTCTGTGATTCAGATCTTTAACTTTAATATACCGACCGAGCTTGATGTTTCAGAAATCAGATAGAAATCAATCCCAATCCTTTGCATGCAATCGGGTGACGTGTTGAGCAACTGCAATCACAAGCGTACGTCATCATTTGTAACCTCACCACGCGTAAGATACAGACAACAAAAACTCAGCTCAAGTTCCACACGTGGTTTCGTGTGTCATTAAAAGAGAGAGAAAAGAAAAGAAGCTTTTTGACGTGCAATGATAAGAACAGAAGAACTTTCCCTATAAATCAATCATATACAAAAAGAAGAAGAATCGAGTTTTCTTTCCCATTCTTTTTCCGGCGAAACAAACAGTGAAATGGCGATCACTCAAGAAACCGTCATCTATAGGTTGGATCGTTTAGACAACATGGTTAGCGTCGTCCGCGTACTTCTTTGAGAAAACATTCAATATTATTACCATTGGAATTTAACCGTAATCGAAGTGAAAATTAAAATTTTATAGATTACGAGCGGATTTCAATAATTAATTAAACTTAAATTAAAAATAATATTTGGATTAGAAATCCTACGTTGTTCGCTTTCCGGAGAAAAACTTCGACTATTTTTCTCTGAGTGATCAATTATTAGCTGTCCAAGTGTCCAGCCTCTGATGGTATCCACAGAGTAATTTCCAAACTGTTTTGGAGGAAGAAACCAGAAAGTGCTAGCTTTCATAAAGCTCTCCCTTTAAATAGAAAAATCAAGATGGTCTTTTATTAAAATTAAAACTCTCTAAATATAATTAGAATTAGAATTAGAATTTCTATTTCTAATTCTAATTAATTTAATTTTAATAAAATCAAATATCTCATATTTGATTTCCAAAGTTTCTCAAACTTTATAA
>JAOTAX010000009.1:27706353-27728996 GCA_025629825.1 Erythroxylum guanchezii | reverse complement strand
AGGTAGAAAACAACTTTTCAATCACATCTCATGTGACTCCTAGTACCGTTAGATGACAACTTTTGCCAAAATATATCAAGTATATTATTCCTAATCTTGTCTCTAAAGTTATATGATCATGAATTTGCTTATCCAAATCATACAATTTTAATTAAGTAGAACCCATCAATTTGAGATTAAAACATATTCGGGTTAAAGGAACCTTGAGTTTACTCAACAAATCTTACTTAAAACAAAACTTTGGTTTTATTCTTAAATAATGGAAGACAACTATCACATTTATAACGTGTACTTAATATTTTATTGAGTGATTTAAAAATTCAAAATTTCTGGTCTCGTCAAAATAATATAATCTCATTATATTTCTAATTTCAAACATGATCCAATTATGAAAGAAAATATTTACAACCTTGGCTTGATTCTAATTATTGATTTGAAAATAAATTTAATTTAATAATTCAACTCTTGAAAAATTAAATTAAATTATAAACCCTTTCCTCATAAACATTTCTTTGAAAACAAATTTCAAATTTAATAAAACCCCTTTTATTATTATTAGGAGTATTTATTAATTTAATCTCTATTAAATTAATAAAAGATAAATTAGGGTTTTTAAAACAATTTTTAAAAACATATTAAAAATAAAAATAAAAATTGGAGGGAGGGAGGGAGCGTCTGGATACGATGGCAGACGCGGGCGCGTGTCTTCCTCCACGATGCCTCTCCCCCTCTCGTGGTCTGCAACTTCTCCCACGTTGTCTACCTCGTTGAACCGCATCCCACGTCGCACGCACAACCGTCGGATCTCCAAGGAAAAACCGAAGCTTCAACCGTCGGATCTCCACCTGACGGTTCTCGCATCTTGTGGCGCCACCGGAGACGCCATCAACGCCGGCGGCGACACCATCGCGCCGGCGACACCACCATCTAGCGATGGTGTCGCCGTCGCCTGTCGATGGGTGTTACTCACCCATCGATTTTCCAGAAACCATGGAGAAAACGCAGATCAATGAACAACATCACAGAAAAATACAAACCCAATGGAGAGACAAAAATCGCAATAGCTCAAACACGCATACATACAATCTGAAAAATCCCAGAAACTCAAGCGTGTGATTCAACCAAAACGCAAATTAGGCTTACGAAAAATTTTGGGGATTTCAATTGATTAGCAGAGCAATTGCATAATAGATACAAGCAAATTTGGGTGCGGCAAAAACGCAAAGCATGCATCGTATAACAAGGATTTTCAGAAAACCCTAAACCTTTGATTTCCAGATCTTTAAAGAGCAATCCACAGAGTAAAAACGCAGAAGCATACGCAAAAACCCAAAGCAGATCGCATGCATACCCGATTAATACAAAACAATCTAGAAACAATTTCCAGAATTAACAAAACATACGCAAACAGACTGGAAACAATTTCCAGAACAGTATGGGAAACAAGTTCCAAACTTTAACAAAAACAGTTACCAATGTTATTGGTCTTTTCCCGAATCATTAAACACAAATCAACAACAATAACCAAGCCTCTAATCCAAGATTAACAATTAAAGAAGTCTCTAATACCACTATTGGAATCTAACCGTGATCAAATTACGGGCATAGCGGAAATTAAAATTTTTACGGATTCCGAGCGAATCTCAATAATTGATTAAACTTGAATCAAAATAATATTCGGATTAGAAATCCTACTTTGTTCGCTTTTCGGAGAAAACTTAGAATATTTTCTCTGAGTGATCAATCACTAGCTGTCCACGTGTCCAGCCTCTGATAGTATCCACAGAGCAATTTTGTTGGGTCCGGGATTTGGTACCTGGGAAAACAGGCCCAGCCATAAGCCCTAGCATACCCCCGCGGCCCACATAATTAGTACTGTCCTCTTTGATCTGGGAATCCCTCTCTAGGATTCGAACACAAGACCTCAAGGTTTTATAGCTTCCACATGCTCGTCTCTTACTATTGAGCTACAGCATACCCCCGCTCAATGGTAAGAGGCGAGCATGTGGAAACTATAAAACCTTGAGGTCTTGTGTTCGAATCCTGGAGAGGGATTCCCAGACCAAAGAGGACAGTATCAATTGTGTGGGCCGCGGGAGTATGTTGGGCCTTATGGCTGGGTCTGTTTCCCCAGGTACCAAATCCCGGACCCAACAAATTTCCAAAACTATTTTAAATGAAGAAGATAAAAATGCTAGCTTTCACAAACTCCCCTGTTTAAATAGAAAAATCAAGATAGTCATTCATTAAAATTAAAACTCTTTAATTATAATTAGAATCAAATTTTAATTCTAATTAATTTAATTTTAATAAAATCAAATATATAATATTTGATTCTCAAAGTTTCTCAAACTTTGTAATTAAGTCCAACTTAATTAAATTGATCTTTCTTTCACAAATTGCTCTTTGACGTATAACCCATTAGGTTCCTAATAACTTGGCAATGATTACAAATTATAATTCTAATTCACAATTAGAATTAGATAAATTAAAACTCCTTTTAATTTATCTTTAATTCTCCAATTAAAAAATTCATAATCATAAATCATGATTGACGTCTAGCAACATGTCATGATTACCCAAATATTAGGAATGTCAAAGTGATTGACTTAACCTGTCCATGCATGGTTATAATGTATAATTTAATCCTTTCGTCATCTAATATTCTAATTGGACAAAGTATGGATATAGTGTCTACTCTTATCATCCAATTATGTTCGTTCTTGCTAATTAGTAGTTGATTTATAATTGAATTTGAAAACTCCTTTTCAAATATCATTTCACTCTGACCAGAGAATTCCATAAATCATTATCAATCAAGAACAGTAAAATATTCTCTCTAATTACTTTAGGGTAACGAATCCTTTATCGACTTACTCAATTATCTACATATGGCTCATACTGTATTTAATTACTACCGACAGAATTATCCTAGGATAATTCATAAGTAGCATCAAAATACAATAATTCCCACACTAGATACCTTGATAATCTCAAGTCCGATGATTAATTATACAACCATCATTATGAGATAGTCCATAGACACATAAGTAATATTCCATTCGGAATTCCATAATCGAGGCAGTTCAGTGACTTATTCTCTAATAATCACCCACACATTAGTTTAAGTATCTCTATACTTTAATTAATGAGATCAATTACTTTCTTCATAAGAAAGAAACATAATGTGTGCTAATTTTACCGTTTCAACAATATCCAGTCTTGAAGAAACTACAATTAGGAACATTTAGGAATAATACTTAAGTGTATATTGAATCTCATAATTATGATCTCATCATAATTTCAATTACACAGTAATTATTCCAAGGATTTTATTTTTACGAATAATAATCAAATAATTAACAAATACGTAAAGATAAAGAATGTCTTTGATTAATTAATAATAATATAATACAAATTATTTACAACCAAAATAAATTAGTTGCAAGGGCATAAACTAACAATTACATCCTAGGGAGATTCGTTAATCACAGACAAATTTGACAGTTGAGGTAGTTGGAGGAGTTAAAGAGGGTGCAACAGATCGTCAGGTGCATCAACTCCATCAAGCAGTGGGACTGGGGCCTTCACAAGCGAGGGACAACCGTCATCGTCTGTTGATTTCTCACCCAAGAGCTTGGAGAAGATGTGTCGTCCGATTGACTGTGTGATGATGGGGACAGAGATCAAAGGCAACCTCATCGACAGGCTTGATCACGTGGAGGATCGTGTAATGAAGGTACAATTCATTATTAGAAACACTGTTTTGAATTTTTATTTTGTTTGGTAAGATGATTGAAAGAGCTATGATCAGTTATGTTTGCAGTTGGAGGCAGAACTAGGAACGGAGAAGCAACCGCGAGAGGTTAAGGAGAAAAGGGTGGATAAGAAAGGGCTAAAAGGACTCGTAAATAAGATTGTCAAGGGCAGCAATAAGAAACATAAATCGGAACAGTGAAGTGAAAGTTGTGTTATGTGTCTTGTTTCTTGTGTTTTGTGTTTATCCGAGGACGTTCCTTTTTTATTTTGATGTGTGGTTGAGAGCGGGGCTTGGCTTCAGTTAAGTCCCAGGTTTAATTCTATGCTAACTCTTCTTGTAAGAGCCTGGGACAGTCGAAATTTTACCTGTAGGTAGAGAACTAATTGGCCCTTCAATGATAGAATGCGCCCGCTTAGCCTGCCTGTGGGGTGATGTGCTAGTTGGACCTTCGGAGAAGTATGTCTGCTTGGCCCACCTACAAGGTTTCCTCGAATCTAAAAAAAAAAAGGCTTTAGAGGGTTTTGTTAAAGACGATCGTTCTAAACTAACTAATGAGATGAGATTTCCGGTTTCAGTTATGTTGTTACTGTCATATTCTATTAAATCTTATCCATAAATTTAAGTAGATTCCATATAAATATATAGATAAAATTTAATAGAATATGATTGAAACAGACTGAAACAAAAGATTTGATGTGCTAACTATTGGCCTGTTGGGTTGCCTATATTTATTTAATAGATTGAAATGAAATATTATTCCATCATTTGAGAAAGGGTTTATAATAGAATAGAATAAAATGAGATGGAAGATAAGATTTTTATATTACATCACATTTCATTATAATTAAATAGTAAAAATGTATAATAATAAAAATAAAAAATCTCTGATTTAAAATATTTAGGATGGGATATAAAATGATAAACAACTTTATACTATATTATATTAGAAACATTTTATCCAAATAACATTTCACTATATTATATTACTTGGCCACCCTCACCTTTCTCCCTTATTTTGTCTTATGCAGGTCAGATTCCCTCTTCAGCTGGAAGGCACAATCGCGTGGGTTCTACTGGATTTAGCATGCGACGAGAGCAACTCCTAGGATGGAGCAAACCTCCCTCCGATTGGATCAAGCTTAATACTAATGGAGCCTGTCAGCGGTCCGCATCTTTGGCCACTACCGGTGGCCTTTTGCGGGATAGTGCTGGCTAATGGCTCTGGAGCTTTGCTCAGAATCTTGAATAGTGCTCTCCGATGATAGCGGAGCTATGGGGGGTTTTTACCGGGCTCACCTTAGCGTGGAATCTGGGATTTCGCCGTCTCGAACTGGAGGTTGATTCTAAAGCGGTGTTCGATGTCCTCTCTTCTTCAGACCGACTATCCAGGACTCTCAATCCTATCATTCGGAGCATTCATCTGCTGCTCACTCGGAACTGGCCTGTTGTTCATCGTCATGTGTATCAAAAGAGAAACAGATGTGCTGACTGACTTGCTCCTTATGCTGGGTAGCTAACAGATGTCGTTACTTATTTTACTACTATACCCATTGAGTGCCACATGATCCTTCTAAAGGATTTATCGGGAGTTTGTTCTCCCCGTTTTGTGATGTAGTTTGTACTAGTTGCTCCCCTTTTATTAAAAAAAAAAACAATTTTCTAATATTATATATATTTATATTCTATTCTATTCTAAATTATTTCATTATATTCTATTTTATTAAAAACTTTACGTCTAACTAAATATAAAAGTGTATACATAAACACAACAAACATGGATTATTTTATTATAAAGTAATTTAAATTCTTGTTTGAGTTATAGTCGTTGTTTGTATTTAAAATTATATAATATATAATTAATGTATGAATACATTTTGTGATATTGAAAAATAATAAAAAAGAATTTGAAATGAGACTAATGTGATATATATTTGGATGAGAATTTTAAATTATGTTTGAGTTGGATAAAAATTTTAAGTTAAGTTGTTTTTAGAGTTAAGCTCGTTAAGTAAATTTATATTATGTTCAAATAAAATGAAAATTTTGAATTTAGATTTGTTAACTTTATATATTAGGTTTTGAAGATGAAAAAAAGTTGAAATTTGAGTAAACTTAAGTCACTTTTCGTTGGGGACGATAATTGAGTTCGGGTTGAGCCTACCTCACCTTAGTTCAACCTCAGATTATTGAATTAAATGTACATTAGCCTAACTTTGGCCTGACCTTTTAAAAAATTAGGCCTCCAATTGAGCTTAAGTTCGAGCTTGAATTGTCTAAGTTTAGGCCTACCTCGACTCAAGACCCGACAATTACATGTCAAGCTCCAGTTTAGAGAAGGTCATGTCCGACTAATTACTAGGAACCAATTTGGTGACTTGGATCAAAGTCTTAGAATTGCTATTTTATTTTGGATGGTGAGAAAACAAAACTATACAAATCCTAAGACATACTAACTAATCACAATCTGAATCATCAATGATAACAGTCCTTTTAGGAGGATGAGGCTGGCAGATCTTTCCCTTCAAGAAAGTACTTGATCAATGTAAGTGCTCTCTTCGGCTGATAGCTCGGAACTTGGTGTCCCGACCCTCTCACCGTTGCAAATGTCAAATCCCCTTTGTACACTTCTGTATATCCTCCAACCTATAAAGAAAGACAATTTCACTTAATCTGAGAGGCGCGTTGAAACGCGGAGTCGGGGGTAATCTTTCAGGATTACGGATTGTAATTACGATAACGGAAAAGGCAATGTGATTACCTCTCCTTGAACCAACCAGGGATACCATTTGGTTTTGACAGGAAGTTTCATTGTCCTTAGAGAATATAAAGTTGACGTAACAGAAACCACTGAATCCACATCACCACTGTAATGAAAGTTTCAATTTTTCAGAAGACAACATAGTACATGCTGGTTCTATCCTGAACAAAGTTTCACATTCCTGTGGTCTTACCTGAACACCCAGACACGAAGTCCATTGGCCATGAACTCTTGCAGAAGAGGAATAATGGTTGTAGGACTATCTAGCCAGCTCTGGATGATATCACTGCAAGGTTCCCAATCATATGTGAGTTTAGTGACATTGGCATGCATAGCTTCTTGAACATCAGGACGATTCAGGTAAGCGTGGACGTAGAAGTCACTGCATGGATCAAAATCTGCCAACTGCAACAGGACAAAATAAAAGAGTAAGAAAGTTGAGTGATTTGGTTGTATATGTTTTGACAGATTCTGAAACTCACTGAAGCTGGTTTCGGCTTGGAAGTGAGGTTAGAACTAGCACATAGAGGAGCATAAATGTTGTATGGATCAATGTTTGCAGTGTCTATGTTTGATTCGTTAACAGCAACTTGGCATCTAGGATCCTGTTTACTAAGGTCACTGCTGTACATCAACAAAGTTGCGTTGCAGTGTTCCAGGATGTTTTTTTCGGTTTCTTCAGACGTTAGAACGTGGGATGCAGCGTAATGAATCCCACCAATAAAATCTGTCAGGTCGTTGATAACTGCATTCCCAATCTGCAAAAATTGTTGTTAGAGATCAAGAAAGATGTCATAGTTATGATTCTGTAACATTTAACTAGGGTTAGTGGAAGAAAATTACTATGATTCCTTTGAGATTGATGATGTTTTTACAGTTCTTGTTATGGTAGAGGATGGTATGAGCAAGTTGGGGTACATAATGACCTGCGTAGCTTTCTCCTGAAATATAAAAATCCTTGTCTTTATATTCAGGGAACCTCTCCAACCAGTTTCTGATGAACACGTAGTTGTCTTTAGCTGTTATGCTATCTCCACTATTATCATAATCTGATGTTGTGTTCGAGTACGAAAATCCTACTCCGGCAGGTGACTCCACGAACAACACATTGGCAACTGAAAAACTGCACACAAGTCAAGGTTTTCCCACAAAGTTTGTGTTATTTGGTTCAGAAACTAACAAGAATGCGAACCTTTATTCCAGGCATATTTGTTTCTGAAGAGTGTTTTCCCATCGCTAAGCACTCTAAACGGTCCAAGCTCTTGCATGGCTCCGTAAGCCAAAGATGAACAACCAGGGCCTGACAATGGAGTCACCAATTAATCATCAGTTAACATACGAAACAACATGGTCATCAGTCTTCAGAAAACTACGTACCTCCATTGAGCCAGAGAAGAAGAGGTTTGCACTCTTTGTCACGTTCAGCCTCAGTGAAGTAGTAGTAGAAAGATCGGCCTGCAGATTCATTCACTGTAATGTAACCACCGTACTGGTTGAATCTAACAGGTGGTTGTCCGGGCAGTGTCTTGATTCTATCTTTCTCCTTCAAACCAGCTTGTGAATTGCAATCTGTGTGGAACTCATTCAACTGTTCAGGTGCCTGAAAATCACTGGTGTCGACACCTGAACTTACCTTCAAGTTGATGTTATAGAGACTGCGAAATGCTTCATTCCTTTTTCCCTGAACTTGAACTGCAAAAGACGATATCAGAATAAGAGAGAACACTGTTACAAAACTTGAGTTCTTGGCCATGGCGTTTCTGTTTCTGATCTTTACATCAGAAGAATGGGCTTTATAGTTTATACAGGGATCATTCTCACTGCAAAATCAAATAGTTCTCTGAAATCACTACACTTCTAACAGGAGTAGAACTTCTGCTCCAGATATTCATGTATCTCTGTAGAAAAGGATCACCATTTTCTAAATCCAAGGCTTTATCAAAGACTTTATAAGATTATGATCTTAGAGATCTTGGAAGTTGGGATTACGTGGGAATTTCATTGGTGGAACGAATCTTCTGTTAACGGAAGAGGAAGAAAACAATTTTCTGACTCATCCCAAGTTCCAAGCTCCTGGCAGTGGATGACGGCATTAGGTCGTGATTGTAATTTTAAAAAATCGAACGATCAAATTAAAACACTTCTATATTAATTTTTTTAGTTATATAATTATCATGATTCTTATTAATTAAATTAATTATTATCCATAGTAAAACTTAGGTGCTTTGGTTCTACTTTATTTTTCTGTTATAGTTTTCAGTTTTTATTTTTATTTTTATAAATAAAAACAAAAACTTGGTTGCTAATGTTAATATAGTTATATTTTTATCACTAATAATAATTACATATTAAATAAAACTTAAAGATAAATTATTTTTAAATAAATAAATTTATTTAACCTCTTATATAATATTTATTAACAAATTATTAATAAAATTATGTTATATTAATAAAATAAATAATTTAAAAATTAATATTTATTTTAATAAAATAAATAATTTATAAATTAATATTTATTTGAAATATATTTTAATTATTAAATCAAATTTTATTTGAATATTTATATACTTTAAATTTAATTATATTCATGAATAATTATTAAATTTTAATTACATATAATTTAATTATAAAATAAAATAAAATAATTCATAATTTTTATTGATAATTAATTTTAATTTATTAAATATATAATCTTGTATTAAATTTTTCATATTTTTATTAATAATTAAATAATATATATTTAAATGATAATAAATCAGATTATGAAAAAAAAATATAAACAGAAACTAAAAACTATTTTTTATAGTTTTCATGATTTTTGAAA
The DNA here is from genome assembly GCA_025629825.1 of Erythroxylum guanchezii. Taxonomy (NCBI): domain Eukaryota; kingdom Viridiplantae; phylum Streptophyta; class Magnoliopsida; order Malpighiales; family Erythroxylaceae; genus Erythroxylum; species Erythroxylum guanchezii. The sequence goes on along the minus strand of JAOTAX010000009.1, from coordinate 27,719,654 downwards.
ACTTGAAGAAACCAAAACTATAAACAAAAACTAAAATCTCAAACAAATAGAATTTTTTTACTAAATTTAAAAACAAAATTAAAAAATTAAAAAAAATGGAAACAAACACCCCTTAACTTACTAATCTCATACAATATTGACAATTTCAACTTTGACTAATTCGACGTGATTCAAAGTTAACAGGCTTGGTCCAACTTAATCAAGTTTTTTTTTCAAACTTCGTTTAGAATGTGAGTTAAGCTTGCTTAATTTGATATGATTTTAAAATCCATAATTTTTAAATGAATTAATATCAATTGAGTTAGAGCTAATCCGGAAAGATTTTAAAATTTAAAATTGTTAAATAAAACAATATCAATTAAAGTCGAATTTGAAGATTCAATTTTGATTGGACTTTTCCCCAACAATTGAAGCAATTACATCTGTTTCGTTTAATCAATTCTTACTCTATTTTATTAAATCTTATGCACACATTTATACGAGGACTAAGTAAATTTGTGGATAGAATTAAATAGCACAGCAACCTAGCATCCTAACGACAAGAGGTTGCTCCAACCTAATTACGACTCACCGTTGATGATTTTGTCCTACTTAAAATATCCAAACACGAATAGGTCGTTTGAAAGCTTTTGAATTGGATTCAATTATATTTGTGGGATTAAATTAAATTCTATTTACACTATTTAGAATAAATCTATAAATATTAGAATTGAATTCGATTACATTGTTTGGAACACAATAAAAATGAATTCAACTACTTTATATGACTTTTTTATACTTTACTAAAAATAGTACGTAATCAATATATGTATATTTTGTAAAAATTTGTATATTTATAATGTGTATATTTAGAAAAAGAATTTTTAATGTTTTAAAAAGAATTGACTCTTAAATTCAGAATTCAATTCATATTTAAGATTTGAATTAAATTCATTAAAAAAAGATTTAATTACGTAGTTGAATTCAAGTCATCTCTTTTTTTACATTCCAAAGGCATTAATTGAATTCAATGACATAAAATTAATGAATTGAATCTAATTCATTGGTTTCCAAATTTAATTACAGGTTTAGCAAGACTGAAGCTCATCATGAACTAATCAGAACTCCAAAATCTCAGGAGGAATCTCTCTATTTATTTTCAGTTCAGGAACTTACAGAACTCTTATTCTTAACCCAATGCTTTCACTTTACGAGTTCTTCTACGGTGATACCATTTTGAAAACTCTTGCTGCGACTCGTCTCACGTTGCAAGTTCCTGACAACCAATCACTCTTTGGTTGGTTTTGTTTAATTTTCACTAGTATCGGGTAGGCCAGTCCCATCCACGAAGTGTTTGATCAATGAAAGTGCGCGAAGAGGCTGGTAACTTGGTACTTCGTGTCCTGCACCTCTCACCGTTGCAAATGTTAAGTTTCCTTTGTATTCCTCCGTGTACCCTCCAACCTACAAAAGCTACCTTTAGATTACTTTTCTAGGTGGAGGAATGATTTGTGCGCTCTAATGTATGTTACCTCTCCATTGATGTACCAGGGATGCCAAGCAGTTTTAACGTGAAGTTTCATCGCCTGAAGAGAGTACTCTGTCGATGTAACTGGTACTACTCCATCATTATCACCACTGCATTAAACAAAAAAACAACACTCCAAGCCATGACCACCCTCTAACCGAAGAAATGATAACATCCCAAAAATGGAGGAAAACCAATGTGAACTGGTAATGACTATCGCCTTACCTAAATATCCAAACACGAAGTCCGTTGGCCATGAACTCTTGTATCAGAGGAATAACGGTGGAAGGACTATCTAACCAACTCTGAATGATGTTGCTGCAAGGTTCCCAATCATGTTTGAGTTTAGTGACGTCGGCGTGAATGGATTCTTGAACCTCAGGTAGATTCAGGTAATTATAGACGTAATAATCGCTGCACGGATCAAAACTTGTCAGCTGCAGGAAAAACAAATTGTCAGTGACTGATCAAAATCTCTCTATTCACTTCAGTTCAGGAACTTACAGAACCCTTCTTGGGCTTGGAAGTGATGGAAGGTTGAGTACATATTGGACCATAGATGTTGTATATATCAATATGTGAAGTCTCTCTGATAGATTCGTTAATGGCGGCTGAGCATTCAGGTGGAGGATTATCACCACCGGCACTAGACGAGTTTTTGCATTACTTTCTGAGGATTTGTGCAGCTTCCTGAGAGATTAAAGCGTGGCTTCCATAGTAATCATACACGCCTATTGTGTCTGCTTCATCGTTGATCACTGCATTCCCAATCTGCAAAATCATATATTCAACCAGATTTAAAACATAACATACAGATTGACTGCAACTTTCCAGGAATATTGAATCGTGTGGAAGAGATGATGACTTACAAGGATTCCTTTGAGATTGATGATGGTTTTGTTGGCTTTCTTGTTATGGTAAAGAACTGTATATGCAAGTTGAGATACATAATGCCCTGCATAGCTTTCTCCGGAAATGTAGAACTCTCTGTCTTTATATTCAGGAAATCTCTCAAACCAATTTCTCAGGAACACGTAGTTATCCTCAGCTGTTTGCTTATCTCCACTCTTCTCGTAGTCTGATGATCTGTTGGAGTAGGAAAATCCTACCCCAGCAGGCGATTCCAGGAATAACACATTTGCAGCTAAAGAACACAACAAAGTTAGATCAGATTGGTACAGTTTTCATCGAAAAAAAGAAAAAAGGAAGGAAACAAGAAGAATCTGAACCGTAATTCCATGCGAATTTGTTCTTGTAGAGTGTTTTTCCGTCACTGTGTACTCGAAATGGTCCAAGCTCTTGCATAGCTCCATAAGCCAACGATGAACATCCAGGGCCTGTTAAAATGACATCAGAAAGTGTTACAGATACTAATTTTTTATCCATTAGCATGCAAAGAACATGAAAAGAAGTAAGAGCACAACCTCCATTGAGCCAGAGTAGAAGGGGCAACGACTCTTTGGAACTTTGAGCCTCAGCAAAGTAGTAGTACAGTGCTCTTCCGGCGGACTTGTCCACCGTCACGTAGCCGCCATACTGAGAAAACCCTACATTTGGTTGTCCAGGCCATCTCTGGATTCTATCTTCCTCTTTCGATCCATCTTGTGAATGGAACCTGAATTCGTCCAAGTGTTCAGGTGCCTGGAAATGACTTGTGTCAACGCTTGAAGCTTTCTTCAAGCTGGCATGGAAGAGATGGTTAAGTACAGCTTCTCGTTTCTTCTTTCCATGGATTTGAACCGCAAAACACGAGATCAAAATGAAGGTGACAACAATAACGGAGCTCTTGTGGGTTGCTTTCATGGCGATCTTGACCTTAATTTACTTGTATGATACTACATCACCAAGAGGGTTTTATAGAAAAAATTCGATTTGACTTGTGTAAACTAACAAATGGAAAGTTGGTATCCAGAAATCATACCTGATGCCTTTTGTTATGAATTAAGCTGTTTATTAGTCATTGTTCAACCGGACTTGTCACTCTTTGGGATAACAAATAAAAAGAAAAGTATCAATTTTTTTTATTTTTTTTCAATTTTATGTCTAATGTTTTTAAAAATTTTAGTTAAAAATATTCAAAAAATTTTAAATTTAATATTATTTCTATTAACATCTTTTTAATCGTCATCGTCACACCCAATCCGAAGTCTCGCAATAAAGCAGGATCTGGGAAAGTTTGATAGTACGCAGTCTTACCTCTGCAGAGTAGAGAAGCTGCTTCCAGTAGACACACACATTAACATCTTCTTAATGTGAATATAAAAATTGGCATCTAGAAAGAATATGAAATTTTTTTGATATGATCTTTTAAGCTCCCGTAACAAATATATTAATGACTATATATTTGAAATATCGATAAAATATTTTTGAAATTAAATTGTCTAATTTCTAAAAATTTGGGAAGTTAATTAAAATTTTTAAAAATTTGAGCACATATTTTTAAAATTTTAATAAACTTTGAAACTTTTGTAATTCATTATCCCTAATTTTTTTAAAATATAAATATATAAATATTGATAAATAAAATATTAAATATGTTGGGTTTATCGAAAATAGTCTCTCTACTACGTAAGGATAAGGTTGCGAACTATCAGACCCTCGGCATGACTTCCAATAAGCACTCAATTATATTTATTTGTATATTAAGATATAAATAGAATGATAATCTTTGAGGTCTCATTATCATAAATGAAAAAAAAAAGAATTTGTAATTACATGAAAACAATGTGCTGTTACTTACTAATTTTTAATTATATATCTAAATAAAAATCAATTTGATGAATATAATTAAACGACACAAAAAAAAGGAAATGTTAAAAGTGGGTGTTAGCCAATTTAAGAATAATTAACAAATATAGAGTAATGGTTATATTAAATATTAGGCTGCCACAAAAAATGGTAATATATCCTAAAAGAGAATTTTTAGATTTTGTTTTCATTTGTTAGGTTTAGATTCAAAACCTTAATCAAATGTTAACAAGAAAAGGAAATAAAATTACAATACTAATGAAAATTTAATTACATAAAATTGGAATGGCAAGAAAAGTAATTTATTTAAAATGGTTTAGAAAAAACAAGAATCATGAATTTCTTTGTTATAAATAATATTAATAAATATAATCTTATAATAACAACAACAATATCTAGTATGAATCTTGATGATATGCAAAATACGGAAAGGTCCAATAATACGCAATCTTACTCTTAACTAGTAAATGATAATTAAAATAATTATATAATTACATATAGTATGAAAAAAATATATTAAATTAATATTAAAATTATAGGTACAATGGGGGAGGCTAAATCTAAATTAGGACTCAAATTTATTCTAACCTTTTTTTATTATGTGGTTTGAAGTAGAAATGCTAATGGGCCGGACTAGACGAGCCCTAGGGGGGCCATGCCAACCCGACCCACCATATATTTTTTTAAAAAAAATGTTAAAATCGATGTCGTTTTTTAAGTGATGGTCCGGCCATGGGCCAGCCCCCTGCTAAGTTCGTGACTCTATCAATCTGGGTCAAAATCAGGTTGGGCCAAATTTGAAATCTCTAGTTAGAATTCTAATCAAAGTTGTACATATGTAAAAAAAAAAAAATCTAGTCGAATTTTGTTTCATCCTTTTAACGAAATAATGTTAATTTATGTTTCACTCATTTAATATTATCAACAATATTTTATTAATTTAATAAATTAATATTGTTTTTATCAATTGAATTGGATTATTTCATACCAATTAAAAAAATAAATTCAAAGTCAAATTTAAAACTTTTAATGTTTTTAAACCCAAACTCAATTCGTATTTTGTCCAAAATATATTTTACTTATTGATTTTAAATAAATATTTTAAAAATTGAATGGTAGTAAAACAAGAGATTTAAGATGATTCAATTATTGTTAGACCGTTATAAAATTGATTAAGATTAGATAAAACTTAAAAAATTAAAATATGATTAAAGGAGATTGTCTTCAATTTAAAAATTAATTAAAAAAGAGACTATCAAATAAAATTAATTAGTTAATTTTAGTTTATAAAAATAATTGGTTTACAAAAACTGGCTGATTAATTAATAAAATTGATTGATTTTTAATAATAAAATTATTAAAATAAATTAAACTAAAATATTAATAATTAAATAGAAAAGTTAAATTGTAATCTTGCCATGCGGAGAAGGAGCCCAAGGCCCAGAAAACGTTATCAGACCAAATATAGAGGACAAAACGATGTCATTTTGTGAAAGGTAGAGGAAACTGTTGGTACGAAAGTGGCATAGTAATCAATTCAAAATCTAGTGGTTAGGCAGTTCTTTTCAAGAGCTCAGGACTCAATTCCAGAAAGGTTGTTATGCATAAACACTACATCACCAAGCCTGTCGTGTACTGTTTACTTGGCTTCAGCTCCAAAATCTTCACTTTCTCCGTCTCATCATACAAAGTATAGCTTAGGAATTCCACCTGTATGAGATGGATTCCTGCTTGTGTTTGCATTCTCCGTTTGGATTTGGCTGCAATTAAGTGCCTATTTGGATGAGTTTATATCAGTAGAATTTTTCTCTTCAGCTCCAAAATCTTCACTTTCTCCGTCTCATCATACAAAGTAGAGCTTAGGAATTCCACTCGTATGAGATGGATTCCTGCTTGTGTTTACATTCTCCATTTGGATTTGGCTGCAATTAAGTACCTATTTGGATGAGTTTATATCAGTAGAATTTTTCTGAGAAAATTTTTTCTAAGAAATCAGTTGATTGCTTAACTGTTGTTGGCAATTATATGAATAGCCACACATAAATAAACAAACAGCCACATATATATAGATACATATATATATAACTTCAGTCAGTTTTTTTCCTCTAATATAAAAGGAGGAAGTTGGCTGGTGAGAGTTATCTTTTAGAAGATAACAAAAACATAAGAATCAAAAATAAGTTTGATTCTCTTTTTTTCTCTCTCTGCAATTTTGCTAAATTTGAAGAAAAATTTTCTTCATCTTTCCTTACGTGAATCACACCATCAAGGATTAGAGTTTCGGTCGTGGATTAACGGTGACTCTAGTAGCCAACCGTAAAATGTGGAATATCAAATAAAGAATCGATCAATCGCTTCCGCATTAAGGTTAGTCCTTATAAATCTAGAACTGTCAATTAAAAAAAGAGCTTTTTTGAAAGAACTTCATATAATAGATTATTTGGAAACATAAAAATAAAAAGTACTTTTAATTTTAACTATATTTTATTTTGTAATAAAAAATATTTAAAGTATATTAAACAATATACAAACACAATATATTAATTATTATATAATTTTAAACTATATGAAACATAAATGAAAGTATATTTGACCAAATCTTTTATATGGACTATTAAGTAAAACCAATAAAAAATAAATATAAAAAATATAAAAAGCTAAATAGTATTATATAACTCCCAAAATAACGTGAAAATAAATTTGTGGATATTGTAGGAATTATGTGTAAAACATAAGGACAAAAGAGACTAAAAAATAAGCTTATTAATTGATCTGAAAAATCTACCAAAAAATGCTTTTTTTAGAAGCTCTAAATTTTAATTTCTTAAAAAGCTGTATTTTGACCGCCAAACAATCTGTATCTATTAAAGAAGTGTTTTTTTTTTTACAATCAAACACTCATTTTTCTTTAAAATAGCTTTTGTGGTGGAGAAAAGTACTTATTGACCTCCCAAAAGTCCATCCAAACAAACATTAAGTATAAACTTGGTATGACCTGATTTGCTCAAACTTCAAGTCAGATTCAAAATTTATTTTTTAAAATTTCCAGCTCTAAATCGAGTTTGAGTTTAGACTTTTTGAATATATGGATAAATGAATTCAAACTTTTCAAATTCCTATTGCTCGAGTTTGATTCAATCCATTTGACTCAGGCTTGTCCAATTCTAAATCAATGGGCTTGGCCTAGTTTAATTGAATCTCGAGTTTAATTTTTTTAAAAAGATGCAAAATAATATTGTTTTGCTAAAAACATATTTGCTACATTTTAATAAAAAATAGTTTGAATCAAATCAAGTCAAGCTCTAACTCCAACCTCTGCCTTAAGGCTTGTTTGGTTGAGAGGTTAGTGATGAAATGAGATGGAACGTAACACGCTTCCATCATTTAGTTGAAAGTTTCATAATGGAATGAGATGGAAGCAGAAGGTTTCACTTTACGTTCCATTACATTCTAAACAGTGAAAATAAGAAACCTCTGATTCGGAGAGTTTAGGATGGAACGTAAACTAATAAATACATACTACTTAATATACCTTCAATAATTATTCTAATTCTCAAAAAAAAATTATTCTTAATACCAACTATGATCAAGTCATAATATTAATATATTAAATATAATATAATAATATTTAATATAATAAATTTTATTTAATAATTAATAATAATATTTTTATATTATTAATAATAAATTATATATATTTAATTATAAAATAAAAAATTATATTTAAAATAATTTATTTATATTTTTATTTATATAGAAATATATACAAATAATTAAAGAATAATTTTAAATATATTTTCTATTTTTGTATATATAAATCACATAGAATAAAATAAAATAAAATAAAATAAATAATTAATAACAACTTTTTTATATAATTAATAATTAATTGTATATAATTAATAATATAATAAAAATTTTATTAATGAAAATAGAAAATATATAAAAAAATTATTCTTTTTTTATGCAAAGGAGTAAAAGCAAAGCCTAAACAGTGGACCGTGGGGTTAAAACCCTATACATATCCTCAGAAAGGATATCAAGGCATCCTGCAGGGGATACTGTAAATTGGTAATGCCGAAGCCGAAAGGCTCCACATGAGAAGCCAACTAATCAGCACAATGATTTCCTTCACAAAAAACATGGTGGAGATGAACCGTCCAGGATTTAGCTAGTAGATCATGAATAGCCTTAACCCAGGAAGTGTTATAAGACGATCTCGAACCTGAAGATAAAAGAATGTTAATGACGACCAAAGAATCAACTTCTAGTTCAACTCTTCGATAACCCATAACCCAAGCTAGATTCAATCCCAAATAAACACCCCATAACTCAACATCTCTGTTTTAAAAACCGGTCGGTCCGACCAGTGATCGGTCGACTATCCGGTCCGGTTCACCCAAAAAAATCGGCTTTTAATTGGACCAGTATGAACCAGTCAAAATCGGACAATTAACCGGTCGGACCGGTCCGACCACTGGGTCAACAAAATTTTTATTTTTATTATTTTATTATTTTTATTTTTTAAATATTATTAATATTATATATAATTAAATATAATTATTATATAATTATGACGTCACACCGGTTCGACCGGTGGTTGAACTGGTTGAACCGATTGAACCGGTGACCAGTAAGGCCTCCGGTTTGATGGTCGGTTTGGGTTTCAAAACACTGCTCAGCATCCAATGGCGAGCAAAATCTAATTTTACGGACAAAACCTCCAAACCAACCACCAGTGCGATCTCGAAGGAGACCCCCGGCATAGGTAGTCTGACTGGACAGTCGCTTCGCTCCATCTGTATTCAACCTGATCCATCCCTCCCTCGGTTTGGCCCAACCAATATGTCTGCTACGACTAGCATCATAACCAACAGTTGCTCGAGCAGTAACTTGACCTACTTTCACTACCCAGGTCGCATAATCTAGAATAATAGTCTTGCTAGCGACTGGCCAGGAAAAAGTATTTTCAAATATGCTTTTATTTTGCCAAAGCCACAAGAACCAGCAGGAGATCCCGAAAAGAATTGACCACCGTACCCCACTAAACTCTGCGTGATTGTACAAATTTGAGATCAGCCACGCCAAAGTGCTTAGACTAGAGAACTCTGTAAGCTCCACTTCAAAGGAAAACTGCATCCAAAAATGCCGCACTCTAAGACAATCTCTAAGAGCATGCAAGCAAGATTCAGGATGACCACAATAGGAACAACTGTCATCGTTAGTGAGATGTCTATAAACACGTTGTTGATTAGTCAAGAGTTTTCCTTAAGCAACCAGCCATAAGAAAGATTTGATACGTTACGGACCTTACCATTTCCAAATCCAAGACCACAATCTACTAGTGCCTCCATCGCCAATATTTTCAATTAGCTCATACGCAGATGTGGTTGAGAAGGATCCATTTTGGTTTGGAGCCCACACCACGTGATCTTCATCAAACTTTGGTCTCGGAGCCATAATGTTGGCAATTATCATGCACACCGTCGTCGGGAGGAGGTGCTGAAATTTTTACCAACGCCAACCCCGTCTATGTACACGAATTCACTCACTTTGGCATGCAAGTTACTGTCAGGGATTGGATTAATAACCAAGAGAGCTAGGGGTCCCTCATCACCAACCCAATTATCTAGCCAAAATCATATATAATTCCCGTTACTTACTCGCCACCTTGCGCCTGCAAGAACAAATTTTCACGTGGTAGATATACCTCTCTAAACCGAAGGGGCGCTCTGCTCTCCAAGACCACTGGAATATTCTGGCTATCAAAATGGTATTTTGCTCGAAGGATTTTTACCTAAAGAGCAGATGGTTTGGAGATTAACCCCAGTCCAAGTTTAGTAAGCAAAGCATTATTGGTAATACGAATCCTCCTAATATCGAGGCCCCCGAAATTCTTTGGTTTTCATACTGTCTCCCAATTCACAAGGTTAATCTTCCTTCGACCCTCCTTCAACTCCCATATGAAATCGTGCATAATCTTCTCAAGATCATCACAAAGTTATTGTGATAACCACACTGTTTGCATGGTATATATGGGTAGCGACGCAAGAACATATTGCGTTAGTGTGACTCCACCTGGAAGGGATAGTAGGTGAGCACTCCAACCTGCTAGTTTATGTTGAACTTTATCCAGGATATATTGGTATGTATGCCAGGTCGATCTTTCATGAACTAATGGCACTCTGAGGTACTTACCAAGATTTGTAGTGATTTGGAAACCCAACTTCTCACTCAAGGCTCGAGCTTGGGGCCGAGGAATTTTTTTTGAAAAATAGACTCTAGACTTGGCACTGTTGATTTTCTGTCCTAATGACATACAAAAGGTATCTAGCACCTGGGATATTAACTGCATCTGATCCATGGAAGCCTCCGCAAACAAAATGAGATCGTCCGCAAAGAAAAGATGGGAGATGATAGGACCTCCTCTGCTAAGCCTAAGTAGCTTCCAAGTCCCTTGTGCTACTACAGAAGAAATAAGCTGACCTAACCTCTCTATACAAAGCACAAACAGATAAGGGGATAACAGATCTCCTTGCCTGAGTCCTCTAGTCGGATGAAACGATTCAGATAGTGCACCATTCCAGCAAGCTTTCATTATGACTGAAGTAACACACTTCATAATCAAACTAATCAATTCCATAGGTAAACCAATATCCATTAGAGTGCCCTGGATGAAATCCTATCAGAAACGATCGTAGGCTTTCTCTAAATCTATTTTGAGTGCAAAGAAGCCAGATTTCCCTTTTTTCTTCCTCATTCCGTGGATGACCTCCTGCACAATAATAATGTTATCTGTAGTTAAACGTCCAGGCACAAAACTGCACTGGTTGGGAGCTACCATAATATCAAGGATAAGTTTCAGACAATTCACTATAACTTTAGCAATAGTCTTGTATATGACATTGCAGAGGCTAATAGGTCGGAATTGAGTGATGGACACTGAGGATTGGACTTTCGGAATCAAAACAAGGACAGTGTGATTCATCTTCGACTCCCATTGTTCTTTTTTTTTGGATTCGAGGGAAACCCTGCTGGCGGAGCCCGACCACCAGAAAGCCCAGCAGAGCCCAACTACCGAAATTCCTGGCGTGGCCTACCACTAGTAGGTAAAACCCCCGGTTGCCCCATGCTCTTACAAGAAATGCGCCCACAGGGAATCGAACCTAGGACTTGGCCAAAGTCAATCCCCGCTCTCAGCCATTAGGCCACACCCCTTGGGAGCCTCCCATTGTTCATGCTCGAACACCTACTCTTTAATTATTTGTATATATTTCTATATAAATAAAAATAAAAATAAATTATTTTTATATACAAATCATATAGAATAAAAGAAAACAAAATACATTAAATAATTAATAATAACATTTTTATATAATTAATAATAAATTGTATATAATTAATAATGAAATAAAAAATTCTCATAAAATTTTTATTAATGAAAATAGAAAATATAAAAAATTATTCTTATAATTGTTTATATATATTTATTTATAAAAATAAAAATAAAAATAGATTATTTTTAAATATAAATCACATAAAATAAAATAAAATAAAATAGATAATTAATAATAATATTTTATATAATTAATAATAAATTGTATATAGTTAATAATAAAATAACAAACCTCTTGTAACAATCATTTTAAAATAGGGGGTATAATAATCATTTATTATACATTACATTCCATTCCATCCATTTTCCAAACAGCATTCCACTACATTATATTATGAATCCTTCCATCTTTCTCAAACAACTTTTCACTATATTATATTCTATAATATTATAAACCGTTCCGTTTCATTCTATTACATTTCATTCTATTCCATTTCATTAATTAACATTCAACCAAAAAAAACCTTTAGACCTTGTTTGGTTGGCATGGATTCTTGCTTGGGAAAATAATCTTTTTCCTAAAATTTATATTATCACGCTTGGTTCATTTTTTAGTTCTTAGGAAAGTAAAAACTTTCATAATCTAGGGAAAGTAGTAGCACTTTACTTAGATTCTAAATCCCAACATCCTTTTGGTATTCAGATTACTTTCCTCAGGAATTTAATCTAAAAAATACGCTAGCCAATTTAACCCTTCATTCTCTCTCAACTCTACGACAACTCTTTTATAAAACCTTGTCTCCAAAAATCATAATTAATAATTAAAAATATATATAATAAATATTAGTTTATAAATAATAATTTTTAAATTATTTGTTTTAAAAAATAAAATATTTTTATTAATACTTTATTAATAAATATTATATAAAATTTAAATAAAAATAATTTAATTTAATTTAATTTATTTATAATTATTATTAGTAATAAAATATTTATTATTATTTTGAAAACAAAAATTAAAAATTCACAAAAATTATAAAAATTGAAATATATAAAATAACTAATTAAAAAATTTGAAAAAAAGGGGGGAAGGAGAGATAAGGAGGGAGGGAAATTTTAATTTTTTTTTGAAAATTTTGCAAAAAAAAGCCCCTTATTTTTTAAAATTTCTGGTATCGGCCGATATTTGGCCGGTATTAAAATTTTAAAATTTCCAAAAAAATGTCCCCTTATTTTTTAAAATTTTCGGTATCGATCGGTATTTAGCCAGTATTTAAACCTAGTACGACCCGCCATTTATTTCGTACCGATTTTGGTCTGGTACGTATCGGTATTCATAATACTGTCTTTAAATATTCTTATTGTTCTCTCGTTAGCAGGATTTTGAATATTTTTGCTCAGACGTTTAAATCGACAATCTTCAGGTTCATATTTTCCTTATTTAGCGATTTCAATTTTTATTCGGTTTGTAAGGATACAATTGGAAACACAAGTCAAAATTAAGTTACATTCTATAAAATATTGTTGCATACCCAACAATATAATAAGAATCATTGGAAAATAAATCTATAAGAAAGTAAAGATATTCACATGTTTAGATGCTTATAAAAATTCTAATAGGAAAGTTGGGTAAATTCTTATTATAGTGTTTGGTATGTAACTGTATTTTATAGAATGTAACTTAATTTTGACTTGTGTTTCCAATTATAT
>JAOTAX010000009.1:27695236-27706253 GCA_025629825.1 Erythroxylum guanchezii | reverse complement strand
TATTTATAAACTAATATTTATTTTTATATATTTTTAATTATTAAATCAAAATTTATTTGAAATTTATATATTTTAAAGTCTCATAGATGAGAGATAAGGAATGGTTAAATTGTCTAGTGTATGTTTTAGATTAAATTCCTGAGGAAAGTAATCTAAATACCAAGGGGGTGTTAAGATTTAGATTTCAAGGAAAGTGCCACTGTTTTCCCTAAATTAGAAAAGTTTTTACTTTCCTAATTATCCAATAAGACGAACCAAACGTAATAATTTAAATTTTAAGAAAAAGATTACTTTCCCTAGCAACAATCTGTGCCAACCAAATGGCACCCATAGATTTATTTTCTGAAAAATCATATTCCAAATTCATCTTACTTTTTTGCTAACCAAACGGGACCTTAGGTTAAATCGGGCGATAGGTTAGACTCCGGTCTCAACAGCTGGAGCTCAAGCCCAACCCTACGATTGCCATCCTATGGATGATATTGTGCGTCTTTATTTGACCACTCTATTAGTATCTTTTACGTAATCTTTGCAGGTTCGCCGAAAGGAAGCTCACTCGGTCAGCTAACGTGTGGATCTGTTAACTCGGTAACACAACTCAGTTCTATTCTCAAGTTTCCTTATTTAGTTGCTTCCATTGAAAGCTTTGAATATATACAGAAATGGATAAGTTTAGTAATTGATCATCCAAATTTTTTATCATTTGTCACAAAAAGTCAAACCATAGTTTCTTGATTAGCAATTGGTTTCCTGTTACTTTCTGCCTACCTATTGTGTAGACCAATCCTAGGATCGAATCGAATTCAAGTTCAAAGCTAACTTCGTCACATTGACCACGCTCAGGAATCAGCTCAGTCCTGTTCGATTTAACAAATTGGGAATGGTTGCCTCTGGTGAAGGAAAACCATGATCAGGGACAATCTCACTGCCTTTTTTAAGCACCACTTGTTACTTCTTCCCGTAAAACAAAAGTCTACTGTTATTAGATTCTCATCATTCATCAATCAATCAACCAAAAGCAAAAAGCTCCTCCAAGTGGTGCAACTGCACAAAACGTGTTCATGAGATAACTTTCTTTATTGAAACTTTTACGATATCGTGTTCATGTGAAACTCAAGATGCTCGTTGCTTGACTATGACTATTTGTCGCCTGGTTATAGGATTCAAATGAATATAAAAAGTACCCCTTACAGCTAAAGTAAGCTGATCCAACTTTTCTTTCTGTTTATCTCTTTTGATCATCTAACTTGTGCCAAGAAGCAGACTTTTATCAATCCCAAGCTCTAAATCTTGTTTTCTGCAATCTCTTAGATGTTTCTGATAGTAGACAGGCTTCATAAATTGTGTAACAAACTGGAAGATCATCGCCTGAAAGCCCACCAGCAACCAGAGCCAGAGGCTTTGATATTGCCTCTACAGGCTTTTCGATCCCATGTTTCAGGCTTCATCAATCAGTTGTCTCTGAATTTGAGACCCGGATCAGAGAGCCTGTCGTTACCAGAGATTCAACAATGTTTTCAGATCCTATCCTCCATTAACAAAGCTTTTGCAAAGCTAGTTGTGGATATAGACTACCCTATGAACAAATGGACCGGAAACTCCATAGATGAGTATCTCAATTATAGTCTCAGCTTGCTGGAATTCTCCAACTTGATCAACCCTTATTTATCTTATCTGGGACAAGCTCGCCTTTCTCTATCTCATGCTTTGAGCCTTGTGGAGAACTCACCTTCTTCGGCAGTTGAGCATCTAAGGACAATCAAGCTAAAGAAGTTAAACAAAGGCTTCAAACAACCACATAACAAGGATGATGAGAAAGATAAATCTCTCTCTGACAAGGAAGGAGTTATATATCAGGCTCTGATGGAAGCCCAAAGTATAGGTTTCTGGGCTTTCTGTATTGTTTTGTCAGCACTGAGTGGAGACTCGGAGACATATTTGGAGATGAGAAAATCGTCACCCATGATATGCAACTCTTCCTCATTGATCAATCTGGACTCCATTGTTTATGAAGTTATAACAGCAAAAGGGTTAGTGGTGAAGGAGATTGGAGACTTGAATGATGCAACTGCTTGCCTTGTTTCTGCTACGGCAACAGGGAAAAGCAGCAGTGAAGCACAGGAGTTGCAGAGAAGACTAGAGTCATTTGAAAGGAAATTAGATGAATTCAGGAGGGAAGTGGATCGATTATTCTCTGAAATATTGGCTGGAAGAAACAAGTTGCTTGATGACATCCGAATTTGGAAGTAAAATATTGTAGCATTCACTAATCTCAGGACAATACTGTTTAGGTTTCTTGTAAATATATTTGTATATGAATGAATGACTTGTTTTTCGTCGTAAGAAACTTTGATTGAGATAAAGAAAACCTGGAGTTTATCAGCATTATATTACTCTAAAAGTCTGTGATTTGTGTGCATTGCGGGCAAGTGATTTGGAGGGTAAGTTGCAGATTATGAAATCAACAAAAGAAAGATAAGAAAAACAAGGGCTGGGACTCAGTTTAACAAGTTCTGGATAATAGAAGACTGAAAAATATTAGAATTTTGTCACAGAAATGACAAGCCTGTGACTTCTACTCAGGACGGATAAGATCATAAGATAGATTAACTACACCTTTTCTTTCTCTGACTGAAACCTGACAACAGGATACATCTCTAACGATTGTTTGTGCAGAAATTATTACAATCAGTCAACCTGTAACTTTCATTTCAGTTATGGTGTTTTTCTGTTTAACTTGACATAAATTACAGGATAAACCATTAAGAACTGGTTCATCAAAGAAGTCCCATTTGGTTCTCTGAGTCATTGGAGTGGCTTTCTAATTCTGGTGTCTTTCTCTTGCGATAAACATCAGTTGGCAGCCTGTGAAAAACAGATTACAAAAACGAAAATGATATATAAAGTGAGGCTAGTTTCAAGATCGCTGCTACTTTCTCTGTTACAAAATAATAGCAACAGGAGGTAAGATTGTCATACCCTAAATGCAAAGTAGTATCTGAATCTCCTTTCTCCATTGAGCAATTGCAAACTATATCCAGACTGGTTGAGCTATTGTTCACTATAGAGCTCTTCATTTCCATGGAATGGTATCCGAGATACGAGTGGACGGGGTTGCCATTTGATGGGAAGAAACCTCGAAGCTCCTCAACCTTCAATTAAGAGAAAGAAAATGACAGGATACTCTGATTGATCAAAGGAACTTACAACAAAGTGATGCGTAGAATCATATAATATAGCTTGCCTGTCTGCGCAAGGTTGCATTCTCCAGCATAGCTCGTTGTTCCTAGAAAATAGGAAAAGAAACATTTGTTAATCGAAGAATCTTCATTTCTTTTATCAAGTGATAAATTCAAACTGTATCGAATCGTCAGATTACCTGTAATCTAGATTGCTCTAGTTGTTCCGTGAGTACTTGCTCCTGAAAGTTTAGAGCTTAAGGTTAAAACAATTATGACATAGAGAGCAACAACAAAGTCTCATAATTTTTTCTTTTAAATGACAGATAATAGATCAGAAAATTCTAAACAAACCTTTTTATCTTTGACACATAATAAACCTTCACTTAATTGCTGTTCTAAGTGCTGCAAATCTTTCAAGTTCAAGTCAGTCAAGTCCTTTCCCAAAAGATGCCTACAGAGTTTGAAATAATAGCAATCGTAATCGGGTTCCTGCTTGGTATAAACGTCACATTCAGAGCAGATTAGAGAAGACATACAACTGTTTAGCTTGTAGCTCAGCAATTTCCTGCTTCAGAACATCAACCTCCTTTATATCAAGTTTCTGAAGAAAAGAAATAAAAGGTTGTACTTAATTCCCTTATTGTGTCTTATTTCAGTCAATAATAAAGCAACTAACCAAGAAGAGGTTTACTACTTGATAGTCATAAATTTCTTCCATTTGTAACAAAAATGTATTCTATCATAAAACAACACAAGTGTAGGATTGATACGGGCACGACTAGCCAATCGTTTTCATCATAATTCCAATAGTGCTTAGACACTAAAACAACTAAGTTATCTTAAAATGTGATTCTACAATGCATTCATTGATAAATTAGCTAGGATTGTTTTTGTCTTTGCTTTTGAAACCTCCCCATGACATAAGAGAAATGAACAAGACACATAAGAGAAGGCACTCTTGATAAGTCCAAGCAGCTTAATGTAGAAAGGATTAAGACAAGAATGATTTACGCTCTCAACTTGATCGAAGCTACAGACATGCACAACTACACGCACACATACAATAAGAGTAGCTGGTTTAAACTTGATTCATGAGATACCTCTGCCTTGTACTCAGCCTTGGCAGGTTCTGATGAGTCTGTGCACTTGTTATATCTCAGAAGTGTTCTCTTCATTCTGCAAAAGGAATAAGAACATATAAGCATAACTCCATACCTCCACAAGCTGGGTCAAACTTCCCTTGTTCTCATCCTTCACCAGAACCACTAAGAAAATCCATCTGATGGACTCACAAAAGTTAGAATATCTTCTATACTTGAACATCGAGCGGTTAAATTTATTCACAACAGAGTCAAAACTGCAGGGAAGTCTACCTGAGTCAATTCCAGGACAAATTCGATTGAAGTTGCTACATCAAAACCTTGTTTGTAGTGCAACTATCTAATCCAAAGGGACAATTCTTATGAAAGAAATAGCAGTTGGTGATGGTGATTAGGAAACAAGAAAGAAGAAGAACCCTCGCAAGTGGTAAAGTTCAAGAAATCAACATCTTTATGACTGAGAAATTCATCCAGATATAACCATAGAAATCACGTGCAAACAGGTGATATTTTCACAAAGAACAATTGATAAAAGCTGCAGATGAAATATCTAAACCCTCTCCTTTAACTTGCAGCTTCCATCCATAACCATGTCTTTCTCGGGGAAACAAAACCAAAAGAAAAGGGTGTCCGTGGCTACATGCAACCACTTAAAAGATGTTTGAAAAAGATAAGTATTTCCAGAAGAAAATTTGATCTTCTGATAAACCAGCGTTTTACACTTACCCAGAACTAGAAAACTCGAAGAGCTTTCCAGTGTTTGAGAAAACGATAACAGCAACCTCAGCATCACAAAGAATGGCAAGTTCTTGAGCCTTTTTGAGCAACCCAGCTCTTCTCTTTGAAAAAGTAACTTGCCTGCTATTTGCATTCTCAATTCTTTTAATCTCAATCTTGCCTCTACCCATTTTCTATCCCCAAACAAAAGATCAAATTGACTAAACCCGCCCAAAAAAACCAGAAAACTGATTATTTCGAGTTCAAGACTCGATGTTTAAACGAAAGCTCTCAGCTTTCTTCCATTGGACAGAGAGAAAGCAAGCTAAACAGAGGGCCTTATTTGGGTTCGCTAAATATAGAGAGAAGAGAAAAGGGTTAGAGAGAGAGACGTGCAGAAAGCTAGAGAAGGCGAGCGTTTCTTTGACACAAATGGCGAGAGAGCTAGACCAGAAACGGTAAGTTTGCATGGCTCTGTACTCTAATTACAGTGTGCTCTGCATGATTCTTTTGCCACATTTGGAATGATTAGGTGCTTATGGATCTATTTGTAGGACCCCACTATTTTTGTTTTTTAGTAGATTTCACAAGTTACCATTTTAGGTTTTCCAAATTATCTTTTCCACTTTTAATATTCTCAATTCTGTTGGTATAGGACATAGTTTTATCTATTTTAATTGAGGTTTGAGGGAAAATGGATGCACTCCTAAATTTTCTGCAGATTTTCTAGTTAAATTCTCATATGGGCAGCTGGGAAATTATTGAATCTTTAAACTTGTTGATGTACAAAGAAGGCAATGGCAATCTAAAGGTTCTACTCATCTCAATTTGCTGTAATGCACTCTGTATTTCGGCTAGCTGCTCTGTTCTTGGAGTAGTTTTTGGTCATCACAGAAGTAACTTTTGTTTCTAAAAATAGTAATTTAGAAACTATTTCCTTCACTAAAGGCAATGCCAAAAGGGTGATTTTCTGGTTAAGTGAGTGACTTCTGAATTTCCCTATTCCAATCTGCCTGGTTTTGGAGGGGTAGTAGAAGGTGGTAAGATGGTAAGTGCATTTTGGAAGTGTTTACTCTGTTTGGTATGAATCATTATTAGCCAATTTCCAAATTAAGAAGAGAGTACACTTTTCTCGTAAATCAATATTGCAGAGCAGCTATGGTCCACTGAGTCATAGAGGACCCACTTAGATTGCCATTTGAAATTACTATTATTAGTTTATTATTGATTCACTGCGATATCTCCGGATTGCCAAACTTGGAGGAAACTAGTGGCAATGTTGGTTTGGTTCTTCGCATTTCTTTATATCAGTCCCTGGATTGTAGGTACTTACCCTGGTCCAGGTAAGTCTGGGTTTAAGTGCTCGAAGCGAAATGAGGCTCTGTTTTCTTATGTTTTGGGTCTATCTTGCAAGGTTCTCGCTCTTTAGCAGCTCAAAACTACCTTACTTCTATTACAGAGGCTCGCCATTTTGAGATTTTTCCACCTAAACGGCTTCGACTGTTAAGAATAGGCAACCTGTTTCCTGTGTTTCTCTTTGTATAGTTCTACTATCTGGAGCACGGAATACATAAAATGGGAACACATTAGCCATTTTTAGTGTTTTCCTCTTCTTTAGGAAGTTTTACAAGAAGGGTTTTGATAAATTTTCCTTCTTGCACATGAACCTTAACCGTTAAGAAACAGAGCACGTGTTGCCCTGCTAAGACTTGCACAAAGATACTGTTGTTTAGTCACTCAGGTTGCTACTTGCTACTGTCTTGTTTAGTTTGCGAACTATTTGAAAATATAGGAAAATTTGCTTTTACTTGTATTGATAACTCTCCTAGCCAAACTGAACTATGCAGCAACTTGTATTGATAACTCAGATCCATTCAGATGCTAGTAGGATTGACTATGGACACCTTAACACGCGAACCCGATTCTGGAAAAAGAAAAATTCAACCTTGAACCCGAGCCAGAAGTTGATCAAACATAATTTGATCTGTTAATTTCAGAGTTGAAGATACTGAAGCTAAAAGAGTTTCCTTCAGCAGGATAAGATAAGCAATGTAGAAGAAATCAGTTCATTTATAAAGTAAATATGATAGAAAACATATGTACTACACGTAACAGCAATCAATGGGAGTGCTTATTTCAGTCTTAACCAAATGAGCTTCGTTCTTTTTCTGTTTTCATTTTTTGTTCATGTCAACCAAGAAACAGTAAAATAAAAACCTGTTCAACTTTGTGAGAAAATTTTGAATAATGTCAATCGCTAATTTTCATGGTACAAACAACAAAAATTGTACAGATACTTACGGCAACTGTTGAAGAGCATATAAGGTGGCTGCCAGCTTGGATTGCCTTGTTGCTAAGAAGGCATCAGCCATCAAGTATGTCACCAAGCTGCACCTTCATCCATCTTCTTACACACATATATAAAGTGAGAATCTGGATCTTCTATAACAAAATCTGATGGAATTAAGCCCTGCTCAGTCAAAGGAACTGGATCCAAATGTGACTTCGATGAAGAAACACCTGCAGGTCTTTGGAATCCAGGTCTGGCTGCAGAAGTATGAAAATAGCACCAAAAAGGGAAAAAGCTTAGTACCATTTCTATATGGTTGATTTATTATTAAAGAAACACACAGAAATTCCAGGAAGCCGCATTTAAACTTGGTCCAAGACCTGGAATCCGAAGATGAGTACTGGACAAATGGAATGATAGAAATGGCACTTACCCTGAAAATCCATCTTACAAGCATTACCAATTAGGTATTATCTAGCTAGAATACTCTAATAACAGCCGATTAGAACAAAAGCTTCGACATGATAAGTAGAAAGATGAGTAATGTAGCTCAACACATAGGATCAAGAGAACGCCTTTAAGCCCCAATTAAACTTCTTAATGGTTTTAAGTTCATGGAAAATTATATATTCACATTCCAATTTCCAATGAAATGTTTTGTTTCAACCCCTCTTTCTGTTGTGATCTTATTTTACTATTCAGAAAATTCTAAATCACCAAATTGACTAGGAGAAGGAGAGAAAACAAATCAGAGCATTATGATAGAAAAAGAGAAAATAAAACGATTAGACCAGAGAAAGATAAAACGATTAAGCCACAGAAAAATAAAAAATAAAGATTGCAGGTTGAAAGGAAAAAAAAATCGAAATGGTAGCTTACGTATGATGTACAATACAATCTTCCAATTGTATACAGGGTGGTTCAGATGAGGAATCCTCACTTTAGGGTCACCATATGTTATCTGTTCCGAAATGGTACATCAGCCAACAAGTTAAGAACTTGAGAAGCCAAGGATGGAAAATTAAAAGAAAAAGCTCTATCTTTAGGTATATGGTTACCAACAAATAAATCCCTCCAGGTTTAAGAAGCCTACATAAATTTACAAAGAAAAGAGAGTTAAAGACCAAAAGTGCAAGAAGAGAAATACAAATAGTAGCAAGAATAACAAAGCACAAAATATCAAGACCAACCACAACCAGAAACGAAACGTTTAGGGGTTGTAACAACCTACTCACTTCCCCCAGCATCTGAGCAGCACTTATTGGAGCATCGTTACCACACTAAAAGAACATCCAGGAGACGATAATTAGGAAAGGTAAACTATTCAAATGAAAGGAATATGATAAAGCTTGATACAAGTCATACCATCAAGGAATCAAGAGTTCCTGGATAAAGGATTAATGGGTCATGGCTCCACGAGTGTGAAATTGAGCGGCAAGAGCAAATTCAACACATTATGCATCAACTAAATGGAAATGTTAGTATTGTTACAAAGAGCATGTAATGAGAAAGGAAGGCCCATACCCTTGTCAATGACACCATCGAAAGACTCATCTTGAAAGATACTCATATCTCTAACATCCATTTGCATGTCTGATAAATTTACATAGGAAATTCATATAGAAGTTGCTGCTACATCAATAAACAAAATAAAGTTCAGGAAAGAAACTTAAAATGCGATGGATAGGATACAAGAAAGTTGCGGCGCATCCTCGTATTTTCTTTTCATCATATCAATGGCCACTGAAGAAATGTCAACATTCACTACATCTTCATATCCATCCTTCACCATGTCCTCCGACATGACTACATGAAATCATATCCACATATAAATTCCAAGGAAGAAACAACATACCGATTGAACCTCAGTTTTCTCATAGAATGACTAAATTTCACAGCAGAGAAATGGAGTTTGTTAAAGTCCAATAGCCAAAATCACAGCGATCCCCACATTTGATAGCATTAGATTTTTGTGAGAAAGAAGCTCAAGATTAAGTGCTTGAAATCATCATATGCTAAACATCAGTTTCAAATGGAAAATTTGACGCAGTAGAGCTAAAAGAAAACGCGAAGCAACCCCTTTTCCATCTTTCCATATGCATCCTAAGATCCCCCAAGAGGACATTGACAATGACACCATTTAACGGTCTAATACAAAGGCTGCATACCCACTTGAACTACTCAAAATCCGTTTCGTTCATTTTCTCGAGAAACTTTATCATCTACCAAACATAGCATTCTCCCAAAAAAGAACCCTAATTACAACTCAACAACACCAAACTTGAGTAAAGAAAGAAGGAAAGATTGGGACTTGAGCGATTAATCAAGAAAAAACAACAATCTTTGACAATTAATCCAAGACAAAATGCGGTGCACAAGAAGCACATAACAGAAGCTGAAAAAGAAAGTAATTGGGTGAGGGTTAAAATTTACGAGCATTGCCACAGCCAACCATAAGGACGCGAGAAGAAGTGGGGATATAGTGACGAACAAACGGTCGAAGAGACGAGTATCGCTGGTACCAATCGAAGCTCCCAGCTTCCTGCAAGTAACGTGTGTCCCAATACAAGGCATCCCCATAGTTGTACGTATTCAAGCTCGAGACGTCCCTGTACATCCTCTTCTTCACTTCTCTATTCCTAATTAAAAAAATTCAAATACTAGAGCTCCGAATGATCTTGGCTTTTCTCTCTCAGGTTGTTTCGGGTATGTGGGATTTGCTTTGTGGCTCTTTTCCTATTATGTGGTTGGTGATATAGTGGCAGCAGTTTAGTTGGTGTGCAGTTGGGTGGGTTATTAGTTTCGAGTGGGCCGAGGTTTTGGGTTTTGTGAAACTCACAGCTTGAAGATCATGCTACGATGAGAGGAACTAGTGGGGTCGAATTCGATAGAGATTGTAGTTTGGAGCATGACCCCACCAAGATTGCGGTTGTTTCTCAGGAAAATTTACAGTGACGAGAATAATTTATACATACATAGGCAGGTGATTCCGTAGCGGCGACTCGACGTTGACAAGGTTCTTGAAAATCTTACTTCAGCAGACACAAGACTCTTTACTGACAAGGTAGGAAACCAAGAACAAGAAACGATAGGTTAGCGAAGAATGATTCCAAATCCTTTGTCTAATTATTATAGCTTATTTTGTTTTATAAAATCTTAACTATTTATTATGCAAAATCTACGCAGACTTCATGCAGGACCCATATAAATAAATAATCAAAATGTATTAGATATAATAAGATATTATAATATTGGACAGAAGATTTGGCCTCGCGAAGAATAACGTGAAACCATGAGAAGATCATAATTTTGGATCCGTTTAATCTAAATCGGTATCGATTAATACCGGATATTATTTTAGATAATTTTTAAATTTATAAAATAATTTTTATTTTTTTAAAAAATATAAAATAATCTATTATTATATTTAACAATTGTATTATATTTTTTTGAACCCTATCTTCAAAAATTATAACAATAAATAATAATCACAATTTTAATTTAATAATTAAAAATATATAAAAATACATATTAGTTTATAAATAATAATTTTAAATTATTTAAATAATAATCACAATTTTAATTTAATAATTAAAAATATATAAAAATAAATATTAGTTTATAAATAATAATTTTAAATTATTTATTTAAAAAAATAAAATATTTTTAATAATACTTTATTAATAAATATTATATAAAATATTAAAATAAATTTAAATAAAAATAAT
>JAOTAX010000009.1:27676308-27694723 GCA_025629825.1 Erythroxylum guanchezii | reverse complement strand
AAAAATAAAATATTTTTAATAATACTTTATTAATAAATATTATATAAAATATTAAAATAAATTTAAATAAAAATAATTTAGGCTTCTTCAAGAATGAGCCCACAATTCGATATTGGGCCTAAGCAAACTGAGGAGAAAATGGGCTTCCACTAAAATGGGCTTCGATCCTTATCCTTTTAAAAAAAGTAAAACAAAAATCCTTAAACACACTTGTCTTAATCTCGTTGGTGATTCTGACAAATCACCAAGTCTCAACAAACAAGGAGTCTTATAATGCAGCCATCTCTATCTGCACTCACCTTTATAACCACACACGAAGACGAAAATGCGTTTTGTGAGCTCATTTTCAAGCGATTGCATAAAAGATGATCGCAGACAATCAGTAGTCAAGTAACTAAAAGTCTAAAACTCCCAAACCCAAAGCGCAACCAAATCCTACGAACACAGTCTAGAAGAGGAACACAGAGACAAGAGTGCGAGGGCGAGTGCAAGTTTTATGTGTGTTTTCTCCCTCTCTCTTTCTTTCTATCTATCGATAATCTCGAATCCAAAATTTCAGATCGAGAAACCCTAAATTCCCGATCCAGGCCTTGTAAATTTATCGCAGTTTCTTAGATCTAGGGACCTGAGGTGACATGGCCTGTATAAAGTCGGTTAATAGATCGGCGCAAGTGGCGCTTGCGCCGGACGCGCCTTACATGGCGGCCGGCACGATGGCGAATGTGGTGGATCCGTCGTTCAGCTCCTCCGCGAGTCTTGAGATCTTCAAGCTTGATTTTCAATCTGACGATCGTGATCTGCCTTTGCTGGGAGAGTATCAGAGTTCCGAGAAATTTAACCGTATTGCTTGGAGCCGAAAAGGACCGGAGTCTGATACGTACGGTCTCGGGTTGATTGCCGGTGGACTTGCTGATGGCAGTATTGATATCTGGAACCCTTTGGCCTTGATCCGGTGATTAGTTCATTCGCAATGAAGCTTTATACGAATTTGGTTGCTCTAGTTTCACTAATTTGAGCTGAATTCGGCGAATTGTGTGTTAGGACTGTGAATGCTCGTTGAAAATTGGTCGAATTTCATCTAGTTTATTAGCATTGAAGGACAAATTTGTTGTGTAAGTTTGAAGACGTGTCGTTGATATTGCAGTGAAATATAGAGCTTGTGATTCGCAGTTTACTTAAGTCCCAATTGAACTTTATTTTGATTACTAATGTATTTCACTGAAAGAAAATATAGAATTTGTCCGTTGTGCTGTTATTGGGTCTTTAATTGATCACTTCTATTAGATCATAGTTTGTTTGTGATGTTTTCTTTCAGTCTATTTCTCAATTTTCAATTTTTCGACAATAGCATCGAGGCTACTGTTCGGTTGTATAGAAATGAAAAGAAATGTTGATCACTTCTATTAGACCATAGTTGGTTTATGAAGTTTCTTTTCAGTTTACTTTTTCATTTTTCAATTCCATACAGTCTGGTTGCATAGAAATGAAAAGAAATGGTCCACAGAAATATGGAACAAATTTGACCAGAAGGAAGTCTTAAAAAATTAGCGTTAACTTGTGTTCTGTGGTGTTTCAAGTAGTGATTGGACGTGTAGTGTGGCTTCTAAATACAGGTTGTTAGTAGATAATTTTGCTCTTCAAATGAATAACATTTTACAAATAATAGAATACCGAATTCATAGTCACTTTATTTTGTGATATCATTCTTGTATTTACTTTTTCCCCATAATGAAACTTTAGTAACATCTAGTTTCACTATTGGCTAGTCCTGAGGCAACTGAAGATGCTCGTGTTGTACATCTCTCAAACCATAAGGGACCTGTAAGTTTCTTTTCTTTTCTTTTGCAATACTTGCATCATGTGTGATTTGCTTTCTTTTTACCTCCATAAATGAGGATTTTGTGGCAGGCTTACATCTCTTTTCTCAATTTCAGGTTCGTGGTCTTGAGTTTAATGCTATCACGCCTAACTTACTGGCTTCAGGTGCAGATGATGGTGAAATCTTAATCTGGGATTTATCTGCACCCAAAACACCTTCACATTTCCCACCCCTTAAGGTGTGTAGAGGGCTGATTGATTAGTAAAAAGTTATTTTGTGTGTGATCAGCTTTCGGGGGCCATGTGACTAGTGTCTAGTTTCTGCTGGTAACTGAATCAGCTGAACAGGGTAACTCATTGCCATATCAAACTATTTGATACTCTAGATTGATATCTTATTTAATCCCTAGTTGATGAAAGATATGTTCTCTTGGTGTCTCAATGAGGAGGGGATACCTTCCCATGTTGGCTTTATGCTGTTACTATCCTTTACCTCTCTATTGGTGGCAATGAGTAGTAACATTGAAAATGACTCTCCTACCTTTACAGTGATTGTAAATTAGTCCCCTGATTGGTGTGATGAAGGATACTGTTAGTTAAATAGCCTTTGTTTCATTTTCTTGCTTTACAAGGTCTAACTTGTACCGCTGTCATTTTACTGTTCTCATTAATGCTTGGAAAGTGCACTTTATAGGTCCTTTATTTGTTCACCATTTCCAGTCATTGAATGCTGTGTGATCTTTTATGTAGGGTAGTGGTTCTGCTACCCAACGTGAGATTACATATATTTCTTGGAATAGCAAGGTTCAACATATATTGGCATCAACCTCCCAAAATGGAATAACTGGTGAGGAAGCATAATGGATAGAATTCCAGTTATTATACATTTTTTTTGTATATATACTGAATATTTTGTGGGTTTCTAGCGGTTTGGGACCTTAAGAAGCAGAAGCCAGTAATATCGTAAGTTACTTCCATTTTACCTGGTTTTTGATTGTTTTATCCAAGGATCTGGTCGTTTCTGCATGATAGTGCCATGTTTTTCCTTCAACTGGAAGCTGATTCTATATCTATTAATAACAGCGTTGAAGATTCAATCAGAAGGCGGTGCTCTGTTTTGCAGTGGCACCCTGATATTGCCACTCAGCTTGTTATTGCCTCCGATGAAGATGGTTCTCCTGCTCTGAGGGTAATAATTTTGCTTTTATTTGCTTTCCCCCCCTATATTGATAATTAGAAATTTGTAATTCAATTCTTTTCCTGGCAGCTTTGGGACATGCGTAATGCAATGACCCCTGTAAAAGAGTTTGTGGGGCACACGAAAGGTATGAAACGATCTGGTTTTCTATTGAAATATCTGGAGATGTAGGATAATATCATATAAAAAATTCTTTTATCACATTGTTCGTTGGTAGTTCATTTCTTACGTGTGTGGTGCAAATTGAATAACTACTACTGGCAATTATGACACACATGGTAGAAGTTGTATCTCTCAAATCCTGCACTTCTTACAAACGTTACATGAATGCTGAAAATTATCTTTTGCTTTTCTCTTTGCTGATGTTTTGCATCAGGTGTTATTGCAATGTCATGGTGTCCTATTGACAGCTCCTATTTGCTTACATGTGCTAAAGATAATCGAACTTTTTGTTGGGACACTGTAACTGGAGAGGTAAGCAATATCTCAGTGGTTGCACTTCAACTTTTGAGAACACGTAATTTTTGGGTTGAATTTTTGCTGTTGAAATTTCCCTTTCTATTCTATTCATGAAGGTGGCCAAGCATCCTTAAAGTTTTATATTGTTGCATAGATTGTACGTGAATTGCCTGGTGGCTCCAACTGGACCTTTGATGTACATTGGTATCCAAAGATACCTGGAGTTATATCAACATCTTCTTATGATGGGAAGATTGGCATATACAACATTGAGGTATGCATTTGTCAGTTAATGATACAAGACTAGAGAGAGAGAAAGGGCGACAGTCAATAGTTAATGGAGCTTTTTGGAAAACATGGACTTCTTTCACCTCTGAAATGAATTTGAGAAGAAAACTTCCGTGAATGTGCTTTTACATGTTTGTAATACTGAAAGACCTTTCTCGAATCTTACCTCACAGGGTTGCAGCCGATATGGTGCTGGTGGTAGTGATTATGGAGGAGGTAATGTGGCTTAGTCTAGTGATCCTAAAAAGTTTTAACTATAGATCAAGCTTCATATCGTTTGTTGCTTTTTGGTTTCTATTTTTCATAGTTTGTCTTCACTTAATTCTTTGTTCTTTTAATGCAGCAACACTAAGAGCTCCTAAATGGTACAAACGTCCCGCTGGAGTATCTTTTGGCTTTGGAGGTAAGCTTTTGTCGTTTCATCCTAGGTCATCTGCTGCGGGTGCTCCAGCTGGTGCTTCAGAGGTATGCTTGTTTAGATTTCTCCAATTTTCCTTATTTGGAAATGTTACCATAAGTTTTAACATGCCCTGATTATTCTTTCAGGTTTATTTGCATAGCATGGTCACAGAAGAGTCTTTGGTGAGTAGGTCATCTGAGTTTAAAGATGCAATACAAAATGGGGAGAAGTCTTCTCTGAAGGCTTTGTGCAATAGGAAGTCTCAGGAGTCAGAGTATGTGATCTGTATGAGAATCTTACTTATGTTTATTCCTTGACTTGCAGTGGTATCTTCAGAAATATTGATGTATGATTTTGCTCATGCATTGAATGATCTTAGCAGATCAGAGGATGATAGAGAAACTTGGGGTTTTCTCAAGGTTCTATTTGAAGAAGATGGGACAGCAAGGACAAAATTGCTTTCCCACCTTGGTTTTAGTTTACCTGCTGAAGAAAAAGAAGCTGTACAGAACGATCTCTCACAGGACATAGGTGATGTCCGGCTTGATGATACGGTAGCTGATAAAGTCGGCTATGAAAAAATTAAGGAGGCAAGTGTTTTCTCCGCCGATGATGGGGAAGACTTCTTTAATAATCTCTCAAGCCCCAAGGCTGATACACCTGTGAAAACTTCCATTGGTAGCTCTGGCCTTGGAGCTCCAGTTCCTACTTTGGAGGAAAACAGGCAAGAAGAAGGATTTGAAGAGAGTGTGGATCCTTCATTTGATGATTCTATTCAGCGGGCTTTGGTTGTGGGAGATTACAAAGGGGCTGTTGCACAGTGTTTGTCTGCAAATAAAATAGCTGATGCTTTAGTTATTGCTCATGTTGGTGGTTCTACATTGTGGGAGAGGACACGTGATCAATATCTTAAGATGAGTCGTTCACCATACTTGAAGGTAGCTCCATCACTATCTTTTCAAAATAATTTTACTATCATTGGTTATCCATGTCTAAGTGAAACTATGCATCGTTCACCATACTTGAAGGTAGCTCCATCACTATCTTTTGAAAATAATTTTAATACCATTGGTTATCTATGCGGCTATGCCTAAGTGAAACTATGCAACATAACAGATGGCTTTAAATTCTTCGAATTCCATTTCAGGTTGTTTCTGCAATGGTGAACAATGATCTCATCAGTCTGGTAAACACCAGGCCACTTAAATACTGGAAAGAAACACTTGCTCTCTTGTGTACTGTAAGTACTTTATCTCTGAAATTAGCGGAGATATTATATATATCAGCCTGAAAAGATCAGTTGCATTCTAAGTGATTTGTACATTCTAGCATGAATTAGGCCTGCAATTTAATGTTGCACTTTATGCAACTACGCTGGGAGGGTAGTCGATGTACAAATTCTTATTATGTAACTATGTACCTTTTCCTCTTTTTTTTTTGCTGTCTGTAATTTTGCTTTGTTCCTGATGAATAATCAGTTTGCACAAAGTGAGGACTGGAGTTTTTTATGCGATTCCCTTGCTTCAAAATTGATGGCTGCTGGCAACACTTTGGCAGCTACTTTATGTTATATTTGTGCGGGAAACATTGATAAAACAGTTGAAATTTGGTCAAGGAGTCTGAAGGTTGAGAATGAGGATAAATCATACCTTGACCTTCTCCAGGTAACATATCCTATTTTTTTGAGGTCTAACTTCATGCTTGTTTATCGGACATACACTTACTAACAATTTCAAAATAATAATGACTAAAGCAAGCTTAATTTTATTAGGATCTAATGGAGAAGACTATTGTTCTTGCTCTGGCTAATGGTCAGAAACGTTTTAGCGCATCTTTCTTCAAGCTTGTTGAGAAATATGCTGAGATTTTAGCCAGTCAGGGACTTTTATCAACTGCAATGGAGTATTTGAAACTTTTGGGATCTGATGAAATGTCTCCTGAACTGATAATCTTAAGAGATCGTATTGCCCTTTCCCTCGAACCTGGTATGTGTTCAGAAAAATTCTTAAGTGACATAGTAAATGTGCTGCTTCATGATTGGTTCTTGATCTACTGCTGATTCACTTTGTATCCCTTCTTGTGTTCCTGCTATCTGCTCTCGATCCCTTAATCTTGTATATTTTGGAATCAGCTCTTAAACAGTTCTTACAGATTGCTTGGCCATTTGATTATGTGTTGTTATTTTCAGAACGCTCCTATGAAATGTATCAATTGGGGACAATCCTTCATTATTGTAGATCAGTATGCTTAATTTGTAACGTTTGTACATCAGATTTTACAGGGCAGTAGGTTTTGTAAAATAGATATGGCTTTTCTGGAACTTTTATAATGTTGCCTTCAAAAAGATTAACAATTGAAGATTCTGATTGATCTGAAATGCAGAGAAAGAAGTCAAAACTTCAGCTTTTGATCACACCCAACAGCAAGGTGGATTAATGTATGCTACTGATCAGTCCAGTTTTGGTGGGGTTGATCCCTTGCAGAATTATTATCAGGTGGTTCTTTAATTGGATGTAATGACTGCTTTAGCTGAATGTGATTTTCTTCTAGCTTTAACTGACGTTTTTCTATCACTTCTTAATCTCTAATGCTTAGGATACAGCACCTTCACAAGTGCATCAAAATGTTCCTGGTAGCCCATATGGTGAAAATTATCAACCACCTCCTGCTACTTCCTATGCGAGAGGATATGCAGCTCCTACCCCATATCAACCTAGCCCTCAGCCTACAGCATATCAGCCTACTCCACAGCCCAATTTTTTTATTCCATCTCAGACACCTCAGGCTCCTCAGGTGCCTTTTTTATTAGGCTTCTTTTGGTGTATGTTGTAGTTAATAATCTTCTGCATTGTAGCATTTACTTTCATTATATTTTCTAATGTGACTTTGCTATAGAGCCATATAGAATGCACTATAATGAGTTCAAAGGAATTAAATTTGGTTTTGTTTGTATGTCTAGAAGCCACAACTCTCATAACTTGTGTGGTCAAGATGTGTAAATGTTAACATTTTCAATCTCCTGCTTGTAATTGATATTTGTTCCAAGTGTCCATCAGAAAATAAATTTAAAATGATTGGTGACTGATTTGACATTTTTCACTAGATTTTTGTTTGGATGCACTTGATTAAGAGCTCATTTCATTTACTATTGTGTACTAAAAGGTTTCTTTCCCTTTTTTCCTTCATTTTCTAAGACAAATTTTGCACCACCCCCGGCAGTCCCTCAGCCCTTTGTTCCTTCAAATGTTCCAATTCTGAAGAATGCAGAGCAGTACCAGCAACCCACATTGGGTTCTCAGTTATATCCGGTCTGTATAGCTATCTTCGATTTTAAAGTGGTGTTGTGAAAAAGGTTTTCATGATGAAGTTGCTAGAGTAATCCTGTATTTGGTTCAGGGCTCTGCTAATCCAGGTTATCACCCTGCACAACCTCCAGCACAAGGCCTAGTTCCCGCTCAAGCAGGTACAATTCCCAGCCATAAGATGCCACAGGTTGTGGCTCGAGCTCCTGCATCCATGGGATTCAGGCCTATGACAAATTCAGGTGTTGTACAAAGACCTGGTATCAATTCAATGCAGCCACCCAGTCCTACTCAGTCGACAGCTGTACAACCAGCTGTCACACAGCCTGCTCCTCCCCCAACAGTGCATACAGTTGACACATCAAGCGTACCTGGTATTTACTGATTCTTTAGCTGATTAAATTCACTTTTCTTGTTTTCTCTGAAATCTCCACGTTCACTTTGATGCTACTGCCTGTTCTTTAAAGGAGGTTAGTTTTCAGGCTCAGTGCCGAAACTTGCCATTAATTGATCAAACATTTGCACCATAGGGAACATCACATAGAGTGCATTAAGCATGGATGACAACTGTGTCCTGGATGTGTTATGTTTGCATTGGGCGTATTATTGTTCGTCTCACACAACAACTTTCAAGTGTGCTACTTGCTGATGAACTTTGCTTTGATTTGCCTGGTTTCTTTAAGCTCATCATAGGCCTGTAATTGCAACATTGACAAGACTTTTTAACGAGACGTCCGATGCTTTGGGAGGTCCACGTGCAAATCCGGCTAGAAAGCGAGAAATAGAGGACAATTCAAAGAAAATAGGTGCCTTGTTTGTCAAACTTAATAGCGGGGATATTTCCAAAAATGCTTCCGATAAGCTCATTCAACTTTGCCAGGCATTAGACAAAAACGATTTTGGGACAGCCCTGCAAATTCAGGTACGTGTTCTGTAAGTTAACACTTATTTATATCTATGTCGGTTTATTAAAATTAACCTAAAGTATACCAGCCCCTTATTTTGGATAACCTTCATGTGGATTAGGTACTCCTTACCACAAGTGAATGGGATGAGTGCAACTTTTGGCTTGCAACCCTTAAAAGGATGATCAAAACGAGACAGAGCATGAGTGCCAGATCAAGTTAAGAACGAAAACTTTCTTAGAGAATTTGCTGGATAGATTTCAGGATTTGAATGAAGATACCAATTGGTTTTAATTTTGATACTTTTGTAGTATTGAGAGATAGGGGTTTTGTTCAATATTTTATCCCTTCATTTTTGGTGTTCAAGTTACCAAGGCCTTAGCAATCACCTTTGGTACTTTTACAGCTTTCTGGTCATACCCATTCATTCTTTTCGGTCGTTATGTTTAATGCCCAAAACCGAATAACTTATTCTCCCTAGCAAACAATTGATAGCTGCATATGTTTTGAGTTTGTCATTACTAAACCTGAGTTATAACTGGTCAGGATTACAACTTCTCACAGGTTTAAGGGTTTCATTCTTCTCTTTTGGTGCTCAAAGAGTGTGTATTCAGAGACCCCACTCTATCGATGAATGCCATAACTTAAACCTATAGAGGTCTAAGTTGTGAAAATTAACTTTCTTACGAGCCTTTCATTATAAGAAGTTGAACGTTTGAAGTTTGCACTTCGAATGATAATCTCATATTCTGTAAACGTTAAGGATAAATTATTTTAAATTAATTAATTTTATTTTAATCTTTTAAATAATATTTATTAATAAATTATCAATAAAATTATTTTGTTTTATTAAAAATTAATTTTATTTATAAATTAATATTTACAATTAAATACACTTTAATTGTTTAATCAAACTTTATTTGAAATTTATATATCTTGAAAATATTTTAAATTTAATTAGAACACAAAATTAAATGACAATAAATTATTTATAATTTTAATTAATAATTAATTAAATATATTAAATTCAATTAAATTATTCATAATTTATATTAATAATTATTATATATTTAGTTGATTATAAATCATATTGTTAAAAAACATAAACAAAAAATAAAAAAACATTTAATGCTTTTCCTAAATATTGAAATTATAAAAAACTAAAACTAAAAAGAGAAATTGAAATTTTAAATTGATAAATAAAAATAAAAATCTTTTAACTATTTTAAAAGTTTTTTTACTTTTCTCCCACACTTCCATCAAATGTGACTTTCATTGTATGGCTTTTTCGTTTTGTTACTTTGGATTATTATTCCCCATGTCATCTCCGAAGAGATAAGCACAGCATAATTATTATATGCATATGATGAATCATTCGATATCACGTGGTACTAATCTCAAATGTTTTAAAGGTAATTTTCGGATTAATTAGTCAAAAGTAAAAATATTTTAAAATTGTAAGTATTACAAATTTAATAATTCTGTAATTTACAAATTATTATATGAATCAGACGACTTCCTCGATATGCACAAAAAAATAAAGACTGAATTTCAAAGATTAAGAAAAAAACGTCTCAACTGTAAAGTATGTATCTATTCAGGTGGCTGCCATAAGCTACATGACAACCTTTTCCTTCTTTGTGGTCTGGACAACACAAAAATTCAACTTGCCAGCTATGGATCAAAGAAAAATTTGAACTCAACTTGTGTAATTCCTTCCGTTTTTAAGCATAAAGTAATCGTAAAAGTCCCGCTAAAATGCAGATTCCCGCTGAAATACGGAGTTTAAGATGTGGAAAGCAAAAGAAAAAGTAAACATAAGAAGGTAGAAAGTTATGAATCGGATCAATGTTCAACACAAGAACCTCAAAAGAAGATAAATCTTTTTTCTTTTCAGTTTGACCACTTCTCTTCTTTCTCTTGAAGAACTAAATGCAAATAACTTTCTTACAACTTTCCATAAAGACGTGGAGAAGGAAGTTACTTTGGACATGCTCTGTTTTTCTGCTTCAAATCAAATGTACATTAAGCATGTCTGGTCACAAAGTGCCCAGATGAAAGTGATCATGCTTTGTAAAGAATAACCATTGGTATCTCAAGACTTTGGTTTTATATAATTTAAAACCTTGCTCAACATGATGCCTGGAGATGGTACAGTGATGAAGAGAATCTTAAAGATGGAAAGGACAGAACTTGTTTGATCCAAATTAATCCATGGTAGAATTGATGGGAACATTTCGATACAGTTCTGCCGAAATTAGGTTGGCAAGTAGCAGGCTAGTAATTTCAAGCATTAGACAACGCAAGATCAGAACATAGCATCAGACAAGGAACTCCAAGACTTTGAACTGGTTTTTGTTTTTAGTGACAGTGCCATTCACAATCTTTATGCATAATATGGTTAGAAAGTTGTCAATTATATGGAGCAGCAAGAACAAAAGATATCTTCAGTAGAGAAACAGATGAAATTTTTGAACTCCCTCTATCTAATGCTCCTTCTCGAACTAACAATCTTTTACGATTCACTATTCACAAAATTGTTATCATTCCAATTCAAAAGATGAGTTCAACTGTCATATTATGCAACACATTGAAGCAGTCTACTGTTCTTTATGAAGTTGACTGGAATCTGGAGCAGAAAGGGCATCAAGATGCAGCACAGAAACAGGACATTCGTAATAAAATAACGAATTCGTGCTTATAACATCAGCTTTGCATAAAAGTGATATAACCAATGCGATTTAATGAGAGTCATTGGAAGGAACATGAGCAATGAACTAAAACTCTGCACACACTTTGAAATACATTTGCTTGGGCACTGAGTAAGTGCCAAATCAATTTAAAACCAACAAGACTAACAATAAATCTAAAGGAATGTAATTCACAAGCAAAGGAAGCTTACAAGCCTGAGCTAGGCTCCTTTGCTAAGTTGGTTCAAAACCAAATTCCTTGGAACTTGCTGAGCTTCATCACATCCTTGAGCACTAAAACTAGAAGGAGCCACTCTCTCATCTCTTTTTGAAAACCAGTCTGAACCATCCCCAATTGATTTGTTTCTTTCCAGTCGAAAGCGAGCTTTTTCACTTCCATGAGGCCTGGATTGAGCTCTTCTTCTGGGGCCATATTTAACAACACCAAGTCTGAAGCTAGAAATCCGATTTACAGATTCAGAATTAGAACCAACTACACCACCTTCACCCAAAACTTCAGACTCTCCATCAATACCAGCCATGAGTTCCATCAAATTGCTCCGAAAACCCAAATCAGAGAAGACTCGGCGCGAATCCCTTATTGATTGCTCGCCGAGTTTATAGTCCATGCCATCCCAATTCTCATCTCCAGCACCCGATGGAGTACTCCTCGTTTCTACTGGACGTCCCATAGTCTCCACCATCATACATGGATTGTTGAAACCATTCCATGAATGGAGAGGAACCGATTTACTCAGGGCAGTTAACCAACGAACTACCTCCTTCATTGCTGGTCTCCTCTCTCTGCAAGACCTCACGCATTTGGCAGCAATCAATGCCAACTGCTTCTTGACCATAGGATCTTTAAGGGGGGCAATTCTAGGATCGTATATGGCTCCAAGCTTTCCCTTCTTCACAAGTGGAATTGCCCAATCAACGATTGAAGGAGGTGAATGACCAACATCAATAGCTTTCCTTCCACTAATAATCTCCAACAACAAAATTCCAAAACTAAATACATCAGTTTTAGTACTCAAATTATCAGGTGTAACATAACAAGGATCAAGATACCCCATAGTACCAGCAGGTGGGGTTGACTTAAGTCTATAATCATCATCTACACCACACCTAAGGGCCAAACCGAAGTCACCTAATCTTGCGTTGTAATTCCTATCTATCAAAACATTCGCAGACTTAATATCTCGGTGAATTATAGGAGGGTTTTGCGAGTGCAAGGTGTCAATAGCCTTAGCAATCTGCAAAGCCAACCTTATCCTCCGACCCCAACTGGGAGGTCTTGAATTAGAGTGAAGAATGTCGTAAAGAGTACCGTTGCTCATGAACTCAACGACAAGTAATCTATCTTTAGCGTCGCTTGCGAATCCTACCAAGTTTACCAATCCTGGGCTGCGAACCTTTGACAAGATCTCAATCTCGTTATCCACTTCTTGACCGATTTCAAGAGCCCTGGAAGGTTTCTTGATGGCAACATGACGACCCCTAATAACGCCCTTGTAGACGCATCCATGGCTACCCTTTCCAAGGAGTTTCTGGTCAGAGAAACCATTAGTAGCAGCTTCAAGATCACTGTAGTGAAACTGCTGGATCTTAACGGCCTTATCCTCCTTCTTTCTGCTGACACCAGAAGACCAGGTTGTTGGAGAGGAAGCAGGGTTGGAGACAGCAATTGCTGATTCAGCTTTGCAAGAAAGATAACCCATCAAGATTATTCCTTTCTTGGCCAAGATCGGTTCTTATGGAAAAACGAAAAATGGGTATTACAAAACAACTCCAAAGATTCTAGTTTCTACATGAAAGATCCAACCTTTGGTTATTATTTAAAGAAAGACTTTGACTTTAGCAACTGTTTGTTTTTAATTTCTGGTTCGTGGTAGCTGTTGCAATGAAACTGGATTACATTCCAGGGAAGTGAGAATTTCTATGTAGAGCCCACCAACTTGGAATCCCTATGCCCTTTTGTCATTATTTTGTGCCACACAATACGCCTTTTATGATGATTTTAAGAAAAATAAATCTAGAGTTTGTTGAATTACCCGTATGTTAAAACTCCGCCGATTCATTGCCATTCATAGTAATGATCCCCTTTGGTTGAGGTGGTGGAATTCTACTTTTATGTTCAAGGCAGCCCATTTGTGAGGATTGTGGACCTAAACATCAACAGACCACCGAACCCTACCACACTCGAAAGGTCTTTCTCAACTTCCCTATTTAGAACTAACCTTAACGTCCCATCTGGTGAGAGGTAGAAGAAGATACAAACTAAGAAGATCTTAGTTTGTATTATAGTTTAAATGAATAATTATGAACTTTAAATTTTATATTATCTTTTTTCTTAAATTATAGTGTCCAGTTAATTATATACTAAATTATATATTTTAGATAAATTATTCAAACCAACAACAATAACGCTCCGTAGAAATCCTTATGAAAAGTGGAGTCTGAAAAAATTCAGTAGTACACAGTCTTACCCTTAATTAATAGAGAGACTGTTTTCAAATAACCGATGTGAATAAATAATAATAAATAATAAATAAATAAATATAATGAAATATAATAAAAATTAAAATAAATATATATATATAATAATAAGAGAAATACTAATAATTATTAATATTATTATATATCTAATCATCAATTTAAATTATATTTTTAAGATTTGAAAGAACCGGAGTAATTCAAACATATACAAGCTTTATTTGGTATTATAGTTTAAATGAATAATTATAAATTTTAAAAGTTAATATTGTCTTTTTTTTTCTTAAATCATGGAATTAAGTTAATTATATTATAAATTATATATTTTGAGTAAATTATTTAATAAATCAATAATTTAAATTACATTTTAAAGATCTGTATTAGAGGCTGAATGACTAATTACAAACTTAAAAATCAATACTATCTACATAGGTTCCCTTCAAATTTTCAATTCATCGCTATAATAATAAGATGTAAACTTAGATGAAATAGAAGTAGGGATCTTAATGGGTCGACGACCAGAGCTGGGCGATCATGACCCAACTTAGCTCATACTTATTTTAAAAAAATTTATAAAATGACATTATTTTTGTTATTTTGATTAAGTCACGGGTTAGTTCAAATTTAGCCCGTGATTCAATTGAGCCAAACTATTTTAACTCGTAGCTCATCCGTAGTTTGGTAAATTAGAGCTAACCAATCATGACCAGCTTAGCTCATCCTTATTTTAAAAAAAAATTATAAAATGATATTATTTTTATTGTTTCAATTGAGTCATAAATCGACCTGAACTCGACTCGTAATCCAATTCAACCACACCATTTTAACTCGTAGTTTGCCTGTGGTTTGGTTAACTTGGATCAAAATTTTCATCCTAGATAGAAGAAAAACTTAATATGTAATGATTAGAAAAATCAAATGATGTTGAATTGTTCATTATTATTTCTTAATTGTCCTGTCTTTGTTAAGTCATCAATATAAAAGAACACGTCACACCCAACTGTTCCCAAGTTGACCCGACCCATTTTATCTTACCAAACGTAT
This sequence comes from Erythroxylum guanchezii, assembly GCA_025629825.1. Classification (NCBI taxonomy): domain Eukaryota; kingdom Viridiplantae; phylum Streptophyta; class Magnoliopsida; order Malpighiales; family Erythroxylaceae; genus Erythroxylum; species Erythroxylum guanchezii. Next base: position 27,680,123 of record JAOTAX010000009.1, on the reverse strand, counting down.
ACATGCATTACACGTTCCCATCTATCACGCAAAGCTGTAGAGTAAAAAAAGAATTTAAAAACGTAAGTCAAATTATTCTTTTTAGAACTTATTAAAAAAATCATTAGTTGATCCTATTGACATTCTCAATGCTAACCCTTAGCATACTATAATTAGGCACAGTAATATAATAATAACAATATTTAATAAAAATTTCGTTAAAATACGAAATTTAAAGAGATCTAATAGTACGCAGTCTTACTCTTAACTAATAAAAAATTTATTTTTAAATAACCTTAGGTCCAAGTTAAAATTAATAAAAATAACATTGAGCATATTTAATTTTGAGTTGAATTTGAATTTAAAAGAAGAAATCCATCAATTTAAACAATTTAAATTAATTAGAACGGATCGATGGGATATCATTATAACTCGAATTAACTTAATGCTCGAGTGAAAAATAAAAGTAAAAATATTTAAGTGGTAGTTTTTATTATATTACAATTGTGTTTAATATGCATTCAAAATATAATAATGACTCTAAATTCTCAATAGTAACAAAAAAAAGAGTTTATAAGAGTTTTGTCACAATTATGAAATATATGATTAAAATACATATAACTTTTACTTAGTCAAACAACTCTGTTTGGTTATTTCGATACGGCATGCCGTTCCAATGCATCGAGTACATTGCATAAAGCGCCAAGTCAAAAGAGCAAACTGTTTTGTTGTCTGAGCAGTTCTGGTCGTCGAATTTGACCACAGAGCACGGCAAGCCAATCATCACCGTCTAATGTGGAACTACAGAACTGTCCTCAACCGTTGGATTGGAGTACAATCATCTGATTAATAGCGCCATCACCTTTGGTTTAACGTTAGCAAAGAACGCGCCAATCGCGGCGTACTCGTCAAACGCTCTGACATCCAGTTTGGACTCCACGAACTTGGGGAAAAACAACCAAAAACCGGTAATCATAACGAACCCAACTGTTAACCCCCGGGAAGTCCATGCTGGCAACTGTCGCCGGCCCTTCAACGCCTTCTTCAACCCGATCTCGAAGGTCAAACAGATGCCGTGTAGAAGAAAGAACCACGTGATTTCCCACGTGGGACCCACGCGCACTAGGTGAAAGAATATGACCTCGTGCATGACCGCCGACACGACGAACGTACTAAAAGTCGCCGGTAATGGGGCCCAGTTCCTGCCAAACAAACGAGAACTGAAGTGGAGGGTCGGTTCGTACACGGTTGGTCGCAAAATATTGGTGACCATCAGGTTCCATCTCTTGCCCCAGAAGTCCTGCAACGAGGTGGCTAGGTAGGGTTCGTTGAACTGTGGTTCCAGTTCTAGGCCGAGCACGGTTCGAGCTAGGGTTGCACCAACGACGAGGATGATCTCGAGAAGGAAGTAGACGTGAAAAGCGTACAGGAACAATAAGAGGTTTGGATGAAAATGGTGAGTGTAATCACGCACTCGTAACAAGATTGCCAAAAGCAGGATCTTCACTGTATAATTCAGAGGTCCTTCCTTCGATTTTCTCTGAGGTTGTTGCTCTTCTGATCTGCGGTCTTGTTGGATTTTGATGGGTAAGCAAGAAAGAGCGATGAAAAGTGGAAGAGAGATGGATTGATCTGAAGGAGATAGAGGACCTTTATCGAAAGCGAAGAGGAGGAGTTTGAAGTTGGCAAGCCAAGCAATGAAGAACGAGGTGACACCTCCAAGATGTGCTGAGGAGAGGTAAAGAGGTAAGTACAAGAAGAGACAGATTACTGGGAGAACAAGAAGGAGTCGTCTTGTTCCTTTACGAACCCTGTTCCTGATCAAATAACAATAACACAGAGACACAACCACCCAAAGCCACACCATAAAGAATCTGAAGATCTCCCCCTCCATGTTCATCTATGAATTCTGATCCAATCTTCTGGTATTAATATATGGTTAAGTAGGGTTTTAGGTTTCAAACCCTTGTAAGAAGAACAAGTGATGACTTAAACAAAGACAAGATACGATCGAGAAAATAAGGTTACAGTTGCACTCTGTTGTCAACGTGGAAAGATTTGTTTAAGCTAGCCAGGAAAGTGGATTATATTTGATTAATGATAAAGGATAATACATTAATGAAACAATTTGGAAACAGATTAAGTGTGAAAGAAGCTGTTAACAATAATTAATTCAGTTGTGTTTCCGTATAAATCTCTGTGGCCTTCATTTTCTTTGTCCTCTTCAACCGGTTTCAACATAGATTAAGTTGACGGTTGAAGAAAGGTATACGACGTGCGTAAACCGGCTTCTTCGTAGACTTGGAATTCCTTAAAATGTTTTGATATATGGTATTGTTTTTACCTTGCTAGCAATGAGTTGGTTCGGACTTGACTTGGAATTTCTTTGGTAAACCGAACCGCTTTTTGAAAGGTGGAATTGACATTTTTCGCTATTTTAAAATTAAACGTATCATTTGGGAAGACATGATACTAGATAACTAGATTAAAGCCAAATAAAACAAATATGAGAAGCTGGGAAATATCATTTGGGCCATATTACTGGTGTTGGACAAGTATGCTTTACACTCGTTTCTTCTAAGAATCTTGTGTATCAAAAAGTCTATAACAATTTGGAATTGCATTTAAAACAATTTCCGATACTTGATTAAAGTTTAATAGGAAAAGAGTAAAGGTACTGTTGAGACCATTGTTGCAGAGTGAGAGTTGAGAGTTGTGAAAAGAGAAGAGATTCCTAAGTGAAAAGATGAGAATTGTGTGCTCATGGAAAATGGCCTTGTTTTCTCGTCCATCATACCTGGAACAATCCTGAAAGTTATAAATATATTTTCCAAGTTATTTTACAATAGTCTACCAGACACCTCAGTACCTCCAACCTGACTTTAATTAGTCAATTGATGGTCTTGTCCAAACGAGTTATTTTAGTTAGTTTAGTGTCGTAATTTCCTGTAGTGAAAACTTTAAATCGATTAATTTTCTGGTTAGAGTTAGTTTAATAATCTTTGTTGTTAAAGACCTATTAATTTATTCACTAATCAGCCAATTTTTTTAAACTAATCATTTTTATAAACCAAAATAAATTAATTAATTTTCATTAAATAATATCTTTTTTTAATTAAACTTTAATTTTTTGATAAATAAGATAGTCTTCTTTAATCATTTTATAAATTCTTTAATTTTTTATAAAAATCTAATACTGATTGAACCTTTTAGACCTTAGACATCTTACTTTAACTTCCGTTCAAATTTTTTAAGTCATACTTTGGTCCAATGCTTGAATCACATTTTAAATGAAACGTATTACTTTACATTTTTAGTATTTTAGAATGCTCCTAATAATCCTTTAAATCTTAATAAAATTAAGCTTTTATTAATTTTTAATAATTAATTTATCAACTTAGGCTTTATCATCACACAATTATACAATTTGGGTCCACCAAATATTGACATATATATTTTTTAAATCTTTAAACATTGATAAAAATGTAATTTACACCTCAACATAATTAAAGGGAGCAGATCTGCTGCTCCTGAATTGTTGTGCCCCCACTTGCCTTTAAGATCTTAGTCATTCAACTTATTGTAACAGACGACTGGTTTTTATTCAAGCACAACAAATACAGCAGTTCAGTAGTAGCAAATCTGTTCCCGTAATTAAATTCCTACCGATACTTAATCTTTACACATTTAAAGAACATAATAATTATGTGTACTTGATAACTTAATCTATTCACATTTAAAGAACAACAGTTGGAAACTTCTCGTTATAAAAAAGTTGAATTTATAACTTAAAATATAATATTACAAGAGACTTGAACTCTCCTATAGTCCTATTG
>JAOTAX010000009.1:27639645-27671031 GCA_025629825.1 Erythroxylum guanchezii | reverse complement strand
AGAAAGAAAACTCAAAAAGAGTTTTTGGTACCGTCAATTTCCAGGGATAAGAGTCATGGAAGAATCGTCGTGGGATTAAAATCTTAAAAAGCAGCTCTGGCGTGACAGGGACAGAGACATAAACAGAGATATTGAGTTGCTTCAAAGCTTCTTCTTCCTACAAAAATCCAAGGAACCACTTCACTTTCTACGTAGTTAACTCGAAAATTGTGTCGTGCTTTGTGTATGCTAGACGGTGTTTGGAGCTATGCACAGATAATTAGCAGAACAGTAATTTCCTTTCTTTTTCTTACATTTCCGGTTAAGTACAATTTTCCAGGAAAAATCTACCGCCACTCATTTTTCTTATATAGAGCTGACACAAACCCTAAAGGCGGTTGATGAAAAATGGTAAAATGAGAGGGACCCTGCCATGGATCACAGGTCTCCGTTACGAGCAGAAAACGCACACTCCACGTGGTCCATGAGCTCCAAGCTTCAACAGTTTTTCCAGTTGTTCAACTTTCAAACGAAAATTATAGAAAAAAAGGGAAGATGGAGTTCCCCTTACGCAAGAGTATCTAATTGGAGTCACCATCTTTGTGCTTGACACGTAAACTTGCGTGTGGAAGCTTTTCCTGACTTATTGGAAGTTGATAGATGGTCTCCGTAGGAATGACAATGGGCCCAATCTTGGGCCCATTGTCATGGTCGGGTCTGAATGTAAGGTTCAAGTTTGATTTGAGTATATTGTCATTCTTAAATTTATAAAATAAAAAAACATTATTTTAATTTGAGTTTTTTTTAAACGAAGGAGCCCGCAATTGTCGTCCTTTAGATGCACATTGGGTAAATCTCCTTGACTCAATAGCCTACAAATCATACCAACTAGGTACTCCGTACTAGGCAAGCTATATATGACAGGCTTGATCGAAATAGTGTAGGTAAGGAGATTTGAACACAAGACCTTTTGGCCACATGCCCTCCTTTCACCAACTCAACCACCTCCAAGGGGGCTTAATTTAGGTTTTGAACATGTTTGAAAACCAAATTCTAACTTGAACTTTAATCAAATTATATAATCATTAATTTCAGGTTAAATTAATATGAAATTACCAATTTTAAAAAATAATGTAACTTATTACACAAGACTTCTCGTTTGTGAGAGTTAAAAGAGGATTAATGTACTCAGTCTTTTCTTTGTATTTTTACAACAAAGTTGTACCCGTGACTCAAACTTATAATCTTTTAAAATTTAATTAACTCGAATTTAATTCTTTAATTTTGAATTAAATAGAGACATAATTGTTATAAATAATATCTCTAGACAAAAACCTCAATAAAAAAGTAGGTGGAATAGTTCTTTTCAATAATGACAATTTTTAATTAGTTTGGCTCACCGGTAAAAATCTTAAATTAATAATTTTTATTTATTTTTTAACTTTTCGATCCAATTTATTTTAATAAATTTTGTTATTAAAAAAGAATCAGTTTATTAATTAATAAATTAATGGGTTGATTTTAAATTTTTATAAATTAAAATTAAACAATTGCTTTTTATTTAATAATCTCAATTTATTTTAATAAATCTTGTTATTTAAAAAGAATCAGTTTATTAATTAATAAATTAATGGGTTGATTTTAAATTTCTATAAATTAAAATAAAACAATTACTTTTTATTTAATAATCTTTTTTAAATTTAACTTCAAAATCTTTGAATAGATAACAATAATCTCTTTCAACATTTTAAAATTTACTCGATCTTTAATTTCAATTAAATCTTTTATTAATTTAATTTTAATTTTGAATGCTAATTTTTCAAAGTACTAAATAGGATTATACGATTGGTCTTATAATGGTCATTACATCCCGAGCTTTTTCCCGTTGTTCAATCCAATAGTACGGTAGAAAGAAATGTTTATGGCCACTTAATGTTTGATCCACGAAGATGTGTAAAAAAAATATTGCTAAAAAAAAGGAGTAACACTAAACCTATCTGGGCCTGCGGATGAGTATGGATAGGTTTGCGGGCTGAACTTTTGGTGTGCCAAGCGCAAAATAACAGCAACTCTTCTTGTGTGTAGATCTGTTTCAATCATCTATTATTGCAGTTTTTTTTCTTTGAAGATATCTATTATTGCAGTTTAAACTATATAAAATAACGTAATTTATAAATTATTTCAAATAACATAACATATCATTATTCGGTTGTGTTAGAGTTTTCGTATTGATTAAAAATAAAAATATTAAAGAGCTAATAAATGATAAGGATTAGCTAACTTAACAATTAGCTCTAATCATTTTGATAATGATTGGACCCAAACTCATTTCTTGTTAATGAGTTATACGCTTTTTTTATATTAAAAATCTTAACATAGTATAAAAACAGGTCTGATTCAAATTCTTAATTTTTCGATTGTCTGTCTTAATGTTCAGTTTTAGTAATCCGGTCCGATTACTGCTGCATTTATTTCAAGTGACAATTGAACGCTCAGTTTCATTTGCACTTGAGAGGGATTATTAGAATATCCTACATTGATTAAAAATGGCAATATTAAAAAGTTGATAAATAGTAAAGATCAACTAATCAAATGACTAATTCTAGTCCATTTGGTGATAATTAGACTCAAGCTCAATTCTTATCAATGAATTCTACACTTTTTTTTTTGTCTTAGACAAGGGTATTCACCGACAGACCTAGTAACTAATCCCCTCGCTAGTTTGTAGGTATCTCATGGGGTGGGATAGTTGGCCCAAGGATTTAAGACTACTCCATACCCAAAGTCAATAATCGAACTCCTAACCTTTAGTTAAGGATTGATGAGTCTCTTCCACTAAACCATACCTCTTGAGTTAATGGACTCTACACTTTATTCATATTAAAAATTTTACCTGATTGATATTAAATTACAATTTAAATCTATTTCAAATCATTACTATCCTTATGCAAAACTAATATTGAAGTACTATATTTTATTTAAAACAATCTAGATTATTTAACTTAACTTGAACCAATCATTTCAAATTTAAATCCATCTTGAAACTCAATAAATACAAATATAATCTATAATTTAATCTACACTATTAATTATACATTAAATTGGATTGAATTAAAATTATTACTCTTAATTGATGTTAATAAATAAAACAAGTTATACAAACATTGATTAGATTAAAATTGTTATTTAATTAATACTTTATTAAATAATTTGGGTGTATGTAATAATTTCCTGAATCAACATGGGACAAAGTATGACACCCAACGAACGGACTAAAACAAAATCATTAATCAAAGACGAAGGTTACCAGTATATCTTCAGACTGAGGAAACAGTAGAGAGTGACAGCAACTGAGGGACCAAGGTAGTCCTGTTTCGGTTTCTGTGTCTGTCGACCAACATGATTTGGTCTCCAGGCAAACGCTGTGCCCAAATTATAATGGAGTTTGACATTTCTTGGAACCTGTAGGCCATACGTACAGGGTCTCACTGCCCCCCCCATTCCTGTTTCATTTCAGGATTCACTCCATCGATTCATCTTTTACATGTGAGGGGTTGGAGCAACTTGCTACAATGGAGTTTGACATTTCTTGGAACCTGGAGGGCACACGTACAGGGTCTCACTGCCCATTCTTGTTTCTTTTCGGGATTCACTCCATCCTACATGTGAGGGGTTGCAGCAACTTGCTCCTGATGGGTATTCTAAACTTGTGTTACTTAATTGAATACATGTAAACAAACCGACTCTATGTAAATGTGTAGATGAGATTTAATAGAATAAAATAAAAGTCAGTTAATCAGAATAGAGGATCTCATCTTGCGTGTAACCTCCTTGTGAGATTTATCTGAATAAATTATTTAACAAATTAAGAATTTAGAATAATGACAAACGTTTTCTATTTTCTTTTAAATAATCACAATCTAACTTAAAACTAATAGGTTATAATTAAATTAGACAAGTTTTTTAAATTCAAATTCAAACTTTTAATTCGGACCGATCATTGTGAACATCACACTGAAAAATGGGTTGAATTAGTCTTGTGACTTGAAAGAAATTAAAAGGCTAATTAATCCATTCATTTCAAATAGGCACAATATTAAATATGACAATGGATTGAGTTAGATTTGACTCTAATTCGTACTCAACCTAAAAAATGTTTATTCAACTTAAAATTTGATCAGAAATTCCAATTAGGTTTTCAGATACTTGAAAATAATTATTTATCAATATACAAAATAATGTTATTTTGTTATACATATAAAAGAAGTTCGGATTTTGTACCAAACGTGATCTGTGAAATTAAATTTTTAATTCAAGTCTAACACAAAACTCAAAGAAAGGGAGTTCAACCTAAAACTCGGAAAAAAGGTCCAAAATTTAACTCGACCCTAAAATTTGAAAAAAGAAAGATTTAAATTAAGTTAAAACAGATTTTTTTTTATAACTCGAAACTTAATTAATTTAAAGACAAAATAATTAAATTAGACTATAATATTTTAACCAAAATTTAATTTAAACTCAAACATTTCGACGCAATCAAAAAGAGCTATAAAATGTCATAAACATTCAAAATCAACCCTTTAAGTTTGGAAATGTCCGTTAAAAATCTCAACATAACATTTTCATCAACCTTGTCTCAAAAGGTGGAATCAGCCACCCCAGCTGCCCCCACACCCCGGCCCGACCAGATTGTGAGGAGTTAAACCACGGTCTGATCTTGGTCGACCACCTAGCAGCGCGGTCCATACGCTCCCGTTATCGAGAATTGAACCTTAGTTTTTGTCCCAAATTATACTGCTAAATTGCCAACCGAGCTACCCGTACCGGCACATTTTCATCAACCTCTTACTACAAAAGGAGCACCTCTTTATTATTTATATAAACTCTATTCTCCGTGTATATCCGTTGTGGCCCAAGAACCCAAAACAAAGTTCGTTGCAATATGTCCAAACGACAGCTTTTGGGCTTTTCTATTACCATCCCTACACAATAGCTTCCCAGCATTCATCACAGTATTGCATAGTCAAGCAAGTGAAGTTAATCTTAACCTGAAAGAGACTTCATGGCCTTCCAGGTTTACTTCATTACGTTGACCTCAATGAGATTGACACTTACTAGACTGCTTCAAGGAAGCATCCAATTAGAAGCAAAACAACTATATTCCTATAATTTTTGTACAAGGATATGTTACATTACTTACCAATCTTATCATTAACTATGCATTGACATGTTCTTCAGGGAGATTTGGTTAACAGTCAAGAGTGCAGGCTAATTACTCTTCTAAATTAGGTTGTTAGAGTTGGTTAAGTAATTTATCTAAAACACGTATTATCGAATATTTTTAATACACTTTTATATTTATCGTCCCGATTAATTGTATAAAATAATCTCAAACATGTAATATTAGTTCGATTTTTAAAAAATAACGATAAATTATTCTAACTTTCAAATTTTACCAAAAATTAAAGTTCTTTATTGCACATCAAATTAGTGTTTTACCACGTAGTTGTTTTATTTAATAAGTGTGAAATTTATTATTTAATAAATTAAAGATATCAAAAACTTAAAATAATTATACACTTCATATGTTTTAGTTCGTAATTATTTTAGGGCTTTTGTTATTTGAGATCTATTAAATAACAGAATTCATACGTGACACAAATATAATATGTGATAGTCACGTGATAAAAATACTAATCTAAGATAACTTGTTATATAATTTAATGCCTAATTATTTTTATTAAAAATTAAAAGTTGAAGTATTTTAACACTATTTTTTAAAAATCGAGCTAATATTATAATATTAAGTAAAGTTTTAGATTTTTTTTACAATTAATCACTTTGGTCGCAAAATCTTCTTTGCAGGCCTTAAATCACAACCAGCCCAACAAACTAACCCAGAAGGATTAAATATTTGATTAAGATAATCACACTTAGTAATACACAATTAAGCAAAAAAACAGGTATTAATGAAGAGACAAACGGATCAAACCCTACCAACTAATTAGGCAATTTGGCTTATGGAACCCATTTTTCACCATCTTCTTCTACTACATTTCTATATAATATAAGTATGCACTAAACCTATTAGCATTCTTTATGATATTGATGTCCATTTTCTCTTTGAGCATTGAAAGAGACATTGTATGCGCTAGAGACAAATCTTTAGTTGTAAATTTTATGAGACAAAAGCCTCTTCTTCTTGCTTATCATTACCCACCTCCCCCAATCCCTTCTTTTCTATTTCTCTTATCGAGTTTCAATCTTATCATAAGAATTAAATTATAATAACGTACTCTTAGGTACTATCTCTTGATTGAGAATGAACAAATTAGTTCAGGTCTAACTCGATACTAATCTACTCGTCTCAAAGTCAATTGATCTAATTTAATTTAATCGAGTTTAGGTTTGAACTTGTATTAAATTAGCCTAAAATTAGCATAGTAAATCAATATTAAGTAGGTTAGACATCGGATATGTGAGCCTAGTCAAGTGTAGATTGAGACTTGAAGACAAAATTTTGAGTTTTAAAAGGTTTAGACTCGATTTGATCTCAGAGAAGACTAAATTAACTCGGATTTAATCTAATCCTATTTTATTCATCTAAGAGTAAATTAATTAATTTTGATTTAATCGAATCCATACTCGAGTTTAGGTTAGGTTGACCTAAAATTAACATAGTAATTCAAGTTTAATTAAGTTCGAGATCAGGTATTCTAGCCTAATCGAATATAGACTAACAGTCTGTTTGGTTTAAAAGCTATAATAGATAAGGAATAGAATGATTATTCTTAAGAATTGAGAAGATGAGGAATAGAATATAATGAGTATTACTTTGTTTGGTTTAGTGTTAAAGAATTTCTATGCCAGTGTTTGGTGTGAAAATATAAACTTAGAATAACTAACAAAAAATCAAATTATTTTTATTAATTACTAAATCCTTATTATTATTAAATTTCTTCTTATTGTTATTAATTTGATTATTTTAACTAATTATATCTACATTTATATTATTATTATTATTATTATTATTAAATTTGTTCTTCTTCTTCGTAATATTAATATTGTTACTATTTTATTATTATTATTATTATTATTATTATTATTATTATTATTATTATAAAAATGTCTTCAACAAATAACTCTATTTTATGGAATAACTAAAGACACCTTTTGATGATCTTTAAATATTCCTAAAAATTGAGAAATACTTAATCTTAGGATTAGGTATTTTGATATTTTTGTCTAATCAAATAAAAGATTATTTCAATTTTAACAATATACTAGGAATAGAATTACTATTCCCGTGAACCAAACATGCAATAATACTTTAAGAAAAAGTTTTAAGCTTTAAAAAATTTAGACTCGATTTGATCTCAGAGATGTTCAAATTAGCTTAAATTTATTTTGATCCAACTCTACCCATCTCAAAGTCGATTGATCAAATTTGATTTAATCAAGTCTAAGCTCAAATCTACATTAGGTTGGCCTAAAGTCAACATAGAAAATCAAACTTAATCACGTTTGAGATTGGGTATTCGAACTCAATTGGATTCGGAAGAAAAATTTGGAGCTTCAAGTGATTCAAACTCAGGCTGGATTCATTGTCAACACTAGACTAGATATGTGTAAAGGAAAGAGGAAGTTGACTTTTGAGCAGCGCAACCAGCCTGACCCCAGCCTCCGCCCCTGTCGCGAGCTCCTTATCAGTTGGAGTAAGCCACCGCTGGATTGGATTAAACTCAACACCGATGGATCCAGCACTCGCAGTAACTGCATCGCTGCAGCTGGTGGTCTCCTACACGACAGTGACGGCAACTGGCTTGGCGGTTTCACATAGCTCCTCGATTGGTGCACCCCACTGTCTGCTGAACTCTGGGGGGTCTTCACCGGTCTCTCTCTCGCCTGACGCTTAGGCTTCCGTCACGTGATCCTGGAGGTGGACTCGATCGAGGTTCACACCCTCCTCTCCTCCTCGGCTACCCGGTCGCAGGTGCTCAACCCTATTGTGGCGGGCATCCACGAATTATTCTCCCGCAACTGGTCTGTTGTCCATCGGCATGTCTACCGAGAAAGCAACAGATGCGCCGACTGACTGCCCTCTCAAGCTGCTCACTTTGCTATTGGGGTTACTTATTTTAATTCCGCACCTACCAGGTGCCATCCTCTCCTCGCTGAGGATTTATCGGGGACCTATTTCTCTCGACTTGTTTTGTAAGTTGTTTCGCTTCTCCTTTTAATCCAAAAATAAAAAAGAGGAAGTTGACTAACAAGCTCCTACACTAGTTATTATTATATAATAAAGTCCACGAGTACCTGGGGAAGGTTTATGTAATAATGGAGTATCAAACCCAGTTTTCACGTACTTTTGAGTCAACAACAAAGAATGATTGATTTCCTTCCTCTTATGCGCACTAATTCTATATTTATGTATCGCTTAATGGGTTGTTCTTTGTGGGCCAATTTAATTAGAACCATCACTCTTTGTATCTTCTCCACGGTAACTTAAATTAATTTTGGCATCAATCCCACCTCAACCTGGTTTCATTCCTAACATTTTACAGGTTCGGAATAAAGTAAAAAAAAAGATCATATTTTTTTAAATAAAATGAACTTTTATAAAAAACAAAATGAAATAAAATAGAAATAAGTCAAAAGTAAGCTCTGAACAGGTGCCCTTCTTGTCCTTGCTAGGGTCAGGCTTGTATAAATTAAATACCAAATCAGCTTGAACGTTTTTAATAATTATAGTTTTTATATTAAAAAAATCCTAATTTTTTTTATTTTTAGAATTTTTTCTTAAACTTTGATTAAAATATAATAACAAAACACGCGCGATATAAATATTAAACGTGAACTAATTAAATATCAGTAATATGATAATCTAAGTTAGCTTTTAAACTTATCTCAAACTAATTAAATTCAACTTATATTAATAATTTAAGATAATTATAATGAATTATTAGTTAAATCAAATTTAATTAATTTGGTTTGAGTTTAAAAATTAAGTTGAATTATTGGATAAACAACACCGGATCAATGTAAGTATAATATTTATGACACGATTATTTCGTCATTATTTTTTAGTCGAAATATTTTCAAAATTTTAAAAATTGGAAAGAAATTTTATTTTATAGAAATATATTTTAGAATTCAACTGGTCTCTGTTTTTGCCGAACCAATCATTCCCCATAAATGATAAGTAATGTCATAACGGGACCATATATTGACATGGAAAGAAGAGACTATGCTTGGCAGATGGGGTCTGAGTTCTGGTCCCCCAGCTAATCAATTCATCATAACCTTCATGAACTTGAAGAAACATGCTTTGGGAAAAAAAGAAAAACTGATTAGCTTCAGCCCGTGACTTATGTAGTGCATAAACAGGACTATAAAAGTTGAAATGCACTCCAAATTCATGTTCACTTAGTCCTTATTACAGCTTGAGGTTTAGTTTACGAGGAAAAAAACTGGAGGAAAAAGGACGATGATAAGGTAAAAGCATTTGCATGTGGAGTATGAACTCGGAAAAGGCAACTTTGGATGTAAAAGATCAGAATTCAGAAAGCACATTTAAGACATTGCGTTCTGCAGAAAGTGGGTGCTGAGAAGCTTGCATCAAAGTGTACAAAGTATAAGTACGCATGTTGGTGGGTGGAAAAAGCAAGGTCGCATCTTATAAGTTGTTCAACTTAGGGCTCGAGCTGTAGCCTGTAGGTATATTGGCTCAACTCCGCTATTACCATCCCTAAGTTGAACAACTTACAAGAAGCTCGACCGAGACTTGTTGAAGTTGTGGGAAGTAATGTTGTCTCTTGTAAAGGGTTCAACTTAGAAACAGTAACAGATCGGGTCGAGGTTGGTTTAATTTTACCCGAACCAAATTTCGAGTCAAATTTAGATCGAATCAGACCCGTTCATTGATGGAGGTATATGGAGCCCGGTGGAGCACTGGCCCTCTCAAGTTATAAAAAAAAAAATATTATTATTATTAGTATTATATATATATATAAGGATAAAGTTATTTAGGAGTTAGTGGTGCACTGGGCCTTCTAAAATTTTAAAAAACTAAATATTTGAGCCCTCTTACCTTAATTTTCTGGCTCCGTTACTGAACCCATTACCACTCTTCTATTCTAACGACCAAAAACCTCCTTTAAAAAAAACTTGTAAGTGGTCAAAGTTGCTATAGGAACAAAGAGAACATACCACTAATAATTGTTTCCAAATGTTCTAAGAGAAGAGGCTCGTCACTACTCACTACTCACTATTAGAAAATATTTCATTAAATCTTATCCATATATTTATGTAAACCCCACATAAATATATGAATGAAATTTAATAGAATAAAATCGGAACAGAATAATTGGAATAAAGAATTTAATGTCCTACTTAAGATGATTATTGTATCATGATCGCTGATATAGGCCAACGATATACTCTTACTCCTAGTATGTTTTTGAACTTTTTAGGGCCAAGAAAGAAGTGAAGTCAAAAGCTAAGCATTTTCTTAGCATTTCATATAAAAATAAAATGAATTTATACAATTTTTAATTAAATTTTTAGAGATAATTATCTATTTTAAATAAAATATTTAATAAACTAATAAATTTAAATTACACAATAATTTTAATTTAAATAATTATTAAAACTGTAACGATCTTCGTAAATAATTAAAGAAATCATTGTGTTACTACTAAAGTGTGAAATCATTAGGATCGTGAAAGCGAACTGTTTCGCTATTTTGTACTCAAAAGTCTGGGAAGCTATGAGGATGAAATTGCAAAAACTTGGGATCGAATCAAAGATTTTCAATTATTGGATCAAAGAATGTGAAGAATATGGCTATGATTTTGTCGTCTCGCACACTTTGTGAGTCCATTTTCCCACACATTCTTAATATAATTCGTGATTGTTAACAATTTTGCAAATATTGTACCAAATTAAATTTTGATATGATATTATATCAATATTGAGTATTATTTTAAATTATTTTTAAATTTATAAAATAGTTTTTAAATTTATTAAAAATTATAAAATAATTTGTTTGTCATATTGTCAAGTTGTATTGTATAATTTATAAGTTTATATTAACCATATTTCAAAAAAATCATAATCATAAATAATAACCACAATTAATATGAAATAACAATAATTTTCATATATTTTACATATAAATAATAATTACAATTAATATGAAAAAGACAATTATCATCATACAAGTATAGAATTAAGAACAATACAAAGTATTTAAAAGATTATAATTTTATTATATAATAAATAATAATTATAATAAAATATTTAATAAAAAACAATAAAAATCCTTAATTTTCTAATTATTGCAATTTACAATAAGAGTTCATGGTGATAAAATAACCAATTAAAAGTGAAACTTGAAACAAAAACATATATTATTTAATTTACAATCAATTAAATATATTATTAAATATATTAATTATTAATAAGAATTTAAATAATTTAATTTAATATTACATATTTAATTAATTAAAATTAATTATTACTAAAATTGTAAATAACTTAATTTAATTTAAAATTTTAAAATTAATTAATATATTTTTAAAATGTATGTTTTAAATAAAATTTGATTTAATACTTAAAATATATTTTAAAATAAATATTATTATTATAAATTTAAATTATTTATTTAAAAATAAAATAATTTTATTAATACTTTATTAATAAATATTATATACAAGATTAAAATAATTTTAATTAAAAATAATTTATTTTAAAGTTTTATTTAATTTATAATTATTACGAGTAATAAAAATATTTATTTTATTTTTAAAGTAAAAATTAAAATCACAATAAAAGTTGAAATAAATAGCTAATCGAGGAGGAGGGAGGGGACGTGGGAGCATAATTTTTGAAAGAAATTTTAATTTTTTTTCAAAAGTCCTATTTTTCAAAGTTTACGGTACTGGTCGATAGTACCATGCGAAAACAGCCGGTACTAATCGATATTTTTTAATATAATTTCGTACCATTTTTCAACTGCTACAGTCCGAAATTCATATCTTTGATTGTGATCAATAAATATTGGTATTAGTAAAATTGTAAAATAAAAAATATAATTTTAAATAAATTTCATTTCATAATAATAATTCTTAAAAACTAGCATGTGGTAATAATGTATTTACTATTTAATTTTTAATAAACCAATCTCTATCAACGATAACAATAATCATTCATTTCTCTTAATCATCTGTCATAATTATAATGATTATATCTATTCTCCTTTCTCACTATGTTCATTCTCATTTTTATCATGATTCTCTCATGTGTACCAACAGCCCCTTAGTACTAAACTTTCTAAAATTTTCAATTTGGGGATAAGTATTTTAAAGTTCATACAAATTAAGTTAAAATATTGTTTTTTTATAAGCATTTTTGTAACATTTAATGAATATGTTATATAAGTAAAAATGACTTTTGACATAATTTATAAAACTTTTTAAAAAGTTTATTATTAAATTGAAAATTTTCAAATGTTTGATACTAAATAAAAAAAAACTTCAAAAGATTAAACACTTTTGAATGTGACATTCCTCAATTAAATGTATATTTTTATTGACCTATAATTTAATTTATTTAGTCCACGATTTATATATACAAGACTCTCTGTTTTATAAGGATTAAGAAAGGGACTTTAATTATGCACAACCTTCTCTTTGCATTTTTACAAAGAGACTGTTTTTGTGACTCAAACTTGTAATCTTATAACGACAAAGGAATAACTTTACCAGCTACTTAAAGACTCGCTCTCAATTTAATTTATTTAGTATAAAATATTATTAATTTTATTACTAAATTTATTGAATAAATCTTTTCATTTAATATATTAATTTATCAATCAATTTATCACATGGGTATGGTAATACTCTTTTTATTATAAAAATAAATATTTGATTATTATAAATAAAATTTACCAAATTATAGCAAATATGTTTTACATAAATAAATAAACTAAATTAAATAACACATTATTAAAGCACCCTAACAAAAAGGTGGTCCAGAACATAACTGTTTAGCTCTCATCGTGTCCTAAAATCATTTAGCATCCCCATAACATCAACAATAACAAGTATTGGTGCTTGTCAAATTTTTTGAAGTACGAGGATAATCATTAATTAATATTATCACAGGCTTTGTGCACCACAATCAAAGAGAGATTCTCTTATTTATTTTTTTATTTACATTAAATATCTCAGTTTAGTCGAACTAATCTTAAGCCTTAAAATCTCACTCTAAAAACTCTAGAGGAGGTAAATATAGAATCTTAAGATCTTCAAGTTCTTACGTAGTCTGTATACTTTTGCGCACAAAGAGCCATCACATATTTGATTAGTCGGCTGTTGATTTATCATTGACCTCCTTGTTTAGCATCAGGTTTTCAGCAGCCTTCGAGTTCCCTAGTAGCTTCGACTCGCACCTTGCTGCTGGAAGCTAGACGTCCGTAATTGATCTGATCAAAAAGCTTTGCCCAAATGACTAAAGGATCATCAATTAGGAAAATATCTCATTTTTTCTTTTTTGGCATGACTCAAACTCAAGACTTCCTGTAAGGGAGAGCCTTAAGTGAGGAAGGTAGACCAGTTGGGCCACTCCTCATTGTCTTGTCTTAATTTTAAAGTGTCAAAATGTAGTGAAACTTTCATTAATTTGCTTTTTTTTTCTAATTTATGTATTTTAAAAATTATCAATTATATATAATATTCCCTAATTATCCCAAAATTTTATACATTATATTTGGGGAACCAAAAAAAAAGCCCTTCTCGACCTGAGTTGACTAGGCATCGAGTCATATTCAAAGCCTTTTTTAAAGCTTCGAGCATATTTGGGATCAAGCTGCTCTTTGAAGTTTGAAAATTTAACATAAAATGATGTCTTTTTTATTTTTAAAAATAAAAAAATCTAATTGAGCTCGAGTTTAGACCTAGACTTAGAATGCATAATTTCTAGTTGGGGCTCAACTAGACCTAAACATAACTTAACTCATTTGTCATCTCTAATCATGTTTAGTTGTTTTAAAAATCGGACGATAAATTAAATCGATAAGACAAGAGATATAAAGTTTGAAAAATTCAACTGATATTAGACTATCTGAAAATCGGTTAAAGATTGAATAAAAATGAAAATTTTGGAATATGATTAAAGGAAATCTTCATTAATATAAAATTTAATTAAAAAAAGAATGTTAAATAAAAATTAATTAGTTTATAAAAAGTAATCGATTAATTAATAAACTGATTAATTTTTGATAATAAGAATTATTAAAGTAAATCAAATCAGTTAAAAATTGCAGAAAAATTAGTCAGTTCAAATTTTTGAAGATTGAGCTGATAGAATAATTTAATATTTTTAATTATAAATTATCATTTAATTGTTTGTAACATCATATAGTCGAATTTAGTCAGATGGGGGTAAGAATGGTTACTTTCTTTCTCTATCTTTTTTGAATTCCAATCCAATGCCCTTTTATTTTACTACCCACTAATTGGGAACTACTCATTCCCCTCTCCTCGTTTTCTCTCTTTTTGTTCTGCACACCACTTGGTAATTATAAATCAGGAAAAGCTTTATAAAAGGTGACGACTCTACTTTGCGATGTGAATTATTACACGCATTAAAAGAAAGAAGGAAAAAAAAAAGAAAAAGGTTGATTTCACTAGTTTTCTATAGTTTGATTTTTTATTTTTATTTAGTTGCATTTTAATATATCACCTTTAAATAATAATATATTAAAATTTAATAATTATATTATTTTATTATTGTAATAAAAATAGATAAAAAGGAATTTTATGATAATTTAATAGTACTACACAAAAAATAAGGATTTTTTAAGCATTAAATTGAAAAAAAAATTAAATTATACTCAATGATTAAATTAAAACATATCATAAAAAATTTAATTTATACCGATCATACCAAACCAATTTGAGATGTAACTAAAATTGAAGTAAATTTCAAAAAGTCATTTGTTTTTAGACACTTAGGGACTTTTATATTTTTGTAATTATGCCAAATTTTTAGTATATAGAGTTATCTTTAATGATTAAAAAACTCAATTAGTTTTGTCGATTCAATCGTAAAAGTATCGAACCGTCTAACTTTTCAATTTAGTTTTCGTTTTAGTTGTTCGATTTATTTTAATAACTCTTTTGCTTTATAAGGGATGGTCGAGTTAGTGGAGTGAAAGAGCATGAAGACAAAAGGTCTTATATTCGATTACCTAATCTACGCTCTCTCAAATAAGTCTGTCGTACAGGATTTGTCTAGTGCGAAGTACCCGGTTGGCGTGATTTGTAGGCTATTGCGTCAATCCGGAGATTTATCTAGTACGCATCTAAAGGATAGCAATTACCAATTTCTCTGTTTCCAAAACAAACTCATGTGGTTAAAAATTAATTATTTTATTAATTTATTGGTTAATTTTATAAATTAATAAGTTTTTATAAATTAAAATAAATCAATTAATTTTTTAATTATATTATAAATTCTTTAATTTTATTTAATCTTTTGTCAGTCTTATGACGATCTAATACTGGTCGAATCTTTCAAACCTTAAATTTTTTATTTTATTGGTATAATTTTTAAAATATTGTTATATTTAAATGGGGTTGGGTTGAATCTTTTGAGGAGGAATAAAAAAATAAAATAAGAAAAAAAAGGGGTTTCGTGAAAAGGTCCACAAAATTGCCACTTTGTGGTTTATATAATTTGAAAACCGTATTGTCGCAATCATACTTTGATGGAGAGGAGAGAGCAACTTGTGCTTTTCTTGGGTGGGGCTCAACTTAGATGTTCCCGAGAATGGCCCCTTTATTTTTTTTACTCTTGTCTTAAAGTTTCTTATTAACGTAAAAAGTAAAAAGTAAAAAAAAGTTACATCCTTACGAGCATACGTTGGGTGACGATAAGTCATGTCGCTATAATTGGACTTTTATAAATTTTACGTATTAGTAAAATTTATATTAAATTATCAATGTTGACGTTGATATTAGCCTAAGTTAGAGTTTAATTTTTAAAATTTTGATCTCGAGCTTAATAAATTTTGAGTTGGTTTATTAATTTTAATTTAATTTGGTTTGAATTTAAAATAATTTATAAAAATTAGTGAAATATAATTTTCTTGTCAATTTTGAACCAATTGGGATCAAAAGGTCGTATATTTGAATCATTCTATTTACACTCTTTCAATCGAGTCTGTCGTACAGGGTTTGCCTAATACGGAATATCTAATTGGTGTGATTTGCAGACTATTGCGTCAATTTAGAGATTTACACAGTGTGCATCTAAAGGATAGTGACTGCGGATTTCTCCGTTTAAAAAAAACATAATTAGTTGAATTTGCTTTAATCTACTTAAAACTTGAAATAATTTATTATAATTAATTAGGTACAAATTTTTTTTGTTAAAATTCAAATTTAATTTCGATAAGCATTAACTTAACATGTTAACTTTGCTTTAACGCAATGAACTCAAAAATTTCTTATAACACGTAAGACATATCTTATTACGTGTCCTGGATCGTTCATAAAAGGGTTAAAATTGAAAGAAATGCAGAATACCTTATTTTGGTTTCATTCGATGTTTTGAAACAGTTTTCAAGGCCAAAACGAGCTTTAATCTCTCAAGATCTTTACGAAAGTCGATTACCGACACTCGATTAACACCTTTTTTCAGTTTCCTTAAAACGTAAGCGCTCTTAATAGGTCAGAGAACCCGCGTGCTTATGAATTACATAAGCAACTGAAGGAGATCTTAACCTTTATATATAGTTTCTATATCATGCTTCTCCTTCACAAGCTCGATATAGGTGTTGTCTACACTAATCAGGATCTATTTTCCTCTCAGACTTTGACTCATCAATTTAGATCATTTATTGAGTCACTTTATTACCCTTGTTTAGATCAAATTATATAACTTAACTGATAATTTATTAAAAAAATTAAAAATACAATTAATAGTTGTCCAATATTATAAAGAATTACAAAATTGTCCAACATTTTTGTCACAATTAATTAAACACGTAAAAAAATTATTAAATTTCAGTCCAAACTCGAACATGATCAAGTCTAAATACGTAATTTCAAATTTGATATTGATCGAGTTTATATATTCTAATCCAACTAAATTAAGTTTGATCCGAACTGATTATTTTGTTCGTTAGCATAAGGTGTTGCAAAGTAAAATTAAGACTCAAATTATATAATTAATAGTAGGAGGTTGATAAACTGTGAAAGCAACAAAGGTTTAATAAGCACCCTTTGTTGGATGATTTCAAAGTTAGTACGTTGCATTGTCTTCGATTTCAAATGTCAAATGTCAAATGCTTAGAGCTTAATATACAGGAATATATTATTTATTCCCATTTTTATATGCTGCCGTCAGGATGTGTATTGAATTTAAAATGTAGTAGTGACATTGAAATTTAGGTATGTTTAAACTACTTTTAATTACATTAAAGTTTTTTTTTGGAAAATAATTACATTAAAGTTATTTAAGAAATTAAAATAATTACTTCAATCTCAATTACATCACATTAAGAGGGTCATTTAAATTTTAGTACTTTAAAATTTATTAAATAAACTTTAACAATAACAACGGCACCTAATAAAAATCTCGTTAAAACGCAGAATTTAGAGAGGTCTAATAATACACATCTTTACCTCTAATTTCAAATTTGTAAAAAGATAATTAAATATACTTATTAGTTTAGTTATATTCAACATATTTAGAAGCAGTCTCTCTGTTAATAAAACATAAGATTGTGTATTATTGATTTTTTCAAATTTTGCTTTTAATGAAATTTTTATTAGATTGATGTTGATATCCAACATATTTGAAGGAATAAGGAGCTTGTTAATATATAATTTAATGAAAATAAAATAATTATACAAAATAAGGATTAAATTTGTATAATAGTTTTTCAAATTTGTTTCATGATTTAATCATTTAAATTTTAGAAAAATTTCATTTTGATTAAAAAATACATCACACTTGCAAATTATAATTATACATATTTTTACTGACAATCATAATTATAATGATAATATCTATTCTCGTTTCTTATTATATTCATTATCATTTCTATTACCATTTCTTCATACTAACCAATCGCTCTCTAATATAATTTACTACAAAAACCATATTGTTCAAAGGATCCACGAACTGCTTATACGGAACTGGATGGTCGACTATTGTCACATTTATTGTAAGACGAACTACTGTGCGGACTGACTAACGAAATATTCTGAGCATTTTGAACTCGACACTATTTATTTTGATCTTTCACTTATTAGATGTCATGTACTCCTCTTAAAAGATATGTCGGGAATATGTTTCACGAAAGTCTTTGTATAATTGATTTTCTTTTTCTTCTTATAAAAAAAGAAAATTGGGAAAAAAAATGGAAGGGCGGTAAGAGGATATTTACACAGAAAATTGATTGGAGATTGAATTTGAGATTTGACTGACCCCTCCACCGCACTACTCAACCATCTCCATCCAAAACTCTCACTTACATAATAAATCAATCAACTGTGACTCACAATCCAATCACAACACTCCACCTCTCTTCTTCTGGGTCCCACACCCTTTAATGAAGGAGCGTGACGTGCACAGCAGCTCTCAGCACGTGGGTGGAACATAAAAATTTTAAAAATAAAAGGAATTATTTAATTTGTCAGGAGAACGTGCATTATTTGAGCCTGGCAGCACCAGATCTGGATCCACTCAAAACACAAACACAGCCTCTGTCTCTCTCTCTGTGTCTCTCTCTCTCTCTAGTTTTCATAAAAACTTGAAAGGACGGAGAGAGGTGGCGATGGAGATAGAGAGAGACACAAGAACTAGACATATACTCTAGAAGATATATAGATAAGTTTGGTTAGAGAGTAAGTGAAGCTTTGACTACTAGCTCAGAAACCCAAAAAAGCCTTTTTAGCTACAGTAGTTGCAGGTCGAAGCAAGCAGTTCTCACTTTCTCTGTTATTGCTGCTACTAGCTTCTGCAACCTGCGTTGGAAGATGGCGGTGGTTTGGCTTTTGTGGTAAGTTTCAGAGAGAAGGTTTTTGAGATATAAGAGCTACCCATTTATATAGAGCTGAGGGTGAGTGAAGTGGAGAGGTGTTAAAGAGAAAAGAGAAAGGTATAAGAGAAGAGAGTGAGTGAGTTTCCTTTCTTTGTTCATGGGGTTTGCCTTATGAAGAAATTCAATTCCAACTCCTTACTTTTGCTTTTAACAAAGGGTTTCTATCTTCAAGCTTCTTCCTTTTTAATGGCGCACACACGGGAATACTCTTTTTGAACGTTATCTTTCCTTTTTTCCTTCCTTCTCTTTACCTTTCCTTTATTGGGTTTTGCAGGAACCAAAAGGAACGACACTGATTAGCAACTGTTGCCTTGCCAGTAGTACTCTTCTTTCAGGTTGGTGGGTAGGGCTTGTGGTTGAGAAAGAAGTTTTACTTGTCGAGATAGAGAGAGTAGAGACACTCATTTTTCTCAGAAAATCAAGAGAACAAGTCTCTGTTAGCTTTTAGACAAAAGAAGGGCAAGGATTTGGTGTGAAACCTACTGTGATAAGCTATGGATGGTTATGAGGCAACAAGAATTGTCTTCTCGAAGATCCAAAGCTTAGACCCAGAAAATGCTTCCAAAATCATGGGTCTTCTTTTGATTCAGGACCATGGTGAAAAAGAAATGATTAGGTTGGCTTTTGGCCCTGAAGCTCTTGTTCATTCGGTGATCTTGAAAGCTAGGAAAGAACTCGGACTCAACTCTCCGACGAGCTCTTCCAGTCCATCATCACCATCTCCGCTATTTTCAGGCAACCCCATACTTATTTCAAGGCAAAATTCCTCATCTTCGAGGCTTGGACTGAATATCCCACCTTCACTTGCTATCCCAAACTTGTCTTCATCTAATGGCTCTTCATGGCGCTGTGTCTCTGACCTTCCAAACCCTGATGACTTGATAAGTCCAAATGGTAGCTCACTTAATCCTGCTTCAGCTCCTTTCTTCGCTAATGGGGGTGGAGGGTCTGATTTGATCGATGAATTCCAGCTTCAAGACCAACTATCATTTCTTAATGATAACTCTTCAAAGCTTGGGCCCAAAAGCTCGGATCTTTTTTACCCTCAACTCGATGCTTTATCAAGTCCAACTAGTACTTGTGCAGCTGGTAACGATCCTATGCTGTTTCCCTCCTACTGGGGTGGTTCTGTTCATCGACGGAGCTGCTCTGTTAACGATGTTCTAGCGTCGGAAGACCCAACTTCCGAGTTGGGATGGAGACCTTGTCTTTACTTCGCTAGAGGGTACTGCAAAAACGGGAGCAGCTGTAGGTTTGTGCATGGCGGTCTAGGAGAATCAGATGGTGCAAATATGGTGGGTTCACCAAACAAGTTTGATATACTTGATCAGTGCCATGAGATGATTAGATCCAAGTCTGCTCAGCAGCAAAGACTAGCTGCAGCTTCACAGCTCATCGGCGCTACTTCTCTTCCTTATTCTCCCAAGTGCATGAACTTTCTTCTTCAACAGCATCAGAGCGATAGTCAGAGGTAACAGATGAATTCTTTTGGCTGAATCTTTGGCAGAATTTTATTTTCTGGTGAAACTTAATTAGTTCTTTGTTGGGTTGAGAATTTGTAGAGCTGCTGCTGCTGCTTTGATCAGGGGGGAAGACATGCACAAGCTTTGTCGAGCTCGGTTGGACAGGAATGATTTGATCAACCCAGCTTCAAGGCAGATCTATCTCACGTTCCCAGCTGATAGCACTTTCAGAGAGGAAGATGTGTCAAATTACTTCAGGTTGGTGCTTACTAAGCGGGCTTTTCTATTTTTGCTGAGATTGGAAGTTGTTGCTGATGTTTTGCCTACATATTTTTTTTTGCAGTATTTATGGTCCTGTGCAAGATGTTAGAATTCCATATCAGCAGAAGAGGATGTTTGGTTTTGTAACTTTTGTTTATCCAGAGACTGTGAAGATCATACTAGCTAAAGGAAACCCCCATTTTGTTTGTGATGCTAGAGTTCTGGTGAAGCCTTACAAAGAGAAAGGCAAAGTTCCAGACAAGTACAGGCATTCTCTCTTCGCCCTCGAATTTTTCATTTCCTGACATCTTCTCCTACACTTGCCTGATTGAGGCTTGGTGTTTTTTGCAGGAAGCAACAAGCACAGCAAGTGGATAGGGGAGATTTCTCACCATGTGGTGCTCCAACTGGTTTTGATTCAAGAGACCCTTTTGATCTCCAGCTTGGTAAGAGAGCAACATCCAATCTTTTCGACTTGAAGATATTTCTTCTTCATGGATTAACTCTTTTCCATTTCTTGAAATATAGGAGCAAGGATGTTCTACAATACTCAGGACATGTTATGGAGAAGGAAATTGGAGGAGCAAGCTGATCTGCAGCAAGTTCTTGAGCTTCAGAGTAGAAGATTAATGGGATTCGAGCTTGCTGATGTTAAGAAACATCAGCATCACAGGGCTCTTTCTAATGGTAGCCCTGTTCCTTCTCCAATTCAGTCTCCAAATCTTTTCAATCATCAATCTGTGGCTTTTCCTCCACTCAACAGTAGGACACAAGTTTCTCCACATGGTACATATATCTATACTAATCCATTGGACAGATTTAATCAATGTGGAGTGAACTTTATAAATTCAGATTTTCGCTTGTTTCACTGCAGAGAATGGTGCAGTTCCGGCTATTTCTGTAACAGTTCCACCTGAAAAGCAGCCCTTGAACGCTGCTTCTGGTAAAGAATCCCCAGTGGATAATGGAAATGGTAACGAAAACTACCATTGTGAGGACGGTGATTTATTAGAAAGGTAAAACCCGAATTTGCCAATTATGTTCTTGATTTGTTAGAAAGTGGTTTCCAATTCAAGAAACTGTTGGGTTGGATTTATGAACCTTGTGATTTTATTGCAGTTTGGACCACAACCTTCCTGACAGCCCCTTTGCTTCACCCACCGAAGGGCCTGCAGAGTCTTTTTCTTCCTTCTCCAATGGAGTTATTGAGATTGAGAAGGAAGCCATAGTCTCAGCTTCATCTTCTTCTGACACTAATCTGGTTTCATCAAATTTAGTCCCTCCCAGTTCTTCAATTGACATGGGATCCTTCAAGTCCTTCAACTGCCAAATGCCCAGGTAACAATTTGCTTAGCTCTTCAAATAATAGTCATGTCCCTTGTATTCTAAACATAGAATTCAATCCTCGAAACCATTTCTCTTTCAGGTTCTCTTCAGGGCATGGAGCCATTGGCATTTATACCGACACTGGAGGGCCTACATGCCCTGTTGGAATTTAGCTTTCATATCCTATGGCTTAGGTAACATAATCAAACTTTGGATTCCTTTCCTTTCTTTTTTTTTAATCCCCACTTTCACATGCATACAAACCTCTACATTTTTGTTGTTTAATGGGGTTTGTTGCCTTTTTTTTTTTCCTTGTTAACGATTCTCAGGAAGATTGATAAGTATAAACAAACAAAAACTCACGTCAAGTGGAGATATATGTAGAGAGAAACAGCCACCAACACCAACACCATCACTATTACTGCTAGTACTACTACCTTTTTCAGTATCTACCGTCACCTTCAAACATATACTACTTACTACCATACAAATTGCATACGTGGAAGGCAGTAAAGGAAGTGGGTCAGCCATTCCTTTCTTTGTTGTACTATCTTCTTCAGTGGTTGAAGTTCAGAAGGTCCACAGGTAAATGAGAAAGAACTAGTAAAGGAAACAAAAAGAAGACATTGTAACACAGATGTGTAGCTTGTAAACCTTATGGAACAGTAATTTTCCTTCTTTTTTTAACCACTCGTGTCTTCCCTTCCCTGGAAAGGACAAAGCTAGAAAAGCCCAAGAATGTAGTGTAGGTTTTTAGCCTGTGTTTAATCAAAAATCATTGTACAGCAGAAAGGAGGACCAGAAGACATGATCAAAAGTGGGTTTAAAAGCAAAAGCAAAAGATTCCCTTTTATCTGCATGGTGTTTGTATTGCTTGGAAGAGGAAGAACAAAGGGAAGGTAAAAGAAAAAGTCAAAAATGAAGCTCAGTTCGGTTCAGATAAGTTCTTTAAGTATCATTTATTATAAAAAGTTTCCATCTTCACGTTTGTTGTAATTTTAGTAGTTTGTTTTACACAGGCAGCAACCCTTCAGGTTGGAAAGATTAAAGATGCATTTGTTAGCCAAAAAGATTTCATTTTTTTCTTCTGCAGTCCTCCATTTCCTTATCTACCGTATATTATGATCTTTTTCTGCAAATCCAAAAGTGGGGTTTTTGTCTTTTCAAAGCCTGCCATTAATGGAGGAAGAGAAGGCGATGAGAAAGTAACAAGATGGTCCCTCCATCATCACCTCACACCCACATGGTTGACAGGTTGTTTGTGGGTCAGATAAGACCCACCCACCACTATTACGCTAACACTCACCCCATGTGATGCCTCTCGACTCCACAATCGTACGTACTCAATGCAAATATCATTTGGTCATCCTTTTTAACTTGGAAAGGACACATTGAAACAAAAATCACGGTAGATGTCATTTCACACGTATGACAATGGTTGTGCATTGTTTCAAAGAATCTTTCGGGGTTCGTGCACGCTTATATTATATTGTCAAATTTCTCTTTGTTTAAGAAAACATTTAATAACTTACAATCTTTAAAGATGCTTTATGATATCAAGACCTTTCAAAAGCTATACTTCAATGGTAAAGATCAATTAATTCATAATTTTAATTTGTATGTTTTTAACGAAATTCTTATAAATTAACAAAAATTAGTTTTTTAATGATATAATTTTCTTAGATTTCAATTAAAAATTTTGAGATCTAATCAGAATTAAACTAATATAAATAATATTGAAATATATTTTTTGTTATTAATAAAAAGAGTTGATGAGTGATTTAAAAAAAAAATAAACTCGACAAAATTTTCAATTATTGGTTGTATATAAAAAAGAAGAGAAGATTGTAATATTATCATCATCAGTACTCAATTAAAGTCTCGCTAAGGCCCGAAGTCTAGAAATGTATTTTATGTGTGTCAAAATTTTATATAAAAAATTAATAAACCTACTAATTGAGTCATAGCCTCATATTGGTTGGGTTTATACTAATAGATTTTTTGTCAGTAGAGCTTTTTGTTGTAGATCTTTTCTGAGAATAACTTTTCTAAGAAGTCAGTTAACTGTTTAGCTGTCATTTAAAAAAGAGCTTTTTTGAAAAAGCTTCATACAATAGACTGTTTGACAACATAAAAATAAAAGTACTTTTAATTTTAACTATATTTTATTTTGTAATAAAAATTATTTATGCATATAAATATTATTTAAAGTATATTAAACAATATGCAAAGCACAATATATTAATTATTATATAATTTTAAACCATATTAAACATAAATAAAAATATATATAACCAAATCTTTTATATGAATTATAAAATAAGTAAAATTAATATCAAAAATAAATATTAAAACATATAAAAAAGTCAAATAATGAGTTTGTAAGATAAACGTGAAGATGAGTATGTGAATATTGTGGAAATTATGTGTAAAACATAAGGGTAAAAAGGACTAAAAATAGGCTCATTAATTGATCTGAAAAATCAACTAGAAAAAGCTATTTAAGAGACTTTTTTTAAAAGCCCCAAATTTGAGCTCCTTAAAAAGTTATATTTCGACTGTCAAAAAAGTCATATATATTAAAAAATATTTTTTTATTTTACAATTAAACACCTATTTTCTTTAAAAAAAATTTTATGGTGAAGAAAAGTGCTGACCTCCTAAAAACCTATTCAAACAATCACTTAATTAAGTACTTTTAAATATATAATTATTTTAATTGTCCTTTAAATTTAAATTATTATTAGATTTAATTTAATCTAGACTTAAATTTTCATAAGCTAATTTTAAAATTTGTGAAAAAAATTATTTACTATGACTTTTCATTAGCAAATCCTAAACAAGTCACGGGAATATGAACCAATAAAAGGGAAGTAAGAAAAAATAGGTAAGCAAGTAGAGCCAGCTTGGCAAAATGGATAAGAACAAGCCACCACGCACACGCACACATCATTTTGCATTTTGCTTGAAAAGGTGTTTACATTTTGCAGATGCCACCTGCTATGTCTTCAATGGTGGAAGGAGGCTACTTCTCTTTCCTTCTTACCTTTCTTTCTCCCTGCTTGGTTTCCTGGAAAATTACATGATTAGGAGCTTCTCTAATCATAGCCTCAAAAAGTTTTCAAAGTTCAGCTAATCTCGGACTAATTGACAGGGACCTTGTAACATTACAGCACCCACGACCTTTTGTTTAATCCAATCTTCTAGATTACGACTCTTGCCAGTAATGAGAAGTAGATCTGACAAACCGTAGACCCAATTAATAATTAAAGTTTGAAGTAATCGTATTTCGAATTCGGTATACCAAAACGATATTATTTTTATTCCAGGGTTGAGAATAAATGTCTCAGGCATATACATCAATCAGGTGAGAATGACATTTCATCATGCTATGATCCTGAAGTGTCCTCAGAACAATTCAGCCTAAATGATAAGTATAAGATAAGAGCTAAGCATTGATCACGGTCCTATATGCTCCAACCCTATAATAACAACTACACTTAGGTATGCTTGCTTGGGGCAACGGAAAAAATTGTATGGGAATGAAATGAAAATTTATGTTTGGCATTAAACTATCATTAAAGGGGTAATATTTTTATTACTCAATTCTTAGCAATCGTCCATTTCCCTGCTAATTCAAAGGAACGAGAATCATTGAGTTATTTCCTAAGTACAAGAGCTTTATGCATGTCTTTAATTGGACCATTTATCGAAGGTGAATGGACTTATTATTATTAAATTTACAGTTTCACATAGTAATTTAAACAATCATAATAAATTACAAACTTACCAAATAATATTAATTTAAAGGTAACAAATACAAATAGAATTTTTTAAAAAATCTACAATTTTTGAAATTGTAGAAAAAATACTACAATATACTTGATTTTGAACATTTTGTCGTTATAAATAGGGTGCATAAAATATAATTAATTATATTATATTTAAAATTTGATATAAAACAAAATTTTATTTTTCAAGATTTTTAACAAACCAACCACCGTAAAAAATAATGGTAATCATTCATTCATCTTAACCAACCATCATAATTATAATGATTATATCCATTCTCATTTCTTTTTATATTTATTTCCATTCTCATTCTCATTATCTTCTGTGAATCAAGCGTCTCTTTAATGATACAAATACAAGAATACATTTTGAGCATTGGTTTACAATAATTAACAGCACTAACAACAGAAAGTTCTGCTGATGCTCGAGTTTTGAAAATATTTAATACTACACAGCCTTATTTTTAATTGGTACAGGAAGTTGATTTCGATACTGAATTATAACAACCGGCGGCTTTACGTTTCTGTAGAAGAAATGTATGATTCTCAGGAAAGTAATTCTATGCAGAAACGGAAAATTTTGGCAAGTTTTGTTCTTTGTTACAGACACTTGTAAACCACAACTTTTCCATCTTTAAGATACCTTGTCACTCACATTATAAGTCTCTTTATAGTCTTCTAATTCAAGAAATTAATAGTTACAATCTCGGTGAAAGAAACTACAGCTCGTTTGAAATGAATTAAAGTTTATAAACATGACGAATCTCATACTATTTTAATTAAATTCCTTAATTTTAAATTTACGAGTTATTGCATAAATCGATGTGAAACTAATTAAATTCAATGGATTTGATTCAAGTTGACTGAGCTTCGGTTTAACTTCAAACTCTTTTTTACAATTTTCGAACTTTAGTTCATGCTCAACCTATTTGGCCTGATCTATCTTTACCATACATTGTCACTCACATTATAAGTCTCTTTATAGTCTTTTAATTCAAGAAATTAATAGTTACAATACCAGTCAAAGAAACTACAACGAATTAAAATTTAGAAACACGATGAATCTCATATTATTTTAATTAAATTCCTTACTTAATTTTAAATTACTAATTCTAAATTTACGAGTTATTGCATAAATTGATGCGATTCGATTCAAGTTGACTGAGCTTCGATTTGATTTCAAACGCTTTTTAAAAATTTTCGAACTTTATTTCATGCTCAAATTATTTGACCTGATTTGATTTGAAACTTAAAACTTACAAAATGACATTATTTTTTTAAAATTTTTAAAAAAGATAATATTTAGGCCAAGTCTGAATCTAATCAAATTTTAAACTACTCAAATTTAATCGGATTCGAATTCAGACCACATATCTCAGACTCAATTAGGTGAGTTCAAACTTAGACATGGATTTTCTGGCTGGGCTTTAGAGTATGCTCAATGCCATCTCCGGTGGTAAGCAATTAAGCATAGTCATTGTCTGACAGATACCAAGTATCTATTGCTACTCTAAGAAGATAGAATTTCGTGAATGGTTACAAAACTTGACGTCTCTTTTCAAAGATTGTTGAAACAGATATGTCACTCAGATAGATACTCTTAAGAATGCTGCTGACGTTTAAGCTGAAGATAGATTAAGTTTAAATGTCACATTTTCTACTTAATAATACACGTAATGGAAGTCTAAATCATGCAAAACTACACACTCCAACAGTAGGAGAAACGATCAGACTTTGAAACGATGATAGGTGTAGGCTTAACAATTCTAGACAGTCCGATCCAAAGTTAACGAAGTAGATTTTAATTAATTGAATCTTTCCGGACTTTACATTTCTGCGGAATTTCTACTAGATGTTGTTGTTGATATATATATATATACTTATATAAGTATATTTAACATTTAAGTTGACCAAAGAACAAAACAAATCCAATATAAAGCAAAAATAAAAAAGTGCTTGAGATTTAAATAGTGTTTAAAGAGTTTTATGATATTAATATATTATATGATACAATCCAATTCAATTGGCATATATTAAAGTATATAAATAGGTTACATATTCTAAGTACATCCATAAAGAGGTCTAATGTTCAAATGTGATATACTTTCACATTTTACCAAAAATTAAGAGTTAATTATATTAGATTCTTTGGCTTAACTTTTTTCTTTCAACTTTAATATTTAAAAAAAGAACGAGATGGTAATTATTTATCGTAATCATAATCTACAATATAAAAAATTAATAATTCCACATGATAATTTTTAAAAAATATTATTTACTTTTTTGTTATATTTGGTTTGTTTTATTTTTATTTATAATTTTGATATGAGATTAAAATTTACACCAATAATCGAAAAATATTAAAATTTGCATTCAATTTTGGTTAGGGCTTGAGGTCAAGTTGAAAAATTATGTTAGGGCTTGGGCTCGAAATTAATATGCTAATTTGGGCTTGATCAAAATTTTAACAGATCTTAATTAATACAAAATAAGATTTATGGTTACACAAAGTATGGAAAAAAGTTCTAGATCTAATCCAAGACGAATTGTTGTGGGAGATTTATTGAATTATTGAAACCTTTGAACCTAGAATATGGTAAAGTAGCTCTTGAATAGGAAACTACTCCTTTGATGGGATTTTGCAGTGCTCTATTTGCGATATTCCTATCTATTATTTTGAAAATTTATAATTCTTTAGATTTATTGAGTAGAATTTCAATGAATTGGATTTATAAGAATCGCTCGTATAGCTCTTCAATGCAAAGTGAAGTATTTAAGCTTAACTCAACTTTTTTTTTAATAATTTGATTTAATGACATCGTAGTTTTGAAACCCGGACTGGACCAGCTAGTTCGACCGATGACTCGTAGACTATTCGATCCGGGTGACCCTTAAAAACTAGTCCTTAATTAAACCAGTGAGAACCGATCAATTGACCGATTAAACCAGGACTGGTCGAACCGGTTGGCCAATGATTCAATGATTTTTTTTTTCTTTCTAAAATGCTGATACGTTTTTTGATTCTTTTAAAAGTAAAACCCACCTTTTCTCCAAAAATCTAACAAAAGTATAGAAAATTATATTATTTGGTATATTTTTCTATTTTTAAAATATTACTAATATAAAATATAATTATTGCGTAATTATGAGATCATACAGATTTGACCGGTGGTCGAACTGGTTGAATTGGTGACTAATAAGACCTCTAGTTCGACGTCCAGCCTGAATTTCAAAACTTTGAATGATATTGTGAAAATGAGTAAAGTAAATCGATCTTATTGCAACAAAGAATATTTGATACATTCTGGTCTATGCAGGCTTCAAATTGGGCCAAATTGTAGTATCTCAAATTTGAAATTAAAAAATTAAAATAAAATTCAATTCATAATTTCATTAATTCGACTCGATCTTATTAACGTTGGGTCGGATCAAAATATTATCCCTAATTTTACCAAAGATTAATTATGTATTGTTTTTAAGCAATACGAAACATACCATTCTCATGTCTCCTAATTGGTCACTTAGCCATTTTGTGCTTAGAAGGTCTCTCAACTCTTCTCTCAACTCTTAACACGTTGCTTATCCTCCTACCACACTCTCAGTCGATTCCCGCCTTTCACGGCCAGGGTTTTGAATTCTTCTTCATAACAAAACGTGTCTCATTTCCAACCCAATATTGAATGATTCTCATTCTCTTCTTCTTCTCCTTAGTTTTCATGTGCTCTGAGCTCTCTGCCTTCGTTTTTTGTTTCCTGACGCAAGATCATCCTCCATTGAAGCAAGCAAGGTAGATAGCTAGGTAGCAAGAAACAGAAGATAATGGAGAAGTACTTGAGAGAAAACTTCGAATTGGAAGCCAAGAGACCGACTGAGGAGACTCTGAGGAAATGGAGATCCGCTGTTTCTGTCGTCAAAAACCCTCGACGTAGGTTTCGAATGGTGGCAGATCTCGCCAAACGAGCCGAGGCCGAACGAAAACGCAAAAAACTTCAGGTCAGATTGGCTTTCCACACCTTGAGCGACTATTCCAAGTTTGTGTAGGAATCTGATTCTTTATGTTCGTATTTGTCTGCTCTAGCTTTCCCGATCTTCTTAAACACGTAATTTACGAGTTATTTGGTACCTTTACGACCTTGGAAACAGTAAATTTGTGTCATGGACAGCGACAAGACACAGGATGCTCAAAACTCAAAAGTTTAAAAGAGTTCGGATCCTCTGTTTAATATTATGGTGTCTTATTGTGTTCAATAAATCTTCAGCTATTTATTTATGTGAATCTCACATAAAGTTTGTGTGAGTCCTAAAAAATAAATGGCTGAAATTCTATGAGATAGAATAAGACAAAGTAACAGTGGACAAATCTAGAATTGAGATAATAGAGTTTGCATCAATTTTCATGGAAACCTCACTGACACCAACATGACGAGATGTTTACATCGTGGACTTGTATGAAAGTTCTATGCGTCAATATGCAATCATCATTCACGATTACGTAATACTACCTGAACTTGGAAAAGGAATGCAGTTGAGTGGAAAATACTGATTTTCTAATGAAGACCATAGTAATTGAATAGCATTAAAAGTTTTGAATGCTTTCTTTCCTTACCCGGCAAGTTATTGTGGATTTTCCGGGAAATTTTCTGTAGACAGAGACTGTTTCTAACCCCACCTCTGAAAAGTTGTCCGATGTCAACTTAACAGAAGTGCCTGATCCCGACACTATATATAGAAAGGCACATCCTCGATGAAATTACTGAGACAGCCGATAAGTTATAGGTATTTAGTGGCATCCATGTTCGTCCAAGGAAGAAAAAATTGGAGAACATTGTTTTCAACATTTCAGCCATTTTTTCCTTCTCCATTTCCTGTAAAGAATAACAGTAGAAACTTGCTTTGAGGTTAAACCAGACGAAGACATACCGATATAAGTCAGCAAAGGTAAATATAAACGTACGTATGTCTTTCGTTAACAGTGTTTATATTGTCCATGTTGGATAGCTTTTAAGTTTGTTTTCTTTTAAGAGTATAGGCATATCACAGCTTCGAAACATACAGATAAAGTTCCTGAAAATGGCTACGTATATATGAAGCTGCCATTAACGTATGTAAAAGTGATATAGGCGATTATGGAGCCAAAAATTTAATATAGAAGGGCTCGAATATTAATTTTTTTAAATTTTGAAGGGTTCAGTGCATCATTGACTCTTAAATAACTCCGTTCTTTTATATATATATATATATATATACTAAAAATAATTTTTTAAAAAAATCTTGGAGGACCCAATGGTATAGCTCCGTTGTTGGATGTAGGAAAAAGAGAAGGAAAATGGGATTTCTCTTGGAAATAACTGTGATAGAAGTGATGACCACGTTGCCTTGTGTTCTTTCATTTCCCCTTTTCTCAAGTAGTGTTAGCCCAACCAATCTATTCCAAGTTCCCCCATTGATG
>JAOTAX010000009.1:27613415-27634438 GCA_025629825.1 Erythroxylum guanchezii | reverse complement strand
TCTTTGTCTTTGATTCAAGTTTATGCCTATGAGAATTTACCAAAGCATAGCACAATGAACCAAAAATTCGAAGATGACCAATTGAAGGCTTAAAATTATACCAAGCAAATGGTGTCTTGTTCCATAGAGCTTTCGTAGGAGAAAGATTGAGCAAGTATACTGCAGTAGTCTACATTTCAGCCATTTTTTTCTTCTCCATTTCCTGTAAAGAATAACAGTAAAAACTTGCTTTGTGGTTGATGTTAAACCAGATGAAGACATACCGATATAAGTCAGCAAAGGTAAATATAAACGTACGTATGTCTTTCGTTAACAGTGTTTAAACGTGTCGAGGATGCTCTAAAGCACCCGAGTTGAAAAAGGATGCTCCAAGTGGTGAAATATGGCCTTTTAAGAGTAGAGGCATATCACAGCTCCGAAACATATAGATAAAGTTCCTGAAAATGGCTATGTATATATGAACCTGCCATTAACGTATGTAAAAGTGATACAGGAAAATGAGAAGGAAAATGGGATTTCTTCTTGGAAGTAACTGTGATAGAAGTGATGACCACGTTGCCATGTCTTCTTTCATTTCCCTTTTCTCAAGTAGTGTTAGCCCAACCAATCTATTCCCAGTTCCTCCATTGATGGGGACCTGAGGAATGCTTTTTATTTTCTAATAATGAACCCATGTTCACAGAGTTTTATGTCTACGTACGTGTACCTGTGATTAGTGTACATGTTCTGAAGGGTTGGTGCACGTACTTTGGCTCAGGATTCTGATGGGATCAAAACCTCAACTTACTTTAAATTTCAGAAAAAATGCTAAGTCAGGAGACGGTGTTCGATGTTCCCGGAGAAAAAAAAAAAGAAAAGAAGAAAAACTAGATAGATTATGCTTCTCTGTAGTTTAAATCAACGACATCTAACCAGGAACTGTTCTCTCATAAGTTCATCATTTTTCCAGGAAAAGATTCGTGTAGCTCTTTATGTGCAGAAAGCAGCATTACATTTCATTGAAGGTATGATCTATAGCACCTTAAATCACTAGTTAATTCATCTTCAACATCTTACCAGATTTTATTATTTGATGCAGCTGTTAATCGATTAGAATCAAAGCCCTCTGAAAATGTAATGCAAGCTGGCTTTGCCATCGAAGCAGAAGAACTTGCATCAATTGCTCGAACCCAGGATATAAAGAGCTTGGAATCTTGCGGTGGAATTGAAGGATTAGCAACAAGAGTCTCCGTGTCTTTGGAACAGGGGGTTTCCTCCAGGGAAATATCTAACAGGCAAAACATTTATGGACATAACCAATATGCAGAGAAACCTCCAAGGTCTTTTTGGATGTTTGTGTGGGAAGCACTTCATGATCTCACACTGATAATTCTTATTGTGTGTGCTGTTGTCTCCATTGGAGTAGGGATTGCCACTGAAGGATGGCCAAAAGGTATGTACGATGGGCTAGGAATAGTACTTTGCATTTTTTTGGTAGTCATTGTTACTGCAGTCAGTGACTACAAGCAATCACTTCAATTTAAGGCGTTGGATAAGGAGAAGAAGAATGTAATTGTTCAGGTGACTAGAGAAGGTAGCAGACAGAAGGTTTCAATCTATGATCTGGTGGTTGGAGATATTGTTCATCTATCAATTGGAGATCTTGTCCCTGCAGATGGTTGTTTTATATCAGGGAATAACTTGTCGATTGACGAATCCAGCTTGTCGGGTGAGAGTGATCCGGTAAACATAAGCAAAGAGAGGCCTTTTCTTCTATCAGGAACCAAAGTGCAAGATGGGAGTGGAAAAATGATGGTAACAGCAGTTGGTATGAAAACTGAATGGGGTAGGTTGATGGCTACTTTGAGCGAAACCGGAGAAGATGAGACACCGCTGCAGGTGAAACTTAACGGAGTTGCAACCATTATTGGGAAAATTGGGTTAGCATTTGCTACCATGACGTTTATAGTACTTCTCGGAAGATTTCTCGTAGAGAAAGCTGATCATCATCAGCTTACCAAATGGACCATTAGTGATGTTCTGCAGCTTCTGAACTTTTTCGCAATTGCAGTGACTATAATTGTTGTTGCAGTTCCTGAGGGGCTCCCACTAGCAGTGACACTAAGTCTTGCATTTGCAATGAAGAAATTGATGAGTGACAGGGCGCTTGTGAGGCATCTTTCTGCTTGTGAAACAATGGGTTCTGCTAACTGCATTTGCACAGACAAAACAGGGACATTAACTACAAATCATATGGTGGTAAGCAAAATATGGATATGTGACCAAATAAAACCAGTCAAAAGCAGTGATAATAAAGAAGTTCTGATGTCCTCTTTCCCTGAAGAAGTGTATGGCATCCTCTTGCAGTCTATATTTCAGAACACTGGTGCAGAGGTGACCAAAGGAAGAGATGGGAAGACCAATATATTGGGGACTCCAACAGATACAGCAATCCTAGAGTTTGGAATACTCTTGGGGGGTGATTCCAAGATCCATCGCAGGGAATCTGATACAATAAAAGTTGAACCATTCAATTCTGTCAAAAAAAAGATGTCTACTCTTGTTTCTCTGCAAAATGGTGGTGGGTTTCGAGCATTCTGCAAGGGTGCATCAGAAATAATTCTGAAAATGTGTGACAAGGTCATAAGTAATGATGGTAAATCTGTGCAATTATCTGAAGAACACAGAAAGAGAATATCAGATGCCATTAATGAGTTTGCCTGCCAAGCTTTGAGAACCCTGTGCTTGGCGTTTAAAGATATGGGAAACAATGGTGATAGTATTCCTGAAGATAACTACACACTAGTAGCTGTTGTTGGTATTAAGGATCCAGTACGTCCTGGAGTTAAGGAGGCTGTTCAGACTTGTTTAGCTGCTGGGATCTCTGTTCGTATGGTTACTGGAGACAACATTAATACTGCAAAAGCCATAGCTAGAGAATGTGGGATCCTGACAGATGATGGTTTGGCAATTGAAGGGCCAGATTTTCGCAAAAAAAGCCCTCAGGAAATGGAAGAGATAATACCAAAACTTCAGGTCTTGGCAACTGTTCAACATTCTTGATCTCTATTAACTGAGTGAAGCTTTTCTTGAGATGTCTTAAGTTATGAAATGCAGGTTATGGCACGATCTTTACCTTTAGACAAGCACACACTGGTGACAAAATTGAGGCATGTGTTTAAAGATGTTGTTGCTGTTACCGGTGATGGAACTAATGACGCTCCGGCTCTGGCTGAGGCGGACATTGGTCTTGCTATGGGAATAGCAGGCACAGAGGTTTATTCAACTCCTGAATTTGCAATCTTGGAATTGTTTTATTCTTAAGTTAAGCTTCAATATCAGTTTTTTTCTCAAACTATCACCTGCAGGTTGCAAAGGAGAGTGCTGATGTGATCATAATGGATGATAATTTCTCAACTATAGTGAATGTAGCCAAATGGGGTCGATCAGTTTATATAAATATTCAGAAATTTGTACAGTTCCAGTTAACAGTAAATGTTGTTGCTCTTATGCTAAACTTCATTTCTGCATGCATCACAGGTTCGTGCATATCCCTCTTCTTCTCAAAGTTGAGAAGATCCCTTCTCTTGGAGTAGTTCTTGCTCAGAAATCTGAAAATTATGCTACTTCACTCTCAGTTGCAAGAAAAATTTCATGATATGTTTCTAAATTTACACCTATGATCAGGAACTGCTCCGCTTACAACTGTTCAGTTGCTGTGGGTGAACTTGATAATGGACACTCTCGGAGCATTGGCATTAGCTACAGAGCCTCCTTATGAGGGTCTAATGAAAAGGCCTCCAATCGGTAGGAACGCACGTTTCATCACCAGGGTTATGTGGAGGAACATCATAGGACAGAGCATTTATCAGATCATTGTACTTGTGATCCTCCAATTTGATGGGAAACGGCTTCTAAAGCTCTCTGGTTCTGATGCTACAATTACCTTAAACACTGTCATATTCAACGCCTTCGTTTTTTGCCAGGTTTCCATAGTTAAATCTCAAGATGATATGCTTTTCTCCTTTAACTTGTTTCAGTAATGCTAATCTTTACTTCTATATCAGGTGTTCAATGAAGTAAACAGCCGAGATATGGAGAAGATAAATGTCTTCAGAGGCGTCCTGGAGAGCTGGGTTTTCTTGGGTGTTATGTTCTCCACAGTTGCTTTTCAAATTGTGATAGTAGAGTTGCTAGGCACGTTCGCTAGTACTGTGCACCTGAACTGGAAGTTATGGTTGATCAGTGTCCTAATTGGAGCAGCAAGCTTACCTGTTGCTGTGATCCTGAAATGCATTCCTGTTAAAGTAAGCAAATGCAGTGAAGTTCAGAAGCAAAATGATGGTTACCAACCTCTTCCAAGTGGCCCAGAAATGGCTTGAAACCTGATGGATCACACTTATCTCGATCATCAAAACCTTATGGCACCTTGACCTTTCATGGATCTCCATGTACTGGTGTTTCATTCATCTCTCAAGCAACATCCTGCACAGGAATGACAAACTTGGAACCATCATTTGCATCCATAAATTCTACACTATTACAATCTCTTTAGGAAAATTTTATGTTTGAAGTTAAAAACAGGGTCTTTAAATTCATGAGATTTCATGTTTTTCTCGAGATCAGAAAGGATTATTAAGTATTTTCAGGATTATATTTACAAATTCTGATCCTTAGATAATCGTGATTCTTTTGTTCTGATATAAATAGAACACTTGTCTGAGGAGCCTTTCTCCATCAGCTTCAGTATTTCCATTCATCTCTTTTTCCCTATTTATAACCATTTAAACCGTACAATCTTCTCATCCTCTGCTAAAGTAAAACATCAATTCCAGAGTGTTTTAATCCCAAAAAGTCATATTTCCGAATTGAATGATGAGCTTATACAATACAGTAAAAACAGACAGTTTCATTAGACAATATCAGGGCCTAAAACCCTTGAAGCTTGACCAAAATTCTAATTCTATACAACAAAGTTTCATCCATTTCAGACGTCTAAAAGTTACATGCTCCCCAGCAACTTCACTGCAATCACTTGTATGCCTTAAACTCAGAGACACCTGCAACTCATGTAAGCTAAAATGGAAGCTTCTTTGCTGGCAAACAAAGCCAAGTTCAACGAATGAAGGAATGACATGGAACAATATTTGATTGCCACTTCAGAGTGTTTAGTAACCAATTGTGAAGTTTCGAAATCCAAACTTGCTATTTTGTTACATGTATGTATACGTTGTTGACCACGGAAAAAAGAATGCCTACGTGATCAAGGTTTTTGACCAAGGAGTGATGGTCTGTAGAAAACATGGGATTGTGCAATCTCAATACGATCTCTTGGATCGTTCATTGTTTCATCTGTTAGGGCTTGAAGGATGGCCTTCACTCGAAACTCCCTGAAGGGGCAAAAATATTAAATGAATCAGAGTGCACCTCTAGACCTTACTTGGCAATGAATTGAAAAGAATGGATGAGCATCTTATGCAAAGTCAGGTTCATGCCACTTGACTCGAGGCAGAAAATCTAATAAAAGGATAAGCTGATGTTTGAGATGAACAAATGAATTTATTTGAAATAATAAAGGCAAGAAAATACCTTGATATAAGAATTTTATATAGCATCTTCAATATGGGGCAAAGCTCAACCGGAGCTACTGGCTTGTTTTCTTCAGGATGTAGGACACTTAATGAAGACTGGTTAAGCAGCTCATAAAATGCTTTCACTGCAGAGACACCCTGCAATGGCAGTGGTAGAAGTCTTAAGTGATTCTTCAAGGTTAAACCATCAAATTAGTCTGAGAAGATGATCAATGCCTAAGATTTATCCATGGACTGTTCAAATCAGACGAAGCATCATTATAGTTTAACAAGCTAGAGCATTCCTATTCACCATAAATAGGACAGGCAAAAATCAATACCTGAATCATCCCCTTACCCTTGATGCTATCACCCATCTCAAGGGTCAACTCCCCTTTGGCCAACTGTTGACCATACCATGCATTACGACCCTTAAGTAAGGTAACATAAGTATCAGCCAACAGCGGGCCAGCAAGTCTTTCAGGTTCTTCTGCCAACAAATGTGTGATAAATATCATCTCTGATGTGCAGTGTGCAAAGTACACGGATTTACTGGTTGCACTCTCATTGGTTAGAGCAGCTACCATCCCTGCAAATTTGAGATTTGACGTCAGCAAGGAAAAGACTACCCTGTTGAAGACTACACACCATTTCCAAATGATATAATCGGACGAGTAATTCCCCTCTTAACTATCAGATGAAAATCAACTAAAAAGATCCTAACATTGTTCAGGGGAAGAAAAATGCCACTCTATTTCATGTTTCAAGGCTCACCCATCAGCAATACAAGGTTTAGACATAATAATTAATCCAATCTACAAGTTCAACATATGAGGAGGCAAATCCTACCAGCTCCAATGGCATAGACATTTTTCAAGCCACCCATAATTTCATGAGTAACAAGATCACCGTTATCCCATACTATAAAGTGAGGCTGTCTCAAAAAATTTGCCAATGGTTTCCTCCACTTTTCTGCTCCACATATTCGAGCATTAGCATATTCCTTGTTGTAAATTTCAGCAGCAATGTTGGGTCCTCCAAGATAGAGAATGTTCTCCATTGGAACTCCAGCTGAAACACACGATGTTAGCAACAACAATAGGTACAAAATCCATACATAAATGGACCAATAAAATGCTTGATTATGCAAAATAAATAAAGGAATTTGATATTACTTGCTCGATTGATCATTTGTGTGGGAGTTATAATGCGTGTCTCTGGATCCAGCTCTGCCTCTACACCTTTAGCCAGAGAGATTATTATTGGCACAGTAATCCTTTCCTTCCAATACCAACTGATCTCCTCAAAGATCTCCTTTGTTTCAGTTGATGGCAATCCGTTTATGACAATATCAGCATCCCAAACAGCTTCCTGCAAGTTGGTCACGACTTTCAAAGGGCAAAGAGGGGTCTGTATCATATTCAAGCAAAAGCCATCTTTCAAAATTTCATCTGCAAACAAAGTTCTGTCACCTAATCTTGCCTCAACATACTTTAAATAGGCGCAACGCCTAATCAATCTTCTTAAGACATCTTCCCTTGAATTTATCACTTCGAACAACTGTTCAGCAGTGGCCTTATCAACCGTCCTACCATGCCTCCTCCAAATCCTTATCAGAACCTTTTCTCTTAGATGACCATAGCCATCTTGCAATAAAGCAGTAAACACACTGCCCCAAGCACCAGCCCCAATTCCTACTATCCTCAACGGATCACCTTCTGCCTTGCCCATTAAGGCTCGAAGCTCATCAAGCTTTTGTTCTATGGAGCCATTCAAGTTCTGACAATTTTGAGTTAACCCATTTGAATAAACAGCATTATTTACAACTCGAATATTTTCAACCATCTTCTCCTTCCAATTACACTCCTCGTTGGGCAAATAAAAACTAATTGCTCAGTACCAATGCCAACACAAGAACCCTTTTATTATGTCCTAATAAAGCAGTTTTTAACCAACCACTATATGCCACAAAACAACCCAATTTCAAACTCTACCAAAGCGTATGGAAGCAAAAACAATATATACCTTCCTTAAGATAATCCAAAAAGATTATGCAGGTGAAGTTTGTCACCAAACCAGCCCTTCTCAGCCGACCATTGACCCAAAACTTTCAAAACTCTGTAACACATAGCTAGAGAAGACGATTTTTAAAATGGGTTATTTCGCCGCAAGAGTTCGAATCATTTATCCATTAGCATCAAGCAGGCAAAAAGAACCCAGATAAGTAACTCGCAGAAGAAAAAAGTCAAGAACCCAACTTTGGTAACTCAGTCAACAACTTTGGTGATCTAACCCCACCAAATCAGTCAAACAGTAACGAAACAATGCCGAACAAAAAGGACCCGAAGGTAAAACCAACCTCCCTCTGTCGGTTTCCACAACGCGGTGATGCGGGTTGTGTTTAGTTCCGGTTACGTCAGAAACTTTCCACTCCCACCAAATACAAAAATGGGTAGTCAATACCAACTCGACACAAACGAAGCTTGATGATACACTTGATACGAAACAGTGTCCTGAAATGGAGGGAACGAAACAGTAGTAAAGCGTAATGTTCTGCCCTCGTATAGCGAAACAGTAGCACAACAGAGAACCAAAATTTGGGATACGCTTCTTGGACGTAGTGACTGAACAGAGACGATGAACAAGGAGAAGAACGGAGATAGTA
This sequence comes from Erythroxylum guanchezii, assembly GCA_025629825.1. Taxonomy (NCBI): domain Eukaryota; kingdom Viridiplantae; phylum Streptophyta; class Magnoliopsida; order Malpighiales; family Erythroxylaceae; genus Erythroxylum; species Erythroxylum guanchezii. Next base: position 27,626,224 of record JAOTAX010000009.1, on the reverse strand, counting down.
AATAAGAAAAGCAAAACATGAAGTAAAAATGCGTGATGAGGTTGGGTCAGTGTGTGCTCTCTCTTGAAGACAGGGCCGTTCTGATGGGGAAAATTATTAGATGGAACGTCCAACTAACTTTGATACTTCAGTCGTTGGCGCATTCAATTAAGGTCAGATATGAGCAGAAATGGTAATGGACCAAGACAGACGGCCGATGGCTGGAGTAGGGATGTTATTTGAGTCTAGTTTCAGATTGGCCATTCCAATCCAAAGCTAATAAGTTAGACCTAAATTGACCGAACTTTAGGTTAGATCGATCTCAGTAGAGATATTAATGGATTGAGCTGGATGATCTATGACTCAAGCAAGATGGTATTTGAATCTAGTTCTAGCTTGACCTATTTTAACCCAAAGTTAATAGGTAAGTCCTAAGTTGATTGGTTCTGAAGGCGGGGCTAGACTAAGTAGAGATGGTAATGGAATGAGTCAGGTAACCTATGACTCAAGTAGGGATAGTATTTGAGTGCGGATCCAACTTGGTCCATTCCACTCCAAAATCCATGGGTCAAGGCCAGGCTGAGTAGAGAAGGTAATGGACTGAGCTGGACGACCTATGACTCGAGTAGGGATGGTATTTGAGTCTGGTTCTAGCTTGTATCATTCTGGGCTGAAGTTGATAAGTCAAGTTTGGCTCAATTTGAGACTCCACATAATTGCAAAAGATCTTGTCGGATTGAGCTAAAGTTCAGTCTGGCTGCCTTGTGTCGTGTTGGAATTGTGCTCAATTCTGATTGGGCTTAGGTTTAGGCCAATGGCTCGAGTAGGGATGTTATTTGAGTCTAGTTCCAGCTTGGCCTATTCTAACCCAAAGTCAATGGCTAAGTCCTGAGTTGATTGGGCCTGAAGGTAGGCTAGACTAAGTAGGGATGGTATTGGAATGAGTCAGACAACCTATCACTTGAGTAGAGATAGTATTTGAGTCTAGCTCCAACTTGGGCCATTCCATCCCAAAATCAACGGGTCAAGGCCAGGCTGAGTAGAGAAGGTAATGGACTGAGCTAGATGACCTATGACTCGAGTAGGGATGGTATTTGAGTCTGGTTCTAGCTTGTGTCGTTATGGGTTGAAGTCAATAGGTCAAGTCTGGCTTAATTTGAGGTTCCACATAATTACAAAAAGATCTTATCAAATCGACCTAAATCGGGCTAAAGCTCGAGTCAGGCTGCCTTGTGTCGTGTTGGACTTGTGCTCAAATCTGATTGGGCTTAGGTTTAGGCCTAATTCTCTGGGGTTGATTAGACCTTGGGCTTGAGCAAGATTTGGCCCGCTCCTACCCATTATCATCCTAAACTCGAGTTTAGTTTGACTCTTTTTTCTTTAAGGTTAATTGACTTTAAAATTTTCAAATAATTGAGTCATTCAAAATTCGTCCAAGTTTTAAATAATAATATTTTTTATTATAATCAAATTGGCCGACTCTTTCAAGCTAGAAAGTAAATCTAACTCATAAGTTAAAAAAAAGCTTCTGATTTCATTTAAAACAATATGTTTAACAAAAATATGAGGTTTAAACTCGTATTATTGAATTTAATTTAATTTTTAAAATAAATTCTATGTGAGTTAAGTTGAAACTCATGTGGGTCATTTAGAATGAATCTCTCTACTAGTTAGAGATAAAGTTGCGTATTACTGAATCTTCGCGGACTCCGCGTCTTAGTGAAATTTCTGTTGAGTGTTATTGTCGTCGTCGTCGTCGTTATTTAAGTTCAAACTTAATTTGAAAATGTCTAAATCATTTCATTAAAAATTTAACCCTATTTAAATTTTAAAAATATAAAAAATTCCAAACTTATATTATTGAGTCAAATTAAAAATTTTTAAATTATATCATATTCGAGTTTGATCGAAACTTGTTTTGAATAGGTGCAAATTAATTTTTAAATTTCAAATATATTTAAGAAGTTTAAACTCATATTATTGAGTCAATTTTAAATTTTCTCAAATTAAAATATGTTTAGTTTATTCAAAATTTAATTTAAATAAATCTAAATCAATTCATTAAAAATACATAAATAAGATAATAAAAAATATAGGCTAAAAAATATTTTGGATCAAGTACTACGGGCTTGGGTACTTGATGTTAGGTCCACAGATTGAAAGTTAAACCCGGGATTAGGCCAGCCCACACCAAGACAAATTTAACAGACCAGCGTCCAAACAGGGCCCAACGGCGAATTGGCTTTGCGGAGACATCATCAGCGCAATACGCTTCGCTTCGTAGTCGATGACTAAAATGTCTTCAAGAAGCAGGAAATCGGTTTCACTCCGAGAGAATTGATCCTGTTATGGTCGCTAGTAACGGATTCCTTACGTTAGAGAAGGTGTTCACGCCTGTTTCATCCTGTTTGTGGTTTCATGGAGCAAAAATTGGCGCCAATCCTTAATGCTAAAGTCTCAGGTAAGAGAAAATTAAGATACTTGAGTTAATTCAAAAACGGATTTTCTATTAACAGATTTCTGATTGTTGATGCGTGTGAAACAGGGACTTGAGGTTGGGATTAAGCCATTAAGTTGTCGAAGATGGTGGTTGTGGGATATTCATGAAAAACGTTGCATTTGCGTGGTAAAGTTTCTTTCTTGAATTATAGCAGACAAATTGTTCTCTACGGAGGAAATTGGAGTTTGGCTTAGGTCTCTGCAATTGCTGATCATATCGGTGTTTAATGCTTCGAGGGTTGTGTTCTCTTAGAATGAGACATCTATCTCGGGTCTTTGAACTTCTTCATTAGCTTATATTGGTTGGGGCATATTGAGAGTGCGTTTGATGATTGTTATACTGTTAATTGTCAACAGCCTTATAGTGGGAAAATAGCAAATCATGAGATGTTTACTAAGAGCTAGTGGGATATCTCCAGAAAAGGATGCTAGATTTTGCAATCAGGGAGTGGGGTGGGAGAGCAACATTATCTTCTTTTTATTGTTTCTTATCAGTTCCTGACATTGATTATGTTCAAAGTTGAGTACAGTTCGACTTTTGTTTTGCTCAAATAGGAAGAATAAGGAACTTCTGTTTTTTTCTTTACAGTGAATACGGCTTTTTGCGGATTCTGGAAGGGCAGAGGTAAAAGGTGACGAAAAAGTTGCTAGCATTGGCTGTTTCCTTGTCAGATTGGATTTGTGAATTAAGAATTCCATGAATGACTTTGGAAGGCTCAATCATCTATTATGCAATAAGATAGATGCTTTGATATTTGAATTAATTCACATGCCCCGTTTTTCAGTCACTAAGGAATGGAGACGGTAATTGATGAATGCAATATTGATATATTTAATCTAACATGCGTTTCTGTTATTCTGTGAACACAATTTTCCTATAAGCAAGATGAATTTTCTGATGTAACCTGTATTCTGTCAAAAAAAAAAAAAAGTTACAGAGTTGCTGTATCTTAAAGTAATTGGAATGGATGAAATTTAACTGTGGAGCTTTCATCGGAAGAATCTTAACCAAACACACCTATCACTGTGGAATTTCAATGCTTGAACATCCACCATTTGTGTTGTCCCCATCATTTGAATGTTTGCAACATTAGCTCCAATCTTGGGAAGTTCATAGGGTAGTTGTAAGACTTGAAGCTGTTTCTGCTTCTTAGTTCTTTTCTAAATAGTTGATTCTTTATTCATCACTTTTACGTATGTCAAAGTTACAATGATGAGAGCTTGGATTTGAGTTGATTCTGTCAGTGAATGACCTTTTTGTTGCTTTTTCAATTTTCAACACCATATACTTCAGTGAGTGAACGGTAGACCGCAGTTGAAAGTGTGAAGATATAGTCTTCATAACTATCTTTTATAACAAAAGCAGATGTGCTGGACTAGCCCCAGATTCTGAGTTCTTATTCCTTTGGTGTGACTTTAACTATTTACTTTTATGTACCATGTCCCGAGAAAGATATTTGAGGAATGCATCATCAACCATGTGAAGGATTCTGTTTCAAGTTAGTCTCAGCATGTTTAAAAATTGGACACGAAGAGGCTTATGAATGTCAACACTTTGTTGTGCACTCTTTTCCTTTTCTCTTTTGTTTCTGTAAGATGTTACAAAATGAATGACTTAGGTACATAATAATTACCTGTTGAATCTTGTTACATGGATACCCTACCTATGCAGCTATCTAGATCCTCTTAGTGGGAATAGTCTGAAATCAAAGGGTTAGTTTCTCTGGAGCAAGCATAAGATGCCATTTCTTATGGATTGATTGAATGGCGGCTGAAAGCAACGGTTAATCTGCTTAATAAATGAATTCTTGGAAGTAGCTATATCTGGCATTATGTTGTTGGACAGATTAGGTGCCAGAAAAATTAATCAAGTTCAATACTGGCAATTTGGTTACTCCTCGAATCTCCCAATGATGGTTTTGTTACCATATTCTTTCTGAATGCTTCTCTTTGCTTGTAGTCAATTTTAAAGGTATGATAAGTAAGCCCTCAATGTAGCCTTTCATTTGTTATGTGCGAATGTCATACCTCCATGTAGGAAACTGCGTCAGAAGTTGCTTTCAAAAATTGTATTCCATGCAGGTAATACTCGATACCTTTGTTTACAGAATCATTATATACATCCTTAGGTTGCTTCTATTAAGTGCCCTTTATAACTTGAATTGAGATTTCATATATATGATCTATTTCCTGGGATGAATAATTTAGCTGCTGCTGCTTATACTTGCATATCAGAAGATTGCATACTAATCTATTTTCACAGAGACGTTCCCCACCTGCTGGACCTTGTGCTTTGGAACACCAAAACATGTTCACTGTCACGAGAAAGGTATTGCTTTTTGAAATATTCTTTGGCCTGGAGCAAGTATCGCCAAAGGGTCGTAGGCGGATTTTCTCTGGACAAAAACTTCCCATCGTGGGCCAAAGTGGGCCTGCCACTCTTCCTGCGTGGTATAGTGGGGCAGATATTGCTTTACTCCAAGATTTGCTGTTTCACAGAATTCTAGAATTCTTCTGTTTTGATTTAAGATATATTCTAAGCTGTCAGTTCCCGTGGAAGAGGGTACCGCAGAGGAAAGAAATGCCACTAGGTAGAAAATATCTTCCTGAGGAATAACAGCAGATGTTCTGTCGTCCCACCTGAAATCAGGAACAGCAGATTAACCAGTGTACAATGGTCTGATAATTCAACGAAAGAAGTTGATATTATTTAGGAGCCTCTGAGATTGTTACTTTGATTTGTTGACCGGGTAAATGAGGATGGGGCCATTGCTGGTTTCTGTAAGTATATTTCCAAAAACTTCTACCGCAAAAGCTTGTATTTTGCTCTTAGGGATAAGAAGATTGAGCCACGGATGTGGAACTTCCCACAAGCCTTTTGACCGCAGTTTGATCTCAGATATATGGACTCTGTCTAAGAACTCCACGTATGAGACTTCTGTTAGAAATAGTGTTGACTTGATATACCCAAGTTGGGACAGTTGGTTAGTGACGTCCTGCATGGTAAAACATACATTTAAATGCCATTCTGTTATCTTTTCTCCAGAAATATATTTATTAATCTTCTTAAATGATTCAAGAAGTCCACCACATGATGGGCCATTGCAGATTACCTCATTGACTTTCTTTGTTTCATCAGTGTTGAAGTACTTGACCAGTTCTAAACAGAATAAAGTTTTTCCATCCGACCTAAACTGACTAGCCTGTACTGGGTCTTGAGGATCAAACGATGACCTCCAGTTGTTGAGGAGGCCAGTCCTGTTAATTGTGACAAATCCTTCAATGTAGTCAAATGCATTATCTGATGCTATTAAACGCTCCTGATCTCTGGCAAATGTGGTAAAATCTGAGTAGAGAACTCTAATCCATTTCACCTATCCATAATATCAAGATTTTTGAGAGATATAGTTAGCACCATACTGCAGAAGTTCTAAATCTTTTACTAGTTCTATATCTAGCACTTTATGATTAGTCTTGTTGTTCATATGTTTACCTTCTGAGGTGCTGCTTCAAGAGATATCCTGGCCCTTGTGATGATTCCAAACTGACCAAGTCCTCCAAGAACACTGTAAAATAGGTCACTGTTCTGCTTCTCTGAGCAATTTAGGACCTCTCCTTTTCCTACGTGCAGTCATCGCTTGATAAGAATTTATTCTGTGCACAGGAATTCTATACCGTATATATAGAGATATATGTACATCACATGCATGCACAAGTTTGTACTTGCTTGCACATAGATATTCTTTACCTGTGTTTATATCTTAAAAATGAAATTACGGCCACTGTTATGATATCTTTCATAGAACAACAGTCTAATGTAATTTCATAACCTAACTTTACTATAATCTTTTTTCGCTTGAACCTGGCCTTATTTTCATTGATGCGAACTATTATTCGTCATATATGATGTTTAACAAACCTGTGACGACTTCCAGCTGATAGACATTGCTTATCTGAGGACCGTGATGAAATGCCTGCCCGCTAATCCCAGCGTTGGACAGAGTTCCCCCAATGGTTAAGTGTAGGTAGTCTGTCCACGACTTTGGTGCTAATCCATACTTCAGGCTTTCGTGCAGGACATTTATCCATAACTCACCACCTGAGACGTCTACATGTGGTGCCGTCCCAGTGTAAAAATGCATTTCAGGGCTTCGGAGTGCTTCCATGTTGATAACAATTCCACGGTGAGCTTGTGCCTGACCTTGGAGTGAGTGACCATGACCTCTTGCTGCAACTGTGATCTCAGAATCAGAGCCCAATTGCCAAATATGCTTTATTGTGGTGGCAATATCTGAAACTGATTTTGGATGTAATACCGCCAGGGGTAGCATTTGTAACCTATTGCCAAAGTCTTTGGCTGCATCATGAACTTCATCAAATGTGAGGTGTCCATTAATGGCGAGTGTTCTCAACGATGAAGGGTTGCTGGAACAACAAAATTGTGTTCGTATGCTTATGCAGGTAAGGAACATGAACATAATGCTTCTCCAGAAAAGCATGTTATTCCTTGTGATAAAGGATGCAAGCGGGTATCTCATTTTTCTGTTAGGAGTTTTAAGCTGGTATCTGTTCTGTTTGTGAACCAAAAGCAGAATGAAAGGTATGGAAGAGCCAAGGAAATGAAGGGTTGAGGAGAAATTTAAAGGTGGGTATGAAGGTGGCTGAGTCAACTAATATTCAGTTGAGAGAATCCGTATGAAGACTGCCTACTTGGGTAGAAGAGTTTCAGGATCTTCTATGGGGTTCTCCTTTTTGAGTTCTCTTTCTTGTTTATAAGAAAAGCCATCACATGGATTCCAAGGTGAAGAGAAAAAGGCACAAGAAAGAAAGATTTCACAAATCTTTGCACTTTTTCTAACAGTTGCAACTACAGTCTCACCTTCTCCACTAAAGACAAATATGTCTTAGAAAATTTTATCTTTAGCATTGTTAAGGATACTTTTCCCATTTTTGGTAAAAAGTAAATGGCTTAGCCTATTTGTCCAATTCTCCGCCTCCATTGACAACCATGCCCATAACTCATGTCTTACGCGCTCATGACTGATGATAGATTGTGGTGTTCATGAATCTAATAGATGTCGGAATGTAAGCCATCGTATCTACTTTGAGATCGGATGAGAGGGACAATGGGACATCTCTTTGATTACTTGAGGCCAGGTGGGATCTTCTGGGGTCCATTGAACACGTGAACTGTGTGCTTTATGGGAAGCTGAATGTGACTGGTTTTACAATTTCACTAGCCAGAAGGTTAAGTAAGTGAAACCGGGAAATGACAGGTTGGAGGAAGAAGACCCTGACAGGCTAAGTATTCTGCTGTTTACTGCTTGTTTTAATCGTTTTTAGTTCCCACTCCCCGCATTTGGATAGGTTTGAGTGATTCTGATGTTTATTTGTTCCTACGTGCATTTAAATTACAGATACTCTCCAATTATTGCTTGTTAACTTTTAGTGGCAACTTGCACACCGAGCACTACTGATAAGTGGCTGATGTGCAGTCCTGGAAGGAGGCATCTTTCACTTCCTCCTTGGATTTTAGCATTCTCAGTAAGTTCCATTTTAGCATTCTCAGTAAGTTCCCAGGCCTGACAGACGGAATTTTCCAATTACATATAGATTTCATGTACTCTCTGCAGAAATTTGAACAAAAGGTTAGATTTTTAGGGAAAAGGGGTGGATTCACCAGAACTCAAATCTTGTTACAGCATTCACTCTCTGATGAAAAAGGAAAATGGGAGATTCGGGTTTCATAATTCGTTCCCGAGTGACGTGGTAAACGAGGCAAACAGAGGTAAATTGTATGTATTCACTTTTTGTGAGGAAGACCTTGAGTTGTTTCATGTAATAGTCAAGAGAAAAGGCTAAATAACTACGATGAAAATGACATGATAAAAAAAGAAATATCAGTTGGGAAGCAACTTGAACAAGGCATGCATTGACTAGTCAACTGGTAGAGCCTCCATAACCCCTTAGTTTGACAGTAACAGTTCCCTAGTTTGACAGTAACAGTACATATATAGAGAACTTGACACTGATCATCACCAACAGGTGTCGTTTTAATGGCTTCAGGATAGTAACCTTCATGTTTATAATGAGTAGATACTGCACTGAGTTTCATCTTTTATTATGATGACGTGGGCATGGATTTGGAAGTGTGAACTCTTCCCATTTTCTGTTTTGTGGTGAAAAACCTAATCCCTCATTCTCAATTTCTAGAAGCGAACGAGAAACCGACCAAACCACTAACTAAAGAAACAGACCAAAGACATAATTATCACTGATGATTAAATCAAGCTGCCCCATAAACACGTATTTATGGAAGAGTTCCATATCAAGATAGGCCCTCTCATGTCTGTTCAATGCCTCCATTTGTCGATCACAAGGCTCAACTCTTCCTTTATGAGTCGAAGAAATGCAGCATTTGTCGACCAATGCATCCAGAGGACGGCTCAGGGTGGCTCCCTGGAATCATTTGATCAACCAAAAAGTTGAACAAAGTCAGCAACAATTTAGACCATGTAATTGACTAGTTTGAGATTTTTGAAGCAGCCACTAAGATGGTGACGAATCACACTAAGATCCAAGGATCAAATCTCCGTCCTAATCATCAGATTATGTTACTTAATTATACCATAGTCGTAGGAGTTTTCACCGTCTTAAAGTTAGGAGTTAAAATTTAGGTCAAAGACGGAACATATGACTTGTTCCTAGTACCTATCTTGTTTTCATTGAATAGACGAATGATGGTCGTAAGATAAGGTAAGCATAGAGTAACGAAAACAAGTGATCTGAACCCGTAAAAGATATATGTCTCTTAAGTAATTTAAGAAAATTTAGAAAAATTATACAATTTTCAAAATTATCGATTTTTTTAGTTTTTAGTTAGAAAGTTCATTGATAATCGGGAAATTTTTTTTGAAAATTAGAAATTTCAAAATAAGAATAATAATTGATATTATTAAAAATGCCCATAAAATGTCATATACATTTTCAAAAAAATCTTCTCTTATAATGAAATATACTTTAACGTGAATTAATCAAACATCATTAATACAATAACTCAACTTAGTTCTTAGATCCGACATGAACTAATCAAATTCGATTTAAATTATTAAAACGAAAACTAAAAAGAGTTTTTTTATTTCGAATAGTTGATTATGTTCACTTAATGTTCATATGAATAGTAGCAATTCCGGAATATAAATTTGATTTAACCTACGTACGATCATAACTATGCAATACTTATCATGTCCCTTATCCCCACTTTATTCCACTTTAATCAATGTCGACTTGTCTCTTCTTGCACATGTATATATATATTCATATAAGGCTTAACACTTTAACAAGAAGCTATAATCTCTCCTACACTTGTCGTCTTCCTTCTTTTAAATTATCAAACTAGACAAAGGAAAGATCATTACAATAAGTGAAAGCCAAAGTTTGTGAAATCTGTCTCGTTTCATTGGGTTTAAAGCTACATGTAATCATGTCTTTAATGTTTCGCTTTGTGTCTTCAGGATCTTAGTGAATAAGAGGGGATGATTAATTTGATGAGAACTATGTATGCACTATCTTACCTAAATATTATATATATAAGTGCGGATAAGTTAAATTGTTTATTAATTAAATAATAGATTCGAGTTATAATTTTAAATTGTTGGAATTTTAATTATTATTAATTAATAATTTTAAAGTTAAATTTTTATTTAGTAAAAGATAATAAAGTAACTAATACAGAATCAAGTTCAATAAGTTGAATTTTAGTGAAGTAAATAGAGTTTATTAATGTAGGTTGAGTATGTGATGAAAGGTCCAATAAAATTAGGGTTAATTATTAAAAAATGCATAAAATTTCGTCCATTTTTTAATTATAACCCGAACTTTAAAAAGTACTAATAAAATGTCCAAAATTTTAATTTTGTTAAGTCTAGCTCAAACTTTAAAAAGTGACAATAAAATGTTTAAGCTTTCAATTTTTTTAGCCCGACTTTATCTGTTATTCTCCTGATACCCTTAGCCCTTTATTTTTTGTTTGTTCTTCTGATGTCTCAAACTATTCTCGCATTACAAGGTACTATACTAGTAAGCTCTTCGTTTTTAATTTGGTCTCTTTATTCCCTTAATGTGAGGGCGTCGAGGCTGCGTAATGTGAAAATCAAAGGGTGAGAGCATCGAGTACAAATTGAAAACAAAGGGAAAAACTGAAATCAAAGCGTAAGGTCGTCGGGGTTGCGTAATCTTATTTAGGTCATTTTTAAACAATGACATTGTTTTAATTATTTGATAAAACGATGTCGTTTCATTAATCTTTATTTGTTGTGTTAATTTTAGCTGACGTATATTCTTAGTTAAAGTTACGTGGTAAGCTACATCAGCAAACTTAACGAAAACAATAACGTTAGGCTTGACTGATTAATATAGTTCGTATTATTAATGTCTAATACAAATATCATGTTCCTTAAAACAAGAAAAGCCGAGTAGCTTGAAGCTATTAGATGATGGAGACCTATACAAGGTTTTACCAAACGATGAAGAAAGCTCGACGGATTGAACTAAGGAATGCTTTATAAAGCAGGATTATGTGTTAATGAAACCTCTACTTTACCATAAGAATATTGAATCTTTCTCTCAAAAGTATAACTTAGTAATGCTTTTTGGTCTGCATAAGTGAAGAGATGAACTGTCCAGCATAAGTAACATTGGTTTATATAATATAATTTGTATGATAACCTTTTTACTTTCATTTAGCTTTTGCTCCTCTTCAGGGGAAAAGTTATGGTAGAGTGCGGTTTCTTCAATCTTTTCACGGTGTAAAGAATGAGGATGTTTTTGTAAATGAGTAATTTGAATCTCAATATTTTCTAAGAAATTTAAGTAATTTCATCTCGTTATCTTTAATATCACTTTGTACCTTAACGTTACTAAAATAGTATTCATTGCACCTTAACGTTACTAAAGTCGTACTCATTGCATCTTGAAAAGAGTAACATATACACCAACAAAGACTGATTTAGGGAGTGCTTGTTTGGGGGGTAATGGAGAAAAATATACGAGTATAGAATAAAAACTCATGTTTGATATCAATAGGGATAACACTTTCATTCCTTCATTTTCAGCAATACTCCATACATTTGGATTACTAGAAGAATAAGATTCATTGTTGGCCATACTCCATTCTCATTCCTTACCACATTCATTCTTATTCCTATTTTGATTATCTTCTGTGAATCAAGTGCTCTCTTAGATCTATTATGAAATTCTAAAGTGAAAATCAAGTCTTCATCATTTTTAATATCACATCAATACGTGATAATTTCAAATTGTCTAGTTGTGATATGAAATAAACTAAATTTATAACTCATATATTAAAAGATGAAGAGAAAATTAACTCAGTTAACATTTAAAAGGTTATTAATATCGTTTTAAAAACAATAAGATATAATGTGATATTCGTACCTTTTGCTTTTTAATTTTGAATTATACGAATTGATTGAGTCTAATATTTGATTTTAAATTATTAATTCATCCAATAATTTCATTCTTATAGAAAATGGAAAATGAAAAGAATGCAGACAAGTAATATCATTCCATGAACTTACTATGAAGTACATATTGTCATCATCAGGCATTGTAGCTACTAAACTACCGCAATAATGTCTTGTGAATCTTTACTTACATCTTTCTCCTTTCCTTTTCTTTATCTTCTCTGCATTTTGTCTTCTAACTTTGTCATAAAATTGCTAGTAAATTGGGTTAGGGATAAGGATGGTTTGAGTTGGTTTTTCTAAACAACATTTCTATTAATTAAGGGTAACGTCGCGTACTACTAATCCTTTCCAAATCTCGCATATCAACGAGATCTCTATTAAATGTTGTTGTTTAAATAAAGTTTAAAGAAAGACTAAAACTATAATATATTTATTAAAATTTACATAAGAACAAGTAGAATAATCTTCACGGAAACAAATAAGATAAATTTAATTAAACAACTTTTTAATTGAAGACAATTTTATTATAATTATTACAATAGCAAATGACTGATATAATAATTATAAAAATTATATTGATTTAACCGGTTAAACTGTAAAAACCTAAATCTTTCAAGAGAAAGAGCTACTTACAAAAGTTGCTTCTTTGTGACTAGAAAATTACAGGTTCAAATGCTGGAAGCGACCTCTTTGTAAAAAATACAAAGAGAAGGTTGCGTTTATCAATAACTTTCCCCAAATTCTCGCAAAGTGGGGAGCCTTGTGTATCGGGTATGTTGACATTTCATTACTTTAATAATCTTTTTTATTAAAATTGCTTTTTATTAACTAATCAACCTTTTTTAT
>JAOTAX010000009.1:27584842-27595206 GCA_025629825.1 Erythroxylum guanchezii | reverse complement strand
ATCATGAATTTCTAATTTATATTAAAACATTATTAACAAAATTTACCAAAATTATTATAAATTAATTATAATTTAATTAATACTTGACAATCCACGACGTCCATTGAGTTAGACGTCGCAGATTGTCAAGTTTCTGCGACGTCTCCCCAACGTCCTGAAAAGGCATATAATTCCTGACGTTTTCTCCAAACGTCGGGAATTATACGCTTTTTTTCTGATGTCTTTATGAACGTTGCAGAACAGCGAAGCCTTCTACGATGTCTTCACTAAAACGTCGGCCAAACCCATTACCTACCTACCATCTACGATGTCTATTGTAACGTTTTAATAGACGTCGTAGAAGGCTTTCTGCGATGGCTTAAGAGCTTCTACGACGTTTATTAGACGACGCAAAATGCATGTTTTTGTTGTAGTGTCAAATGATATCAACGGTGACGTCGTCTGCGTAGAGATTGCGGCGTTGGTAGGAAGCAGACAAGAGACCCTACCATTGCAGCGTTGGTAGGAAGCAGAAAAGAGAACCTAACATAGTCTAGAAGCTTTGGGGTCCCGGCAATGTCTATAAATACCCCCACCTTCTCCTCCTATTTCATCTACTCATTGTCCGAGATAAAACGGGAGTTGTTCCCTGAAACTTCTTCTTACTCTTATTCTTATTATTCACGTTCTTCTTCAATGGCAGTTCAACTAAGATTACGGATTCAACTGTTCTATGTTTCTGTTGCTTATGTACTTATTCCAGGTAATAATGCTAACGACAAAGTTGCGATGTTTATGCTTGTTCGCACTGTAATTCGAGCGTTGTGAACTGTAATAATTTGGGTATTGTAACGTTTTTGGTTCCAGGAGTTGTATCCACAACCTTTACAATAACAAACAAGTGCAACTACGCAGTGTGGCCGGGTATTCTCTCAAACGCCGACTCATCGCCTTTCGCCACCACAGGCTTCACTCTCCGACAAGGAGAGACCAGAACCATCACAGCCCCTGCTTCATGGGGTGGCCGCATGTGGGCTCGCACCCATTGTTCTCAAGACATCACCGGTAAATTCACTTGCCTCGCCGGCGACTGCGGCCCCACTCTCGAATGCTCCGGCAGGGGCCCCGCCCCTCCGGCCACCCTCGCAGAGTTCAAGCTCGACGGCTACGGTGGTCTCGATTATTTCGACGTCAGCCTTGTCGACGGTTACAACCTGCCTTTGACTGTGACCCCTCAAGGTGGCTCCGGTCAGAACTGCTCCAGCACCGGCTGTGTCGTTGATCTGAACGGCGCCTGCCCGACGGACCTTAAGGTCACGAACACCGACGGCGAGAGTGTCGCATGTAAGAGCGCTTGCGAAGCGTTTGGACAGCCTGAGTACTGTTGCAATGGTGCGTACTCTACACCGGACACTTGCAAACCGTCTTCTTACTCCGAGATATTCAAGAAGGCATGTCCACTGGCGTATAGCTACGCGCATGATGATAAGACACCTACCTTCACTTGTGCGTCCGCAGATTATGTGATTACCTGGTGCCCCTCTCTCAACACCAGGTAAATATCTTTTCCAATTTTCTCTTACCGTTTTACCCCTTTTTTTTATGTCATTACCTTCTCCTCCTCTCCCAATCTCTTCCGCTTTTTTTTTTATATATAAGAATAATCAAAAATAAAATATTTTATAAAAATAAAAATATACTAATATCTATTATTATATAATAAATTAATAATAAAAATGATCATCTCCTATATGTCTTTGGGTTAGATTAGGATTAAAAGGGGAAGCACGAGTAAACCGCGGAGAATAAACATTTAAGATTTTTATTGTATTTTTTATTTTTTAATAAATTTATTAATGCATACAATTTTGATAATATAAATATTTATTTAAAAATAATTTTATGAGCTCAACACAGTAATTAAAAATATTAAAGGTTAATTTTATAGCAATTTTAATATGTTAAATAGATATTATAAAATCAAATAAAATTTATTTAAAACCAAACTAGACCGGAGCGTTTGATCCGACCAAAAAAACTTAAACTGACAGTTTTTATATATAAACGTTATTAGATAAAACCAAACCCAACCACGGATCAGTTTAAATCATTTTTAGTCGGGGCTTATGTTATTATAGTACGGAAGTCATACTCGTCATGTCATGTAATAATTGATGGTTTTTGTTTTCTTTTTTTTTTTTTAGTCAGATACGCTCACAAGGACAGAACACAGACACCGCCGCCATCGCCACCACAACCCCCGACGGTGAAATGGTGTATGAAGGAGCCGCCAGAAGTGGATTAAACCGCCTAGTGGCAATGCTTCAACGATATAAGTGGACCTTCCTTGGTTGGGCCACGGCAAGCTTTTTGGTTATGGCATTTGTAGCAGTAGCTAAGAGTTTAGTTTCAGAGGAATACATGGAGGAGGAGGACGCACCAAATAGGGTTGAATTAACTGAGATGAGATTTTGTGGAGGACGATCCACGCAAACAATGGAAGACATGGGGTTGGGATGGGATTCGTTTGATTGTTCACACAGGTTATGAATGAACACAAGGTCCAACCACAGCATTTGGTGCTGAAGTTGATGAAATTCCCAATTTAGATTTCTATAAGCTTGTCTCTATGTATCATATAGTGTACAATTAAGGATTACAAAAAACGGTAAGGTCCGAGTTGATTGAGTTATAAAATTACAACTCAAGTTGTTAGATCGAACAAAATAACATGTCTAAATGAGTTTAATTTTAAAAATATTTAAGGTCGGACCTAGTTTGACAAATTACTAACCCTAAAAACTTAAAAATTTTGGTTACCATTTTTGGTTAATGGAAAGGATAATATAAAGAAAACAGGAGAATTTAAAGCGTAGGTATTGATGCAGCAGTGACTCATTGTATGCTCAACAATAGGGTACCAATTAATGATAGGTTGTAACATAGCTCTCCAACTCCCTTGTTTATTCAACGCATGATTTGTACTTCAATGTCAACGGGTGGCATTGGTTTTAACCCTACTCCGAAGATTTGGGTTGACTTCCCATGTTGCTGGAAGTTGAAATGCCCTGAGTTAGGTAGATGTTTCTCAGGAGGCTCAGGCACAGCACATCCAACTCATAAACGATGAACTTATACTAAGAGAAGAAGTTGCTGATCTTAACCCATCCGTAAACAATCTCATGATCCATTCTTTTATATATCACATTACTTTCATAATGTTATCTATTTAATGTTGGTAATCGGATTCCCGCAAACCTAAATTCAAGTTAAAAAGAATATTTTGATTTCAAATTTAAATTTAACTAAACTTTAACATGTTTAGTGATCTTTTGGTCGGTTCACCAAACCTAAAAACTTATCATGATTAATTGAATTCAAAAAGTTTGTAAAACTCAAAGATGATAAAGTTAGAATATTTAAATTCGGTTAAACCAAACCTAGCCATGCTAATTTGTGAACCTGATTAGACCGAACTTGATTATACTATTTTATCATGTTTATACATAACCATTAAACTTTTGTGAATATATAATATTCTATTAATTACGTGTTTTTATTGGAAATTATTTAATGAATTAGCGGTTGAAAACCATTTCATGAGATCACTCCAATCGAGTCAATAATAGATTTTGAACCGTCTCCTAATGACAATGGTAAGATGCAACATCCACATAACGTAACTGATGAGATGCTAATCTGGTCCAGATGATCCAACCCCAAGTGAGTTTGGTATTTGAATGATAAGCTTAGACAACGACATAAGCATAAAATCTCCAGCATTTCACATGGAACCATAAGACAAATCATATGCAGACATACTGAAATTCTGCTACAATGGTCACATTACACAGTTCATGTTGGCGGGTTATATATTAAGTTCAGGTTATGTATTCTGCTACAAAGTGTTAGAAATAGAAGTTGTAACAAACTAGGAAATATTTATCCCTAAAAATCAGGATCAAATCTTAATCCTGATACAAGTGATGCATATCCTGTCCCTATAATCAAGCAACTACTAGTCTTATTAGTCTATATAATTCATCACTCTGTAATCGGGTTAATTAAGCAATTCAACTTCTATCATTGACTTATGCTCTCTCTATATTCCATTTATCTCGGCTCTAATATGGTATCAGAGCAGTGTCGATTCTAAGGTCGATCACTGTGAGCACCAGCTGCCATTCCGAATCCATACACTACGAGTACCCACAGTACTGCTGAATCTTTAGCAATGTCCGAAGCTTCCGAATTCTTGTCAACACAGTTAGAGAAATTGTTGAATCAGAATACTGGGAATGAAACGGCCAACGTATCAATCAAATTGAATGATCACAATTACTCTATGTGGTCGAAATTGAAGCTGTTGGCCATTGGAAAACGAGGGAGACTCGAATATATCAACGGCGAGTTGGAACAACTGGTGAAAACAGCTTCAACGTTTCGTAAATAGCAACATGCAGATCTCTAGGTGTTCTCTTGGATCATTGACGCAATTGAACCAGAATTGGTTAGACAGTACATCCAATATCCGACCTCGAGGGACCTATGGTTAGGTCTTGAAAAAACATATCAGAGTGGTGAAGGGTCTCTGCAAATCTTTGACCTCATAACCAAAGCAAACAAGCATCAACAGGGACAACTGACCAATGAAAAATATTACAGTAGCTTTCAGCAAATGTGGCAAGAGATCGACACGCGTGAGCCAAATCCAATGCAATGTGCTATTGATATCACGTTATTCAACAAAATCAAGTGCAAAAATCGATTATATCAGTACTTGGCAGGAATGGATGATAAGTATGATTCCATCAAGAGGGATTTGTTGAAGCAGGATCCCTTGCCCTCAGTAGAAGAGGCCTATGCGGCTGTCAGAAGGGAGGCCGCCAGGATGTCTATATTAAGCCCATCGACAGCCGGTGATAGTGGGGAAGGCGGCACATCACAGGGCATCGGAACTGGACTGTCAGTGAAGGGACATAATCAAAAACCCATATCTGATTTCGTGAAGAATACATCGAAGGATCAGGGTGACAAAACGAAATCAGTATGGGGCCAAGAGCACCGGTCGGAATCGGGGAGCTCGTCATTCCGGCGGACTGGTGTCGATCGATCAACACTAAAATGCTCACACTGTAATATGACGGGACACGTGAAGGAAGAGTGCTTCCATCTGGTCGGGTTTCCCGAATGGTGGCGCGATAATCTAAAACGGCGACATCGATTGGGCAAAGCAGCTACTGCAACAGGCAATCCTAAGGTCACCGGCGTTGGCGGCGGCACTAGTGAGAGTGAGAGTGGAGTTTTTGCAGCGGCTATTTTTGGGAAGAAAGAAGGAGATGGCACAAAACATATGGACTCAACCGACGTAGGTGTAGGGTTTGGTGTAAAGTATTTATCCCCAAACCCTCAAATTTGTGGTTCTAAATTTTTAAAGCTTGAAAGTTTTGAAGATGATAATTATGGTTCTCATGATTTGGAGGATGTCGACAATGACCAACCCAACCTTATTATCCCACCACATTTCCGTAAATCCCATTTTGACTCCGACACCCATAAAACTGCAAATATTGCCCACAAACCCACTAAACCAAAATGCACTCATTGGCTTTTTGACTGTGGTGCTACTGATACAATGACCTTTGACCCTACAGATATTATCAACCCCTCATTACCCAAAAAAAGCCAGATTCAAACAACCAATGGTGATTACGCACCAGTCCAAGGTGAGGGATAAGTAGAACTATCCCCAACACTAAAACTCTCTCACTGTTTATATGTACCATCTCTCACTTGTAAACTACTCTCTATAAGCCAAGTCATCTGGGAATTAAATTGCAAAGTAATCACGAACCCTGGTTTTTGTTTATTGCAGGATATCCAAACTCAGGAGATTATTGGACGTGGCGCTAAGCGAGATGGGCTTTACTACATTGATGAGGTAGCTCAGAACGGGATAGTCCTACTAGCTCATGGAACTACTAACCGAGAAAGTTGGCGCTGGCACCGTTGTTTAGGTCACCCATCTCCTGCTTATTTTAAAGTTCTTTTTCCTCAATTGTCCAATAATAGTCCATGTGATACGTGTGTACTAGCCAAAAGTCATAGAAAAACTTTTCTTTCTAGTAACACTCGAGTTGAACATATATTTGATTTGGTACACTCTGATGTGTGGGGTCTAGCCTCGAATTCTGGGAATAGTATGTTTAAATTTTTCTTGATTTTTGTGGATGATTGTACCCACATGACTTGGGTATATTTTCTTAAACACAAATCTGAAGTTCCTTAGAGATTTATGCATTTTTATAACATGGTCTATACACAGTTTCAGAAATCCATTAAAATCCTTAGAACTGATAATGGAGGAGAATTTGTCAATCATACCATGCAGACTTTCTTTCAGGAAAAGAGGATTACTCCATCAAACCACTTGCCCAAACACACCCCAACAAAATGGGGTAGCAGAAAGAAAAAACCAAATTATCCTTGAAATCACACGGGCCTTACTTATTGAATCTCGTGTACCCCATTTTTTCTGGCCTGAAGCTGTTGCTACTGCTATTTATATCCTTAATCGCCTACCTACCAAAATACTTCACCTAAAAACACCCTTAGACACCTTTTCCAGTCATACCAAAATACCGGCACCACCCTTAGCTCTCTCACCTCGCATCTTTGGATGCTCTGTTTTTGTCCACATACCAAAATCTGAGCGCTCTAAGTTTGATCCTTGTGCCCTTAAGTGTGTGTTTGTTGGGTATGGGGTCCATTAGAAAGGCTATAGGTGCTACCATCCTTCTTTTCGTCGCATGTTCACCACTATGGATTGTGACTTCTTAGAAACCGAATATTTCTATGCCACCCAACTCAGTGTTCAGGGGGAGAAGTCAGAGACCGACACACTGAGCTGGCTTCTAATCCCAAGTCTGTCAATTCTTGAACCTATTGGAAGGGATACCTCTGATAGTGTAGGGATGTCCATCTCACTAGAATCACCCCAAGCTCCTCAGTTGGATACTCCTCGAGAGGTAATAACCCCTGTTCATGATAATACTTCGCTTTCAATTACTCTGACCGCTCTCATGCAGCCTTACCACCAGAAACTGTAACAGAAGCAGTAGAATCCACCAAGAGGTATGTTCTTCCTCCAAGAAGCACTCTGGGAGTCTCGCCCCAGAGATATTCACCAGAACATGACTCCAGAACATCCAGATACCCTATAGCGAATGTAGTGAGGGGGAGCTTGTCGGAAGAAGCCAGGGCATTTACTTCAGTGTTGTATGCTGAAGTAATTCCTCGAATAATTGAAGAAGCTCAGATGAAGAAAGAATGGTGCCTAGCAATGGAAGTGGAAATGGATACACTAGAAAAAAAATGGAACTTGGGAGAAGTGTCTTCTGCCAGTTGGAAAAAAGGACAGTTGGATGCAAATGGGTGTTTACTATAAAACACAAGGCAGATGGAACAGTGGAAAGATATAAAGCTCGGTTGGTAGCAAAAGGATATACCCAAACATATGGAGTAGACTACTCTGAGACCTTTAGCCCAGTTGCCAAATTTGATACTATTAGGGTGTTGTTTTCTTTGGTAGCGAACCTAAGTTGGCCGTTACATCAGTTTCATGTGAAGAATGAATTCCTACATGGTGAGCTAAAAGAAGAAGTTTATATGGAAGCTCCGCCTAGTTTTTCCCACGGGTTTCGGGAAAATGAAGTGTGTCGATTGAAGAAAGCACTCTATGGTCTAAAACAGTCACCACGAGCGTGGTTTGGAAGATTCACAGTGGCAATGAAGCGCCTTGGGTATAAACAGAGCAACTCTGATCATACTCTATTCCTAAAAAGAAGAGGTGAGAAGATTACTTGTCTGATCATCTATGTAGACGATATGATTCTCACTGGGGATGATTTGGAAGAAATGAATCAGCTCCGCAAACATTTATTTGAGGAGTTCGAAATGAAAGACCTGGGAAGACTCAAGTATTTTCTTGGTATAGAGGTACTAAGGATGAGACAGGGGATATTTATCTCTCAGCGGAAGTATGTGTTAGATCTTCTCGCTGAGGTCGGGCTTATGGATTGCAAACCAACTGAGACACCGATTATGATGAATCATGGTTTGAAGTTAAAAGAAGGAGCAGAAAGTGTTGATCGTTGAACATATCAGAGACTGGTAGGGAGACTAATATATCTTGCTCATACCAGACCCGACATAGCATATGCAGTTGGAGTTGTGAGTCAGTTTATGCATGAGCCACAGGTACAACACATGGATGCTATTGTCAGAATTCTTCGATACCTAAAAGGAACATCTGGGAACGGAATCCTATTTCAGAAGAACGGGAACTTAGAAGTGAAAGTCTACACGGATGCAGACTGGGTTGGTAATCTAGTAGACAGAAGATCAACCTCCAGATATTTTTCTCTTGTCGGAGGAAACCTGGTGACTTGGAAAAGCAAGAAAAAGAAAGTGGTGGCACTTTCTAGTGCAAAAGCGGAGTTCAGGGGCATAGCTAAAGGATTGGCAGAGTTACTGTGGCTTGTGAAGTTGTTGACGGAATTGGGCTTTCCACCTAGAGGCGCGTGTGATCTGCTATGCAACAACAAAGCAACCATTAGCATTTCGGAGAACCCTGTGCAACATGACAGAACTAAACATGTGGAGGCTGATTGGCATTTTATCAAAGAAAAATTGGAAGGCAGAATTGTCAACCTACCATATGTTCGATCTGAAGACTAGCTGGCAGATATCTTGACAAAGGCTGTTGTAGGACGGACCTTTCATGAAGCACTATGCAAGTTAGGTGTGGGAGACCCCACAGCCTAACTTGAGGGGGATTGTTAGAAATAGAAGTTGTAACAAACCAGGAAAGATTTATCCCTAAAAATCAGGATCAAATCCTAATCCTGATACAAGTGATGCATATCATGTCCCTAGAATCAAGCAACTACTAGTCTTATTAGTCTATATAATTCATCACTCTGTAATCGGATTAATCAAGCAATTCAACTTCTATCATTGACTCATGCTCTCTCTATATTCCATTTTTCTCGGCTCTAATAGTTACATACTTTGGGGTTTTCATATAATTCTGCCATTCGTGTGCACCATCGGGACGAAGATGTTCTTGAATTCGAGCAGCTGATTTCCCATTTGAGTATGTTAAAAAGTAATATGAATTTCCACAAATTGAATCTTTTAACGTTTAAAAAAATGTATCCTCTGATAGATGGTCAAAATTCTTCTTGAACATTGACACCTGTTTGAATGAACAAATGAACAATACAAATTACAAACTCAAATCAAAAGCATCAAAAGTTGCAAACTGAGGAGATACAGATACCTCACCTCACTAAAAGGATCCTTGATATCATCTCGTTCAACACTACTCTCTTGGAAAATGAGGACATCAATGTCACCTGACCTTCAAAGAACAGAGCCTAAAATTTTTTACCCAGACCAATTATGTTAACCATGTTTAAAGAGATAAAGCCACTCACATAACTTGGAAATACGACCGTGTCAACATTTTCAGGAATGTCAAGTAGTAATTGACTCAAAGAGTAGTCAGTGGCACCAACAGGATGTACCAATTCATCCATATCAAGATGCAGTATCCACTTCATACCTGCCTCCTGGAATTTTGGATAACAATGAGATTAGAACTTCGACCATTTAAGCTTAACAAAAGAGCAAGCTCTAGTTAAATGAGTAGGTTGCTGATTTTGCTTACCCTTGCCATGACAATTGCCATCTCCATATTGAGAGATTGCTTCACAAAAAGCTCACAGTTGCATGGCTGATAAAAGAAATTTTCTAACCACGTCTCATTCCAGATATGGCTGAAGGGGGACAAGATCTTCTGTCCAACTTTACTCTGTCTTATTCTGTCCTATGAAATCTTAGCCATTTATTTTGTGGGACCTACGCGGGACCCATATAAATGAATGGTTGAGATTTATTGGACACAATAAGACACCATAATATTGGACAGAGGATCTAGACTCCGGCTAAAGGTGGGTTTTGTGTTGAGAAAGAAAAGACAGAACAATGAAGTCGAATAAAGAAGAAAGGATACAAGACACCAACTTAGTTGTAGTTTAATTAATTAATTTTTAAAATTTTCAAAAAAAAATAAAGCCTTGATTGATAAATAATAATAATTACAGGATAAAATAAGGAGTGATAAGGAATAAAATTTATACAATAATATATTTTTATTAAGGGTGTGGATCAATGTTATGAATATCGTACCGGCCTCGGTACCGGATTGGGCTTTGGAACGGAACTGTACCGGTACCGGGTACCGTTTCGGGATATTTTTCAAATTTATAAAATAGTCCCTAAACTTTTTCAAAATTGCAAAATAGTCCATATTGATATAT
>JAOTAX010000009.1:27571962-27584742 GCA_025629825.1 Erythroxylum guanchezii | reverse complement strand
CAGAAGCAATTTCCAACAACCACAAATCCATCATCATCCAATTTTTAACCACAAATCTATCATCATCCAACAACCAAAGTCAATGAGGTCTTCACCGATCTGGGTCGATGTCGGGTCGGCTGGCGTTGACGTCGCGTACAGGACGAGGGACAAGGCCGCGAAGGCTGCTGCTCACGGTGGGCTGTGCGGTGGACGGCGAACGGTGGATCTCAGCAGACGGCGACGGCTTCGGGCGACGTGGACGAAGGTTAAAGACGGCGATGCTAGGCAGAGGAGGACGAAGGTTGAAGAGGACCAAGACAGTGAAGAAGAGGAGGCGGAGGAGGACGAGGCGGCGACGGTGACGAGCGGCGACGCAGGCGGCGAGGGAGCGGCGGCTATCTGAGAGGGAGAGAAGACGAAGAGAGATGTGAGACAGTGAGAGGGAGAGACCGAAGTCGGGGAGGGGGGGATTGAAATTTTGTTTTTTGCAAAATAGTCCCTGACTTTTTGGATTTTCTCGAAATGGTCCCGAAATTTTACGGTATTAGTGGTACCGGCCAGTACCGACCGAAATTTTGGACCGGTACGTATGCACCCGTACCAGTACCGGATTCCGACCGGTACGGTACAAAATTCATACCATTGGTGTGGATGTAACAGAAAATTAAATATAATAAATAATAAATAAACAGCCATACTTTAACAATTATTTTATTTTGTTTCGTTAATTTTATATCAAATAAAAATAAGTTTTTAAATATTTTTATTTTATTCTTATCATAAAATTATTCATAATTATATAAAAATTAATAGTTTATCAAATTATTAAAAATAATTTTGATTAATTATTTATAAAATATAAAATATCTTAATTAATTGTTCACAAAATCTATAATAATAATAATAATCAAATATGAGTAAAATAAATTTTATAATCAAACATGGGTTTTCTTTCTCAATATGCTTCATGTTATATCTAGTTTAAATGACTAACCATTTAAATAGACTAATTTGGCTCTAATTAACTACATTTTAATCGATGATTAAAAAACTCAACTGAATCAATCATAAAAATCTTGAATCGTTCAATTTTTCGATTCAGTTTTCAACTTTTAGTTCAATTTATTTTAATAATTATTATTGTTAAAAATCGATCAATTTATTAATTAACCAGTCAATTTTTTGTAAATTAATAAGTTCTTATAAACCAAAATAAATTAATTGGTTTTTATTTAACAATTTGTTTTTTCAATTTAACTTCAAATTCTTTTATAATTAAAGGACGATCTCTTTCAATCATATTTCCTTAAACTTTAAATATCTTGTTTTAGTGGTGTAACTCTCATTTTTAAATAAGATAAGAATTTGATTTTGGAGTATCTATTAATAGTATAAAATTTAATTTTAATAAGTTAAGAATTAGGACACCTATATGTTGTAAAAATTTAAAATTTAAAATTTAAATTTCATTTAAATCAAGTTGTTTTTGCAAAAAAATAACCTTAATATTAAGTATAAATTTAGAAACATTGAATTAGTAAATTTATAAATATTATATATATATATATATATATATATATATATTCCAAAACTTAAGGTGAGTACACAGACAAATAGTTTTCCTTTGCTTCTGTTGAATCCTTGGGCACCCACCACACCCTTAAACTCTTATCAAGGCCACCACTATACAGCATGAAACCACCACCAACACTACTAGGTGATACTTGCAGACACTTGACAGGACCTTCATGTCCGTTAATGGCGCCTACTTTACTCAGCTGCTCGCCAAAACCTTCGATCCTCCATATTCCAATACTCTTATCAGCTGAACCACTGCACAAAACATCCCCAATCAAACACATGCACAAAACAGCCATCTGATGTGCCGTCGTCTCACTCACCAGTTCCCAACTCTCAAGATCACAGGTTCTTTTCCATCCCAGAACATACCCATCTGATCCACCTCCATAGACCCATCTTCCATCCTCAGATACAATTACGGAGTTCATCGAAACGTCCTTATGACCCTCCAAAATACCCTTCAAGGAATGTGAGTTCTTTCCTTCTTTCCTCCAAGCTTTTATTTTCCCATCTGCAGATGCTGTGTAAACCATTCCTTTACTTGCGACCAGCCCATTAATGGCGTCATCATGAGCTTTAATCGATTCCAGGCACTTCAAATCCGAGACCCTCCATACCTTAAGTGTCTTATCCCATGAACCAGAGTAAACCAAATCGTTACAGAAAGTTAAACAAGAAACACTATCTGCATGTTGAATCCACAACTTCTTGTGGTGTCGCCTGGTTACAACGTAGTTGCTCTGCTTCATGAACTTTCCCAAATAATCCTTTCTTGTAGGAAGTGTGTCCACAAGCCTGAACACGTTCTCCGAGCTTCGTGACACCTTCCATACACGAATTCTACCATCTTGATGAGCAGTAAAGACCTTGTTGCCCACTGCTACTATTGCCTTAACAGATCCATTGCCGTGTCCGAACTTTGTGAACAGTCTCATATCAGGTAATTGCCATACTATAATATCCTTACCCTGTGATGCACTTAAGATGAACTCTCCACACAAGGCTAAGCAGGAAAGAGACTCCACATGACCAGATAAAACTGCGAGAGACCGGTATGAATTAGCCCCACGTAAAGACTTGCTTAAATATGGACACTTAACATCTTGGAGCTCGAAATGGAATAGCGATGGAGCAGAACTCGCTTCGCTGCTGGTGCTACTAATACTGGAAGTGCTTGACCCCACGTCTAAGAATGGGGTCGAGGGGTTCATCTCTGGAACAATATTATTCATCGGATCAACCATAGTGAAACCTGTCAGGACCTTGATTCTCTTTTAAAGAGATGTTCTTGCTTGGAGACAAAAATGGAAGTGAAATGACGGAGAGAAGAGGCAGGGTAAGTGTAGACTAAAAAGAGAGACAGTCACGGATTTCTTGACTAGAAGTGAATATAAAAATGTCTGTGAAGCTGAGGCTTTCCAGGTGTCCTGATTCCAGGGAGATTGATAGATATTACTACTCGTGGACAAGTCCAAGTAAGAAAAAAACTCGTCTTTAAAGGAGGATAGGGATGACAATAGTATCCGCTCGACCTAATTCGAAGTTAACGTGTGAATTTATATTTGAGTTTAAAATAATGATTATTTTTTAACTTTTCGTTAAATTTTTTAAATAAATTTTATTATTTAAAATTATTCAATTTATTAATTAGTTGATAAATTTTTATAAATTAATAATTTTTACAAACTAACATAAATTATAAATAATAAGGATAATCTCTTTTAATCATATTTTTAATTTCTTAATTTTATTCAATATTTAACCGATTTTATGACTGTTTAATACCGATTAAACCTTAAACCTCATATCGTACCTGTTTAACTTTTAATCCGATTTTTAAAACATTAGTTTAAAGAGTCAGCCTAGTCCAAACAACCCAAATTACCTAGTTAAAACAATTTTATATTAAATAAATTTATTTAAAATGACTATAATTTGATCCTAAATTTAAAGGAATTTATAATTAAAACATCATTTTAAAAAATTTTCTTAAAATGATGTCGTCTTAAACGACTTATTTGAATTTAGATCATACATCACAAAGTCAAGTTTAGATTGCATGTTTTAAGGATCGAATTGAGCCAACTCATTGTCGTACCTAAATAAGAACAATTTTATTAAAATAAAAAGGAAATTAAATTTCCCTAAAATATCATAACATTGTGTTTAAGAGTTGGTGCAAATGTCAAAGAAGTCGGTTACCTGTTGAAGTTGGTGGCCTAATTAATAATGACTGAAGAGTTGGAAACTTCCAATTTTAGTTAACAAAAAAAAACTAACTCTTATGATGAGAAAACTCGTGAAATTTGATTTCGTCATGATAAGATTGTGTATTATTGAAACTCTCCAGGTCTCATTTATCACGTATTATTAAAATTCTCCTTATCTGATTTTTCAAATTTTAAAATTTCCTACCAGAAGTTTATATTTGTATTATATAGAATACAATATTTAATTTTAGTATTTTAGTAAAATCACGTTTTATTGAATCTATTAAATTATTTAATTTATGAATTATTATATGTAGAGGGTTTTTGCTGTCACATTTAGTTTCTCAAGACTACATACTTGCAAGCATTGAACTGCTGAGTTCACTTATGAAGATATATTTATTGCTTCATTGGTTTTGGTCACTGAACTTCCCAACCAAAACCATGACATTGACACCATTTCTTAATTCTTATACAAGTTACTCTTTTCATGACTCATATCTCACAATAGCTCTTTATTTGAACTAACTTCATGGATCTGTGGGAGCCATCTCACCTGCAACCAACATAACAAACAACCATAAATTGTCAAAGCAAGCCAAGAAAAACAGAACAAAACTCGTCAATAACGTGATATATATAAAGACACACACACTATGAGTAAACCCGTTAACAATATTCATTTACAAACTTAAAAATGAACTTGAGGATTGGGACAGTGTAGTTTACGTACCACATTTCATGCCATGCAGGGGCTTGCCACAGAAATCCAGTACATGAGCAACTTTGCCCAGGTCGATGAACCTCTCAACGTCCTTGGTGATGAGCTTGCACACGCACGGAACATCCACAGACCTCACTACACCACAACAAGCTTGTGACGGGTCAACTACAGGACCTTGTTTCCGAACGAAGCTTCCGCATTGACTTGCTAGACGATTCAAGTCGGCCTGACATGCTTGGCCCAGTACCAAGTTGTCTCTGGAAATGGAGGAGATGGCAGAGATTGCGAAGACTGCAAGTACTATGTAGTTGATGTTAAGGCTAAGAACGGCCATTTTTAGTTGGTATTCTCTTTATCCAGCTACCAACCTTTGTATGTATATATAGATGTTGGAGGTTTGAGAAACGTGTGTTCTGCTTCTTTAAAATTAGACAGAGTAACGCGTGAACTGAACTCCTACTTCACGAGGTTTTTGCATGTCTGTGTGTGATGAAACTCGTGGGAAGTGCGATGGTGAGGCAGGATAGGAGTTTTCTAGTACTTGTCTTTCTCGAAATTGGGCTCATTATTGGAGGACCCATCCTTCCAGGAATTGCCAACACGAAGACTCCATTCTTTGCTTTGGACCTTGGAGGATGAAAGTTACCGGCTTGCTTGAACCTTGTGAACCAATTCCTTAATAGCTCATAAAGCTAAATTGTTTTATTTTTTATTTAGAATCATATTTATTTATTATTAGTTTATTTTATAATAATAGATATTGGTATATTTTTAATTTTAATAAAATATGCTATTTTTATTTATTCTTATAAGTGTTACTTCTTATTTATTATATACCGATTTTATGCCAGTTCACTACCGGTTGAACCTCTAAATCTTAAATATTTCCTTCGATCGGTTCGATGTCCGGCCTTGTTTTTAAATCATTAGTTGGAACAAATAGTTATTATGAACATAGTTACTAATGATAATTATATATTAGACAAATAAAATATTTTTAATTAATGAAAATTATTATAATCTTTTATATAATATAATTAATAAATTATCAATAAAAATTATTTATTTTATTAAAAATAATTTAATATTAAATATACGTAATATTAAATCAAACTTTTTATTTAAAATTTATATATTTTGAAGTTATTTTAAATTTAAGCATATTTTTAATATTTATTAAGTTAATTTAATTACAAAAATTAAATAAATTAAATAATTCATAATTTCAATTAATCAAATATAATATTATATTATATTAAATTATTCATAATTTTAATATAATTTAATGTTTAATTTAATTTAATTTAATTTAAACAATATCATTTTTTAAATTGATTCAAATTATGCCGAACTAATTCTATTTAAATTGATTTAAATTATGCCGAACTAACTCTGAGCTCAGAAACTTTCTTAAGGTCCGTTCTTGCCAAACCTATTAACAATCTAAGTTCTTGTCACGTTAGGAATTTCCAGAAGGAAGAAAATGACGATCGAACGGCTAATTGATGGCACTGGGTCAGTGATCTCTGTTCCAGAGCAAATGCGACTCTTAGCAAGGAACTTCTTTGTTCAGCTGTATACAAACGAAGAAGTGAATTGTCAGCAGTTTTCGCCGCTCTCAGCGGAAAGGGTTCATGAGCTAGCACTTTCAGTCTTTAACATGAACCCAAACAAAGCCCCTGGCATAGATAGGTTTAATACGTTATTTTTTCAAAATCAATGGAGTAAAGTAGGACACAAAGTGGCGGCCTTTATTAAGGCAGTGTTCCGTATGAAATGCTAGGAATCAGATTTGAATCAAACTATTCTGGTATCGATTCCTAAAGTCCCTTCTCTGACTAACCTTGCTTAGTTTCAACCCATTAGCCTGTGTACGATGATGTACAAGGTTATTGCTAAAGTTATTGTGAGCTCACCTTGATTACCTAGTGGAAGAGACCCAATGTAGCTTTATTCCTAGACGGCACTTAACTGTCAATATTATCGTTGCTCAGGAGGTCATACACTTGATGCAAGAAAGGGTACCTTGCTATAAAGGTGGACTTGGAAAAAGCATATGACCGATTTCGATGGGCTTTTATCCAAGACACATTAATGGATATTAGGATCCCAAATAATCTAATCCGGGTCATTATGTAGTACGTAACGACAGTATCAATGCAAGTTAACTGGCAAGGTACCTGTTCTAACCCTTTTATCCCCGCAAGAAGTCTTCGACAAAGGGATTCACTCTCGCCTTATCTTTTTGTATTATGCATGGAAAGACTAGGTTATCTTATCTCGCAGGAGGTGGGCGTTAGAAACCAATAAAGCTAAATCCCACAGGGCCGCCCTGATCACATTTATTCTTTGCAGATGACCTCGTTCTGTTTGCCAAAGCTACGGATTCACAGACGCAAGTGATAGTAAGGACCTTGGATACCTTTTGCAAAGCATCAAGCTAGGGAGTGAGTTATGTTAAAACTCGATCGGATCTTTTTTTCCAAGAACGTTTCTCTCGATAAAGCGCAACGCCTAAGTCAAGCCCTACAGATTCCCAGTACGAACAATCTAGGAAAATATTTAAGCGTTCCATTGATTCATAGGCGTACAACGAGAAATACTTATCAATACATTCTTGATCAAGCGCAAAAGAAGCTGGCGGGATGACGTACTAGGATGTTATAATTAGCAGGGCGTGTTACTTTAACCCAATCAGTAATTTTGTCCCTTCCAAGTTTTACGATGCAAACGGTACATCTCCCGTGGCAATTATGCAATGATTTGGAAAAAAAAATATGAGGGATTTCAGATGGGGGTCAAATGCTAGGCAACAAAAAATGCACCTGGTTAATTGGGCGGCAATGTGTCAACCAAAAAAAGCCAGGGGCCTTGGCATTAAACGCATTCGTTCTTCCAACGATGCGTTACTTGAGAAGCTCGGATGGGAGTTGTTCACAAAACCCACGGTTTTATGGGTCCAAACCTTGCGGGCCAAATAATTGTTTAGACGCATATCATCTTCCCCAGACGCTTGCTAGGACAGGCACCTCGGTGATTTGGAGGGAGATCTTTGCGACTTGGCACATTGTGTGCCAAGGGACTAAATGGACTCTGGGAAATGGAAGACGCATTCGCTTATGGCTAGATAATTGGGTGGATGGTTGGGGACCTTTAGTTTTAGTGGCGATCTCTCACATTCCTGATAGTGTTCTCAACGTTACAATTTCTAATTTCACAAATGAGGTTGACAACTGGCAATGGAATTTATTCCAACATTATCTCCCTTCCACAGTTTGTATGATTATTGCAACAATCCGTCCTAACCTACATAACAGGGAGGAAGACAAGTTAAAGTGGGGCGAAACAAAACACCGGGGGTTCACCGTGGCATCAGCATATGATTTAACTGAGCATAGCACCACGATTGGTTCTAGTAGGCTTTGGGAGTTAATATAGAAATGGGCAGGCCCACAACAGATCAAGTCTTTCCTTTGACTTTTGGCTCAGCGGAAATTACTAACAAATCAACAGTGTCTAAAGCGGCATATATCAACAGATAGCAGTTGTCACTACTGTGGACAGGAAGAGTCAACCCTACATGCCATACGAGATTGTCCTAGGGTGAAATTATTCTGGTGCAAATTTCTCGCTGAAATGGTGGATAGGGGCTTTTTTCACCAAGACAAGGAGACATGGGTTCTCTCCTACTTTAGAAAACAATCACAATGGAAGCAGGCAGAATGGGCACAATTTTTGGCGTCACATGCTGGTTTTTATGATAATGGCAAAATAGAAGTATTTTTTAGATTAGCTTTGTTTGGCCGACAGATGGCAATAAAATAGCTATGGATTACGTTGGTTGGGTCACACGGGCCAGAGCTATGAAATGTCATGTGTTTTCGACACGAGCTACCGTTAGGTCATTTAGTGGGCTGGACCAAACCAATAGTCGGATGGGTCAAAGTAAATACTGATGGGGTAGTGAAACAAGGGTCCAACCTTGCTATAATTGGTGGCTTAATTCGGGACTACCAAGGTTGTTGGTGTGGTGGATTCCTTCATAATATTGGCGCGGGCTCGCCTCTGGATGCCTAACACTGGGGAGTTCACTCGGGCTTAACACTAGCATGGACGCTTGGCTATCAACATGTTGTCGTGGAAGTGGATGCTCTGGAGGTTATCAATATTCTTTCTTCGTCAAATGTAGTTATGACAAACAATAACTCCTTGGTGGCAGGTATCTGAGGGTTAACTCGCCGAGCATGGGAGGTGCAAATTTAGCATACCTATCAGAAAGAGAGCCAATGTGCCGATCGATTGGTTACTAGCGTCTTTTATTCAAACCAGGACTGAAGCTTCTACCGGAGCCACCGATGATCATTTTGGACTTCCTCTAAAAAAAAATGAAAGGAGCACTCTACTGCAGAACCCTACGTTAGTGGGGTATGCGGAATAAAGTGGCGTATTTTTTTGATTTGTTTTGTTTCTTATCCCTTGTTAAAAAAAAAATTGACTGAAGTTGTCTTACTTCCGGAACTTCCTAGCCCGTGACCAAACCCTACAACAGGACTAAGTACCTAACAATCTTGTCTTCTTCTTCGTTCAATCTTCCACCTTGTCGAGGGCCGTTTTTATGTACTAAAGAACCGAATTTTGGCGTTTAGCAGATGACCCAACAGGCCTGAAGTTGTACTTAACAACCTCAAATATTGTCTGGAGCTTTAATATTATAAAAATATTTTCAGAAAAAAGAGACAAGCAATCCTCCAAGTTTGTCTCAATGTTTCAGAAAGAGTTAGGAAAAGACACCTCGCAAAGCACAAAGCACAAATCACAAAGCATTGTTAAGACCGACAGCTGCTGAACACAAGGAACTAACTTTCATAGCAACAGACCAAATTCTTTGTCTTTAACAATAAACTAAGTCAAACAATTGTATACATATAAAAGGGTACATAGTGCTTCTGATTCTGCATTCTTTTTTTTATATTGGTAATTAGTGAAGCAAAAGGAGCTCCCTTGTTCTACTTTGCCATTTCTATTTTATGGAGGGATATGCTGATTGATTACAACTAATAAGAGGCTTAATCTTTGTTAGGTTGGACTTATATTAGTAGAGTTTTTGTTAGTAGAGCTTTTTTCTATAGATCTTTTCTGAAAAAAACTTTTTTAAGAAGTTAGTTGACTGTTTAATTGTCATTTAAAAAAGAATTTTTTTTAAAGAGCTTCATACAGTAGACTGTTTGATAACATAAAAATAATTTTAATTTTAATTTTAACTATATTTTATTTTGTAATAAAAATTATTTATGCATATAAATATTATTTAAAGTATATTAAACAATATGCAAAACACAATATATTAATTATTATATAATTTTAAACCATATGAAACATAAATAAAAATATATATAACCAAATCTTTTATATGAATTATAACATAAGTAAAACTAATATAAAAAATAAATATTAAAACATATTTAAAAAGCCAAATAATGGGTTTGCAAGATAAACGTGAAGAATTTATGTGTAAAATATAAGGACAAAAGAGATTAAAAAAAAGACTCATTAATTGATATGAAAAATCTACCAAAAAAAGGCATTTGAGAAGCTCCAAATTTGAGTTTCTTCAAAAGTTATATTTTGACTGTCAAAAAAGTCATATCTATTAACAAAATCTTTTTTATTTTACAGTCAAACATTCATTTTTCTTAAAAAAGTTTTTTGTGATGGAGAAAAGTACTTATTAACCTTCCAAAAGTTTGTCTAAATAGTCACTTAAAGTTTAAAAAGCTCAACCGATATTAAAGTTGAAAATTTTAAAATATGATTAAAAAAATTGTCCTTGTCTACTGAAAATTTTGAAGCTTTATTAAAAAAGAAAATTATTAAGTAAAAAATAATTAATTTATTTTTATTTATAAAAACCAATAAATTGTCTTTTTTTTTCAAGCCGTATGTTTATCTAATACGACCAAGAGTACCAGACAGAACCAGGCATGGAGAATTGTATAAGACAAGTTAGGTGAATTTGAGAAGTAGTTTCATTTTAAGCCATTTTAGACAATATTAAGGCACTGTTGCTCATGCTTTGAAGATGCTCTCTGACATTATTTGCTAGATAATATTCTTGTTTGATGCTTACCAATATTTAGAAAAATCATATACTTAGTTAAACCCGAGCTGAAAGAATCCCTCGAACGAGAAAACTACAAGAACCAAGTTCGGAAATAAATTTGACAATTCCAAGTTCTAATCTAAGCCTAAGTACAATGAGGCATATCAGATTTATGCAGTAACGATGATGTTGGTTGGTATGCCACTAGCTCAACATTGAGTCACTCACAAGCTTAATGTATGAAATGAAATCCACAAGTAAAGATTTGACAATTATAACAAAAAAGAGAAAATTAAAATATATTTCAATTATTTCTATATAATAATTAATTATAAAATAATTTAAATAATTCAAAGTTGTTAACAAGGCAATGAGCTAAGATTCTCCAAGAACTCCGACCAATGACTTAGTTTTGTGTCAGCTTTTGGAATTTCGGACAGCTGCATTTTGTCCTGACACAAACGAGAAAGTACTAAACGAAAACGTCCTAATGTACAAATGCCCCTTCGACGTACAAGATAAAGGGTATGTTTGGATAATAACTAATCAGCTAATTTTTGAGTGATTGATTAAAAATAAAAATAAGTTGTTTGATTTTATTAATTATTTATTTATTATGTTTGGTTATTAGTTAATTGGATTGATTGGTTCAACCAATCAGTTAAAATTAAAAAACTATTAAATGCAACGTTTTAAAGAAATCAACTGTTTATTTTTCTTATAATGCCAATTTTAGCTTTAAATTTTTTGTCAACCTCATTCACGTCTCTCTCGTGTTCACGTCTCTTGTGTTTTTTAGAAGGTTCACTCTCGTTTTCTCTATCTTGTTCAGATTACCAGGTCCTTGTTCTTTCTTCTTCTTTCCATTTCTCTTGTATTTTATAAGTTTCGGTCCTGAAAGATTAAAAGAAAAAGGAATCTAAAAGGTAACAAATGGGAGACTCAGCGTAGAGAGAGGGCGCAAAGGAGAGTAATGAAAATGAAACGAGTATCTCTCCCTAGAGGTCAGAGTTGCTTCAATTTGACTGGCTGGATTGGATGTAATAAAAAATAAAGAAGCTTTTGTCTTAAAAGTTGGCAATTTTTACTTTAGTTAATTATGTTTGTCTTGAAACTTGAGAAAGTCAGCAGAACTCCTATTACCTTTTCATGCCTTTTACCATCAATAGCAACATCACGCACGTATGTAATCTTCATGCCAAACTCATTTATTTTAAAAATACAATGACTAATGTCATATTTAAACTATATATAATGAAGAAAATTTTTTCTTTATTTATTAAGTTAAATTTATTTCATGTATGTAATTTTTTATATTTTTCCTTAAACATATTCAAGTTGATAACTATTAAGTTGAAGTTAACATATTTATTATTATTATTGTTGTTGTTGTTGTTGTTGTTGTTGTTATTGTTCTTATTATTATTATTATATGTTCTATATTTTTTTATTAGAATTATAGACTTAATTTTTGTAGAATTTAATATCTAAAATCTAAATTCCTATAAGAATATTCAATAAAATACTAAGATTTATAATATTCATACTCTTATAATTTTTTTAAAATCATGTCCTCATAAGTCATTTTACACATAACCAGCTAATACTAAATATGTAATTTTATTAAACATCAAATGACAAACAGCTAATATAATCAGTTGGTGAAATCAGTTGATATAGGCCTTGTTTGGTGAAGAACTTATCAGCTCTTTTTTAGCTGGTCAACTCCCTTTAGTTGATTGACTTTGAAAAAAAATCCATAAGCTTGTTTGGTAAATAGCTGGTTGGGTTGGCTAATTCATCCCAACCAGCTATTTTTCAACCAACTTCTCTATATGAGCGTTTTACCCCATCAGCTCATATTATTTTGGCTTTTTCTCCATTTTGCCCTCGCTACGCTTAATTTCTCGCGTCTCCAGACTCTCG
Source organism: Erythroxylum guanchezii (assembly GCA_025629825.1). NCBI lineage: Eukaryota > Viridiplantae > Streptophyta > Magnoliopsida > Malpighiales > Erythroxylaceae > Erythroxylum > Erythroxylum guanchezii. Next base: position 27,572,219 of record JAOTAX010000009.1, on the reverse strand, counting down.
TTTTCTCTCACCGTATAACCCTCATGCGATCTCACCAACTTGCTTCATTCGTTCACTTCCACGCTTCAACGAAGGAAAGTAGACCAAATGGAGAGAAGGTTTTAAGTCAATTTCAGTGCCATGGAGGAGTTCAGCCCCGAAGTGGAAAAGGAAGAAAATGGCACTGTCGATGAATGATCATCTGCTAAGAGGTGGCTTCCTCTTGAAGCTAACCCCAACTTCATGAATCAGGTCGGTAACTCATCCATGGTTTTCTT
>JAOTAX010000009.1:27537716-27550457 GCA_025629825.1 Erythroxylum guanchezii | reverse complement strand
ATAATAAATCACAAGCCAATTTCCACCATTCAATAATCAATAAATCACCATTTCAAATTTAATTTCCAATCCACTTCTAATTCCAAAATGAAAAATGTCAAAATTCAATTCCAAATTTCCAATTTCGGTTGAATTTCAGAACTCACAAATGACCAAAAAACAATCAACCGAAATCAACTTCCACATTTTCATTCCATTCGGATTTCTCATTTTCATCCGAAATCCACTTCCAAAATTTTCCCCAAATCCAACACAATCACACCAATTTCTAACCCCAAATTTACCGTAATTCAACAATCAATACAATCACAGAAGCAATCATTTTCAAAATGCAATGAAAAATGAAACAAAAATAAAAAAACATACATCCCAAAAACAATCGGGTCTTCGATGCCAATTTGGGTCGACGTCGAGGGAGGAGTGGGCTGAGATGAAGGAGAAGGCTGAAGCCGGCGAGGAGGAGGAGCGGGCTGAGGTGAGGTCGAATCGTCAAAGACTCAAAGGGAGGGAGAACAAACCACCGGTCAAAGACTTGAAGGAGGAGGATTGGAGAAGACGTCGACGGCGAGGAGGGGACAGCGAGGAGACGGCGAGACACTGAGAGAGAGATCGGAGAAGAGAGGAGCAGTGGCGTGCGTGCGTGGAGAAGAAGAAGAACCGAAGAAGAGAGAAGATCAGAAGAAGACTCCAGAAGGTGGGGCGAGGGGGGTGGATTTTTTAAGGTTTAATTTTTGTTTTTTGCAAAATGGTCTTTGGAAAATTTCAACTTTTGCTGAATGGTCCGGAATATACCGGAATCTTTGGTACCGGCCGGTACCCACCGAAAACGGCCGATACCCACTGGAATTTTTCCCGAAATATTTTTACTAGTACTAGTACCAGTTTTCGGTCGGTACGGATAACAATGATTTGTACCTGACTTACGTCCAACTCAAAGCCAATCTTTTCGTAAGCCAATCCAAATTTAATTTGCGGAAGTTTAATGAAATTTAAGTAGTTGATTATAAATTTTAAAAATTAAATTAAATTAAGAATTTAAACTCTTTAAATAAAAAAATAAAATTAACCTAAAAAATAATTAAATCAAATTTAATTTGTTGATTTCACATTGGAGGAACTAAGCCAACCTTGCAATTCCTAATATTAAAATTGCGCTTTCAATCGCAACATGCTCAATCACTAAAAATAGTTACAAAAGATTATGAAAATTATAATTTTATGCGGAAATAAATTATTAAATTTATAAATAAATACCGGTTCGGATCAAACCTGGCAAGTCGGGCATAAATCCGAACCAGTGGGCCTTTAAGACCCGACTACTCGCTCTCTTCTTACCGCCACTGGGAACACTATACTCCTCCCCAAACCGCTTAAATCCCTTTTTCGATTTTCCAATTCATATCATGAACCCTAACCCTAATTCAAATCCTTAATCCCGCCAATCCATTTAGTTTCCAATTTCAAAGTTGTTAGCAACAGCTACAGACTTTCCTCGTGGTCTCCAAGATGACCAAAGTCTACGGCACCGGCGCTTATGACTTCAAGCGCCACCGTGTCGCCGAGTACCCGACGGAGTTTCCCAACCAGCTTGGAGACAAACAGGCGGAGTCGAAACCCAGTTCTACGCTTCCTAATTCGATAACTCTTTTGGAGATTCAACGCGACCGTTTGACGAAAATAGCAGCGGAGAATTGGCTAAATACCGCTGGCGTAGAAGCTGAGAAGCGGAATGCTTTCGATCCAGAGCTTGTGAAGCAGATATACGAGACGGAGTTGAGATTGAAAGAGGGAAGAAAGACCGTTCCGTTACAGAGAGTGATGATTTTGGAAGTTAGTCAGTATTTGGAGAATTATTTGTGGCCGAATTTTGATCCGGAAACAGCCACTTTTGAGCATATTATGTCCATGATTCTAATGGTTAATGAGAAGGTAATTTCAGTAGTTGAATATTGTATGCAAGTAGACTGTATACAAATGTCGGCTTGTGTTAGCTAATGCGCTGAGTAGGGATTTGATGTTAGTAAACTCCAACGTTGACCTTAAAAGATAATTCTGTACATACTACAATTTTGTGTATCTTATTGGGATAATTTTTTGTGGGTTCATTATGAAGCTTTTTTTTTTGAAGAGATCATTATGAAGCTAATTGCTTGTAAGAATGAATTTCATCACTACTTTCATTTCTAAATTGCAGTTTCGGGAAAATGTGGCGGCTTGGTTATGCTTTTATGACCGTAAAGATGTTTTCCAAGGATTTCTTTGGAGGGTTCTTCAACTGAAAGAGGTTTGTGTTCTGTAGCCTATCTTGAAGTTGTTAATTTTGCCTCATTGTTTTTTTCCCTTCTTTGGACTATCTTCCCCATGTTCCCATATGTGAGGTAATGCAGATTGTGTCAAGATATAGGAACATGTAATCAATACTCCTATCTGTCTTGGAAATTAATGTGTTCGTGTGTACATGGCTAATCATTTTGCTCCCATCTTATGTAATCAGACGACTCATGGATTTCTTTTCATTCTTGACTTTTCATTTTATGACAGCTTTTCCCGAATTTAGTCTTTCAAGAAGTATTTGATACATTGGGTTTGTTTGTAATTTTACTATCTTTGTATATTTGACTCATTTGTTTCTCCAATCTTTTTGCAGGGGAGAGAATTAAGCATAGCAGAGAAGACTAATTACTTAGTTTTCATGATCAATGCCTTTCAGGTATTTTATCACCCCAATTTATGATTTTCGTTGATGCATTGGCTGTTGACAGGACATGCTTTTGTTACTGTTATAGTGTCATAACACTCTTTCTATAATAGGGCTTCAGTCAGAAGTGTAATACGATATAAAAATATCTGTATATGCTACGAACATAAAGCTTAACAGGATTTCAGTTTTTTTTTTTAAAGACCTTCCTTGTAGAAAACTCAAATCATATGTTAAGTCTGTTTTTTCTTCATATTATTCTTTCCATTTTCACCTAATTTGGAAGCCTGTTGCATAGAGCTTGGAAGATGAAATTGTTAGTGAGACAGTCCTGAGATTAGCAAGTCTTCAGTCATGGCACAGTTTGTCGATTGGCCGCTTTCAGGTATGATCTGCTCGTGTTATTTTTGTTTTTTCTTAGAAATTCTATCAATATTAGTACATGATTATCTTGTGATCGTGTAAGTTGCAGGTGGAGATTTGTCTCAATCCAGATCTGATCAAGAAATGGAAAAGGATGATAAGGAGAGAGACTAAGGAAGCAATGAAACGAGGAGAGCCTTTTGACCCATCATCTTTGCTTGAAGTGAAGTTCTTGAGAAATCTGATGGAAGAGTTTCTTGATGTAAAGTTCTACTTTACTTTTGAAGTCAAAACTTAATGCAATAAACATCCCTTGCCTCAAATGCTAGGTTGTTTAGAAACTAAACGCTTCTTTCATTTGTTTTCAGGTGCTTGATTTCAAGGTTTTTCCTAATCAAGAGGATGGATTTGATATCAGTGGTGGGTTAGTTGATGATGCTGCAGTCTTGTACTGCGAAAGATTTATGGAATTTCTTATTGATCTGTTGAGCCAACTACCAACAAGGAGGTATGTACTTTAGCTATTGTCCTGTCACTTTATTGCCACCAATTTCTCCAAATACCAATGGAATATGGTTCTCACCAGCCAATTGTTTGCATGGGTGGTGGTTATGTAAGTTTGTCTCTATGTACAAAATGGTTGGGCTTTTTATCTCATAAAAACAAAAAGAAATTCTTCTGATATATTTTCAGTTGCTGAATTTTCTGCTACCTCTTCTACATGGGCAGGTACCTGAGACCTTTGGTTGCTGATGTTGCTGTTGTTCCAAAATGTCATTTAAGTGCTCTTTATAGACATGAAAAGGGCCGGCTCTTTGCACAACTGGTTGACTTATTACAGTTTTATGAGAGATTTGAGATCAATGATCATGTTGGGACACAATTAAATGATGATGAGATGCTTCAATCACATTATGACCGTTTCCAGGCTTTCCAGCTTTGTGTCTTCAAAAAAATCCCCAAGGTCTGTCGTAATATCAATTTCCCTTCAAACAATCTTACTGTTCTCTTTGCTTCATTTATATAAAAAAAATGCCACTTCTGTGTGCAAAATTTGTATCCAACAATAAGGTTTTGCCTAATGTTTTGTTGTGTGGAAACCTTTGAACTCATCTCTTTGCTCTACATTGATGCTTGTAGTTGCGAGAACTCGCATTAACTAACATTGGTGCAATTCACAAGCGGGCTGACCTGTCTAAGAAGTTGAGTGCGTTGACTCCTGAAGATCTAAGAGACTTGGTTTGTCATAAGGTACAGTGGTTGTCCTTGTGCATATGTGGATAATTTAGTCAATAACATGGGCTGTATAACATTAATGGTGATTTATGTGTATAGCACACATCTGGGCTTACTTGCAGAATATGTTGTGTATCTAGATTCATGAAATAATTTGAGATGGAACTTTCATTTTTCCCTTGCTGATCTTTTCCTGTCTTTAATCAGCTCAAACTAGTATCAGTTGAAGATCCCTGGTCTGAAAGAGTGGACTTTCTTATTGAAGTCATGGTCTCCTTCTTCGAGAAAATACAATCTCAAAAAGAAGCTATAAATGCTCTTCCACTCTACCCCAATGAGCAAATTATGTGGGATGAAAGCCTTGTACCTAGCATAAATTATTCTGGAGAAGGTTGTTTGGCTCTTCCAAAACTTAACCTGCAATTTTTAACTCTTCATGATTATCTTCTTAGGAATTTTAACTTGTTCCGACTTGAATCAACATATGAGATTCGTGAAGATATTCAAGAAGCTGTACCTCACCTCCTTGCCTACATAAACAATGAGGGGGAAACTTCTTTTCGTGGTTGGTCTAGAATGGCTGTGCCAATAAGAGAATTCAAGATCACAGAGGTCAAACAGCCAAATATTGGTGAAGTCAAACCGTCATCAGTGACGGCAGAAATTACTTATAGCATCTCCAGTTATAGGGCACAAATAAGATCAGAATGGGATGCCCTTAAGGAACATGATGTTTTATTTTTACTGTCAATTCGCCCTTCTTTTGAGCCTCTAAGTGAAGAGGAAGCTGAGAAGGCTAGTGTGCCGCAGAGGCTTGGCCTCCAATATGTCCGAGGATGTGAGGTTATAGAGATTAAAGATGAGGAAGGAACACTCATGAATGATTTCACAGGAAGAATCAAAAGGGATGAGTGGAAACCACCTAAAGGTGAAATGAGAACTGTGACTGTTGCTTTAGACGCAGCACAGTATCATATGGATGTCAGTGATATTGCAGAGAAAGGTGCAGAAGATGTTTATGGGACATTTAATATATTAATGAGAAGAAAACCGAAGGAAAACAACTTCAAAGCAATTCTAGATTCCATAAGAGATCTCATGAATGAATATTGTATTGTTCCTGAATGGTTGCACAATGTATTTCTGGGATATGGGAATCCTTCCGCAGCACAATGGACCAATATGCCTGATCTTCTTGAAACTGTAGATTTCAAAGATACGTTTTTGGATGCTAACCATTTGAAGGAGAGTTTCCCAGATTATGAGGTCGGTACTGCCTTTTCATTTCAATTTGTGATGGCATACTGAACATACACCGTATTCTCAGTTCTGAGAAGTTCACAATTCTGTTCTGATCTGTTCTTTTTCCATATTATTGGGAGCGTTGTTTAGCTTTTCTCCTACTGATTTTACAACTGCCACTAGGCTTCATGAACTGTTGTGATACAATACATTAGCAGTTCCTATCACTATTATTGGGAGTATTGTCAACTTCCTCTCATACCAGCAATCATTGATATCTTTTGTTTGTCTCAGGTTTCTTTTATAAATCCAGATGGCAGTGAAAACTTAGAACCTAGACCTCCTTTTCGAATTCGGCTTCCCAGGACGCTGAAGGGTGACACGCATGCACTTCCTGGGAATAAGAAGTCTACTGTTGATTCATTGATTGATGTCAACATGATTGATGCTGTTAACAAGAAGGAAGACCTCATTGTTGAAGCATACATTCCTCCTGACCCTGGCCCTTACCCCCAAGATCAGCCAAAACAGAATGCAGTCAGATTTACTTCGACTCAGGTAGGTGGCAGCTACTTGTTTCAGTCTTGTTGGGAACTTCTCAATTGTATGCCTTTATTTACATTTCTAGCATGATTGGTTCAGATTTGGGTTTCTCATCAGTTGAACAGCTGTCATTCCTTGTTCCTATTTGTTCTCATCTGTGGATTTCTTAGTTTTTAACTCCCTTTCTGCCTCTTTCTAGAAGATCTAGGTAGGCATATGTTATGAAAGTGATGTTAATTTATATAGTTTGGTGATGATGAAAATAGTGGGATTGCAATTACACCATCTTTTCTGAGGATGTTTTTTTATCATATCTTTCAACTAGTGTTTTATCACCAAGAAGTGGCTAATGGGCTTGAACTCTCAGCGTGCCTTAAACTTTGAAAAGTAATCATTCAAATGGGCTTTCATCTCTTATTCCTACTTGATCTTTGTTCTTGGCTACTTATGTGACACTAGATTGGTGCCCAGAAGAAAGTAGTGCCAAGATATTTGTCATGTCTTTAATGCTATATGTCATTTATATCTGAACACATTTATTGTTTTTGTTGACTAGGTTGGGGCAATCATCTCAGGAATACAGCCAGGGCTAACTATGGTTGTCGGGCCACCTGGTACCGGAAAGACTGATACTGCTGTGCAGATCTTGAACGTACTATATCATAACTGTCCATCTCAGAGGACATTAATAATCACTCATTCGAATCAGGCCTTGAATGACCTTTTTGAAAAGATTATGCAGGTATGGGGTTTAGTGGTTCTTTCATTGTAAATATTATTTATCTAAACCTAGGATCTTGCAGGAGATAATTCTACCTTTCTAGCTTGTGCCTCTGATATGGCATATTTGATGCAAACTTGTTCATGCCTGAACTTTTTCAGAGAGACGTTCCAGCACGATATCTTCTTCGTCTGGGTCAAGGTGAACAGGAACTGGCTACTGATCTTGACTTTAGCAGGCAGGGCCGTGTTAACGCGATGCTTGTTCGGCGGTTAGAATTACTTGGTGAAGTGGAGAGGCTTGCAAGGTCACTCCAACTTCCTGAGGACGTAGGTTATACTTGTGAAACTGCAGGATACTTTTGGTTGCTTCATGTCTATTCACGCTGGGAACAATTCATTGCTGCTTGCGTGGGTAATGAAGACAAACCATCATTTGTTCAGGAGCGGTTCCCCTTTAAGGAATTCTTCTCCAACACTCCTCAACCTGTCTTTAGTGGTCAGTCATTTGAAAAAGATATGTGGGCCGCTAAGGGTTGCTTTAGTCATCTGAAGACTATGTTCCAAGAGCTAGAAGAATGTAGGGCTTTTGAACTGCTTAAATCAACTGCTGATCGAGCAAATTACCTTATGACAAAGCAGGCAAAAATAGTAGCAATGACTTGCACTCATGCAGCCCTGAAGAGAAAGGACTTTCTTCAATTAGGTTTCAAGTACGACAACCTGTTGATGGAAGAGAGTGCCCAGATATTGGAGATTGAAACTTTCATCCCAATGTTACTTCAAAGGCAGGAGGATGGTTATGCCCGGCTTAAGCGTTGCATACTGATTGGTGATCATCACCAGTTACCTCCTGTTGTGAAGAATATGGCATTTCAGAAATACAGCCACATGGACCAAAGCTTGTTTACAAGGTTTGTTCGGCTTGGTATTCCTTATATTGAGCTCAATGCCCAAGGTAGAGCTAGGCCAAGCATAGCCAGACTTTACAATTGGAGGTACCGAGGTCTGGGAGATCTTCCTTTTGTGAAAGAGAGCAGCATATACCATAGAGCTAATGCAGGATTCTCATATGAATATCAGCTTGTGGATGTGCCTGATTACCATGGTAGAGGGGAGACTGCCCCTTCTCCTTGGTTCTATCAGAATGAGGGAGAAGCAGAATATATTGTGAGTGTTTACATCTATATGCGATTGCTGGGATATCCTGCAAACAAGATTTCCATCTTGACAACTTATAATGGTCAGAAACTTCTGATTCGTGATGTCATCAACCGACGATGTGTTCCTTACAACTTCATTGGTCCTCCTAGCAAGGTGAGACACCAATGATTTATATTATCCACCTGAATATGAGTTTGCTAAGATTTGGTCTGCATGAAAAAAAAGTGTTTATTTTCATAACTTCCATCTCTTCATTATTGTTGTCATTCTTGTCATCACCTAATAAAATTAATCCACAGCATTCTCTGGGAAACTTATATGGGTTATCCATGGACAAATTATGTTAATTCAGTTAATATTTCTTTTGTTTGAATGTTGAAGATATTCATGCCATGCTTGGTATAACAAGCTTATTTGTAATATCTCAGGTCACTACAGTTGATAAATTTCAAGGGCAGCAGAATGACTTTATTTTACTCTCTCTTGTGCGGACTCGCTTTGTTGGTCATCTTCGTGATGTTAGAAGATTGGTCGTTGCTATGTCTCGTGCCAGACTTGGACTCTATGTGTTCTGCCGACGTTCATTGTTTGAGCAATGCTATGAATTGCAGCCTACATTTCAGCTTCTGCTGCAGAGGCCTGACCATCTTGCCTTGAATTTTAATGAGATGTCCTCATACACAGAACGGCTTGTTGAGGATATTGGACATCCTTATCTTGTGAGTGACATTGAGGAAATGGGCCACATTGTAGTTGATAAAATGAATCAAATCTATCAGGTACAGTCCTTCTCTGATCACATCAGTTTTCCCATCTTGTTAGTGAATAGTTGGTTACTGAATCCAGTAGAAACTTTGTTCAGATTAGACCAATTCACAATAGCATTATGTTGAAGCTAAAAGGTACACAGTGATCTTAGTTCGCAAATACGAGCTGAAACATGCCAAGTTGCAAAACTATATTTTAGAGTATATACTAAAGTTTGAAGCATACTTCTATAATTGCATTCCAACATCTGTCGACCCAAGTTTACTGGTCTGACGCCCATTTCTTAACTTTTATTGTCAGGCAAGTATGATGAATCATCAGTTTCAGCAGTATTTGCCATCATTGGATGTATCCGGGCCTGAGAAAGGTGCAGAGGACAATGACGCACTGGAGCAAAGCCATCCAGGTGAAGCTATGGATGGTGTTGCAGGTAGTCAAAATGGAGATATACCTCTCGATGAACAATCCAATGAGGGCTTGCCACCTGAAGGAGGTGCAAGTCAAAGTGCAGATATACCTCTCGAGGAACAATCCAATGAGGGCTTGCCACCTGAAGGAGCTGCAACTCAAAATGCAGATATACCTCTCGGGGAACAATCCAATGAAAGTTTGCCACCTGAAGGAGGTGAAGTTCAGAATGGAGATTTAGCTCTTGAGGAACAATCCAATGAGGGTTTGACACGTGAAGGACATGCATCTGAAGAAGCTGCAATGGAGGGGCAGATTACTCAAAATAGTGACTGAAGATGATAACTGGAAGACTTGAGCTGGGAGGGCGATTTTTCAGCACAAGGCACACGATTATAGCACACATGTACGCCACAATAAACGAGCACAAGCAAAGCATGGACAGGAAAGGCAGCTGAAAGACAGGTTACTGGGGGTGATTTTATCCGGACAGTGCCTTGGTTATATAGGATCGAGAAGTATCCTAGAGCGAATACGACCATCTTCTGCTTTGTGTAAGCAAAGAATTGGTACGCACCTCGATTTGTAGGATTTTGCCAGTGGTCAGGGACCGGAGATGCAGATCCGGAATCTGTAGAAGTAACTTCTTTTATTGGTGTTGGATAGATGGTATTTCTTACCGTTCCTGAATAGTTGGAGGATCAAAGTAGTTTTAGAGATAAGCAGGACAGGTAAAACTAATCCCTTCAGCTATTGAAGAACGCTGTTTCAGTTATATCTGTCATGGATGTAACTATAAGGCAGATCAAACTGTTTATGCAATATGTTATTTCGACGAGTTATCTATTAGAATGTAAGAAAATTATCACAAAAATTATTAAAATCTCTTATGTGTGATAAAGTAGATTAAGAATATATATATATATATAATAATTATGTTTCATGATCAAAGTTTTAACACAGTTTAGAATTTTGATTATGATGGTAAGTACTGATTATTTAATATTACATTTGTAAAAGATAAGCTGCTGTTTAGTTTCAAGTTTTATTATGTGATTTTTAGTTTTAAAATTTGTTAATATTAAAATAATTATATTGTTTATTAATAAAAATTAAATATTAGATAAAACTTAAAAATAAATAATTTTTAATTTAATAAATTTATTTTAATGTTTTATATAATATTTTTAAACAAAATATTAATAAAATTATTTTATTTATTAAAATACAAACTTAAAATTTAAATTTATAGAAAAATTAAATATATTTTAATTATTGAATTAAATTTATTCAATTAATTACAAAAATAAAATTAAATTACAGTATTTATAATTATTAATAATAATTAATATATTAAATATATAAATAATATATGTAATTAATAATAAATTAGATTATAAGAAAATATAATCAAAAAATAAAAAATCACTGGTTTTTATATTTTTTAAAATTAGAATAAAAACCAAAGTAAAAAATCGAAACAAATAATTTTTTTACTAAATTAAAAAATAAAAACAAATGGTCAAATTAAATAACCAATATGAATATATGATCACACAAGCAATACAGAACCTTCAGCTTCTGTTGATGTTAAAATGGGAGGATTCAGGGAGGCCAATTCCAAGAATTCAGGGTCTTGTTCAAGCGCAGTCATTATTTTCTCGTCCAGTGTCATCCAAGCCTTCACGGCGTTGCCTCTTCCAACTTCTTTTATCACCGTGAAGTTCGAGTCTGCTGGGTTGTTCCGACTAACTTCTCCGAATAATCCAACCCAAACAGGCTTTCCCCAACCAAAGTCGATTTCATTGAATCGAAACCTGAGCCAACTGGCAAAAGCAAAAGCTTCTGAATTCCTTTTGAATAGCTCTGCATGTCTGTTTAGTTGCTCAAACACCCATTTGGACCCAGTTTGATCAGACAATAAAGTCGTTTGAAACTCATCTCTATGTCCTGAAATGCTGTTTCGAGCCAAACCCACCAATTTGGTTTCAGTCTCTGATGGGTAGTACTCAGCTATCGCAGACCATATTGTTATTGAAATAATTAAATCGTTAATCAATTCGCAGACTATTCACAAATTTTTCTTCGCGCAAGTAAATAAAAAATCACAACTGCAAAATAACGAAGATATCGACGTTTGGCAACGCAGTTCGGCACACCTTGCCTACGTCTGCGGGGCCCTCATTCAGATTAATTACTTCCACTGTAGTTCACAAAAATTACAAAAGATTGATCTACCCCGTACGACTCAATCTATGTAACCGACCCACAACCTAACTACCAGTGAAAGATTTTCACGCCCAATAACACGACCGATTTGTGTTAATCTCGTCAGAGGATTTTTCTAACTACTTTACCCAACCAAAGAAACAAATAAAACCAGTAAAAATAAGACCTCCAGATCAGAAGTTTCCCACGGACACAAACAGACCACTGCACATATTCATCATGCAACCATCAACATCGAAATCACCTTTGTGCTGCAGCTAACAGATCACTTTAAGAACCCAGAAAAATTCAGCAACACTTCACATTTCGTGGACTGCTTATTAGAGATAAACTATTAAAAAGAGCTGCACCAAAGACGCCAACAACATCAGCTCAATAATGGATCAAAACAAAAACAGAGAACAGCAGCCCCTCTAGCAATTTTTCATCAGCAGTTTCTTAGAAAAAATCAGAAGTAAGTGCACAGCCACCAACTCTCAACACACATATCACGTGAGCTACAAAGATACTAATGAAGCACGCACAATTTTCCAAAAACCACTTGATCTGCACTACTACCCAATTAATTGTTTCTCTATTTTCCCAATCGATGATCAACAACCCATCAACATCAACATCAACATCACTATATCACACACACCAAATACACGTTATGCATTATATAAAAACCAATGAACCTTTTTTTTTTCAATTATCACCCACATGCGTAATAGTCTACAGTTGCCGCAACCCTTTCTAGGATTTTTTAAACTTGTGTAATCACCAAGACTATTTCAAAAACAAGGAGATATGCACATATATGGATAGACTTCAAAGATTCCAGCGAAAAATCTTCTCAATTTTCATCATAAATGCAATCTTATATGTCCAATTTAAAATGCCAAAACTAAATAAGGAATATATAAAATATATTCTAACAATCTCCCCCTTTTTGGCATTATTTGTCACAAATATGAAACTCCCCCTAAACAACATAATTGGACATATAAATCAAATGTACATTCCATAGGACAAGTACTCCCCCTTGATCAACATCAAGTTTTCCAATCATCCAAATTTCTCCCCCTTGGGACAAAAAGATGCCAAAAAGCACAACGAATAGTCACGCATATACTTTAAAATCTCCCCCTGAATAGAACATTCACCATAAACAATCTGATATATTCCCCTCTGAACAAAACAACATTAAAATGCATAATCATAATAGTCAACCATAGATGCAGCAGAAGACTCATAAGCACGCCAATATGACAATTTACCACCATTCAAAATATTGAAAGATATGCCCGAAAGAGAGAGATACCCACACTGATGAGAGAGTTGAGGAGTCTTCGGTAGAGCCAAATAGAAGTCACTAAGCAAACTACTAA
>JAOTAX010000009.1:27515706-27525905 GCA_025629825.1 Erythroxylum guanchezii | reverse complement strand
ACAGTTATAAGTTAGATCAATATGAAAATTACAAAAAAGAATTATATTCAGACAATATAATAAGCCCAGCGCAACTTGGGGATGACTGAGAGTTGTTTGGATGGACTTATGAGACGTTAATAAGTACTTTTTTATTAAAAAAAAGTTTTTTTAAAAAAATAAATGTTTGGTTGTGAAATAAAAAATATTTTTTAAATATATATGACTTTTTTGGCAGTCAAAATATAGCTTTTTAAGAAGTTCAAATTTGGGGCTTTTTAAAAAAACCTTTCTAAGTGATTTTTTTTGGGATAAATTTCAGATCATTTAATAAACCTATTTTTTAGTCCATTTTGTCCTTATGTTTTACACATAATTCCCACAATACCTACAAACTTATATTCTCGTTTATTATGTATTTAACTATTTATTCAACTTAAATATTTATTTTGAGATTTATATAATATTATTTGGCTTTTTTATATGTTTTAATATTTATTTTTGATATTTATTTACTTATGCTATAATCCATATAAAAGATTTAGTTAAATATATATTTTATTTATGTTTTATATGGTTTAAATTTATATAATAATTAATATATTGTACTTTGAATATTGCATATTGTCTGATATATTTTAAATAATTTTTATATACATAAATAATTTTTGTTATAAAATAAAATATAGCTAAAATTAAAAGCACTTTTTATTTTTATGTTACCAAATAATTTATTGTGTGAAACTTTTTTTAAAAATTATTTTTTAAATAATAGTTAAATAATTAACTGAGTTCTTAAAAGAATTAAACCTATGGAAAAAAATATAAGCCCAAGAAAACATAGGATAAGATACATCATGCAAGGAGCGCAACACTTTCAACGTCAACATGCAAGCCTGCCACGTACAACAAGCTGACGCTTCTCTCTTCTTCTTTTGAGTATTTTGTTTGCTTCCTGTCCTCCATCCATTCATGTCCGACTGAAAAAATGAAGCCTGAAAACCTAATCGCATCGGCGATTATAAACTTTGGCTTGGCTTTCGTTATCCTCTCGCTCTTCTCTATCCTCAAGAAACAGACTTCAAATGCTCCCATCTACTACGCTCGTCGTATCTCCAAACGACAACCTATCCCTCTTGATCATTCCTCTACTCTTTGTCGCTTCCTTCCTTCGTTTTCGTGGATTCCTCGCGCTTTTAGAGTCACTGAAGATGAAATCCTAGAAACCAACGGCCTCGATGCTCTGCTTATTATCAGACTCTTCAAATTCGGGTAGGTTGATCGAATCTCATGTCGAAAAAGTGCAATTTTGTTATGCTTAATGCTTACTGTCTTTTTGTAGAATCAACTTTTTTGGAGTTTGTTCACTCGTTGGGTTCGTGGTCTTGCTCCCAATTAATTATGGAGCACAAGATGACGAGTCACCAAGAGTACACCATACCATGGATCCTTTTACCATATCCAATATCGCTAGAGGTTCTGATAGGTTATTTCAACTTCTGAACTCTTTCGCTATGTAATTAGTTCTCTGAGAACACTTGAACAAGGACAAAATGCATTTGGTTTACAGTGTTTTTCTTTATCCGACAGGCTTTGGGTGCATTTTGCATGCTTGTGGTTTATATCATTTTATGCGATGTTCCTGTTGTATAAGGTATGTTTTGGTATGATTTGTAATGCGTATGGCTCATTACAGTAATTAATGCTCATCTTGGCGTTATGGGTTCAAATTTGGGTGAGTTTGAGAAGTGATTTCCTTCTGTCTCCAGGAATATAATGCAATTTTGGCTAAAAGGGTCCAACAACTTCGCAATTTGAGGCGTCGTCCTGACCAGTTTACTGTTCTAGTTCGACAAATTCCCTCTTGCCTCGAACATAAGAGACTTGGTTGTTCTGTTGATCAATTTTTTCAGTAAATATTATCCCAACAGCTATCTCTCCCATCAAGTGTTGTATGATGCAAAAGTGATTGAAAACCTATGGGTAAGATTGTCTCTTGGAAGGTGAAGTTGCTTTCTTTTTTTTTCTCCCAGTTTAGATGGAACAGTTGAAGGATTTGATATTAGTGTAAAATGGAAAATTACACTCACATCTCAATTTGAAAAGGGTTTTGTAAGAGGTAAATGGTTGTCTTAGTGAATAGTGATGTTCTGATTTGTTTTGCTTGATGATTCTCAAATGCAGGATCAGGCGAAACATATTGCAAGAAGGATAGACAAATTCAGAGAGAGGTCCAGAGTCAAGAAACAGGACAGAGACTGTGTGTTATTAAGATCACGTCGAGACGATTATGCGAAAGTAGCTGTCCTTGAGGAAAAGCTTGTTGAACTTTTCCACAAGATCCTTCATTTACAGGGAGAAGATATGCTGAAACAAAAGGTAACTCATAGAAATCGTTGTATATAGTTTGAGTTAGAATGGTACTATCTGTGGAAGATATGTAGGAACTTTGAGTTCTTTCCTTCTTTCTGCAGGAGCTGCCTGTATCTTTTGTTTCATTCAAGTCTAGATGTAGTGCTGCATTAGCTGCCCAATCGCAGCAGTACTCGAACCCACTTCTTTGGATAACACAAATGGCTCCAGAAACAAGGGATGTCTCGTGGAAGAGTCTCGCCGTTCCGTTTAAACTATCGCTTCTTTACAAGATTACAGTGATTGTTTTAGCATCCCTCCTTACGATTTTCTTTGCAGTCCCTGTTACTGCTGTTCAAGGAATTGCCAAATATGAGAAACTTATAAGATGGTTCCCACCAGCCATGGCCGTAGAGCTAATGTAAGGTCTCATGTTATGGTGCTTTTAATTTAGAGCCACTAGCTTTGGGAAACTTCAGCTTTTGTCTGACGCTTTTCATCTTGCAAATAGACCAGGATTAAGCTCCATCATCACGGGCTATCTTCCAAGTGCTGCTCTCAAAGGATTTATATATGTTGTTCCCTTTGCAATGCTTGGAATGGCTAACATCAGTGGTGGTTCCATCTCAAAGAGCAAGGAGGAGATGAAAGCCTGCGATATGGTTTTCTACTTTCTGGTCGGAAATGTATTCTTCTTGAGTTTGCTATCAGGGTCTCTACTTGATGAAATTGGAGAATCCTTCAGTCATCCTAAGAACTTTCCTAGTCATCTTGCTAGTGCCGTCTCTGCTCAAGTAAGTTAAGTTTGATTGATCTGCACTCCTGATGCCCTTTTTGCTCTGTGTAACTTGTATAACTCCATTGTATGTTTATTTTTGTATTTCAGGTTGATTTCTTCATGACATACATAATGAATGATGGGCTATCAGGATTCTCTTTGGAGATTCTTCAGCCCGGTTTGATGATATGGGACGCAATAAAATTGCGTACATGTGGCACAGGAGATGAGGAAAATCCTTCTTTTTGCTCTACCCTACTTTAGGATCATCCCCTTTGTATCTCTTTCAATTTTGATCGGTATGGTGTACGCAATTGTGGCTCCGTTGCTGCTTCCAGTCCTAATTGGCTACTTCTGTTTAGGCTACATTGTTTATGTCAATCAGGTTGGACCTTTTATGCATTATAAATTTTCTTAACTATTCAAGGTGTTATTTCTATAACCAAGTTCAGTTCTATTACTTGGAAAAGTGAGCAATGAACTTCCGTTACTTGCTAGGTTGTCCTCTAAGTTATCTTATTTGTTAATTACCTCTTACAGATAGAAGATGTATATGAAACTATTTACGAGACGTGCGGAAAGTATTGGCCCTACATTCATCAGTACATATTTGTTGGTATCATTCTTATGCAAATTTCCATGATTGGTCTTTTCGGACTGAAGTCGAAATCAGCAGCTTCCATTGCCACCATCCCGCTCTTATTGCTCACGGCAATGTTCAATCAGTACTGCAAGATCCGTTTTCTGCCTACATTTCGATGTTACCCTATCCAGGTACTAATTAACATTATACATACCATAGCTTAATCAATCTGCTTAAAATTTATTTCGAATGTTGTGGGTTAGTTATGAAAAAGTCACTCAATTGTTTGAAAAAATTGCTCCTATGGGGTCAGGATGCTGCCGAAAATGATGAACTTGATAGGAAGCTTGGTCGGTTGGAACTCAACTATCAGGCTGCTGCAAATGCCTATCGGACACCAAGTCTGTGCCCGGTGAACTTTGTTAAATGGGACTCAAGCGTATCACAGCCACTGGTTGCATCCTTGTAAATGTCTTCCCAGTGAGGAGCAGCACTTGAATTAGTACCATAAGCAGATGTTTACTAGCAAGAAAGTTTGTTATCTTATGCCTAAACGAACAACATGGATGAAGCTTATGTACGATCTGTCCAGAATCACTTACTAAGACTTGCTAGTTGCAACATTATTATTCCAAAGATCATAAAACCAACTCAGTATTCAGATTGCAGAGGATAAACCAGAATATTGAACCAACTAATGTCATCAGGAAGTCTTTATAGTCTCCCAAAATGTCCCCAACAACAGCTTCATCAAGGTTGGTTTGGTAGATGTTATATTCTTCTCTGATCTTCATCAGGTCAATCTCTGCTCGAGTTACAATTGCTCTGGTCAGCGAATCTTCATCTGTTCCAATTCCAAGTACGGAAGTTCCAATGACCTTTCAAGCAGTCAGGTGTTGCTGGTAATTAGTTTGGAAAACAACTCGAGTATAAGCCACATCGACCGAGTGAAATTAACTGACCTGAGCGAAGTGTTTTTCTGGGGTGTCTATGCACTGGACGACCACTCTAGATTCCAAATCTCCATCTCCACATGACTTGATGTCCTGTAAGAAAAATTATGTCAAGTCAGGTTTAATCAGAATGAACGCCTGTTTTGTAAGCTAACTGCATCTGAACCTCGTATATATGATTTCCGAAATTTTGCTCATAGCACTTGAAAAGTTTCCCTGATCTGAGGCAGACTTCTCGTGCTGAGTGCAATGAAGGAAGAAAAGAAAGGCGTCACTCTACCAAGAAGAATGTGGCACAGCGGGGAGCTATCGCTTCGGGTCGAAGCACTCAAATCAAAAGACCGGGAAAGGCGGCAACATAGGAACCACGGGAACCCCCAACTAATTTAGCTAAATCACAATTCACCAATTCCTTTGTCATATCTGAAAGAGCTCGCTAAACCCACCAAAAGCTGTGAAAGACCAAGATTACAATAAAATAGATAGAAAATTCATTCTCAAGGCTTAGAATTCAAACCCATTTAACCTCAGGGAAGGAGCAATTTGAGATGCGATTTCCTCTTCAAGTGAGCAATCGAAAAGAGAACAGTACGCCTGTCTCACTGCCATGAGATGGTGAGGAGACGAGCCACAGGTTATTTCAACTATCACGTGAAGCTCTTTGACACCTTTCCTTGAAGCTTTTAAAGCTTCATTTGCGAGTCTCGCGTCTCTTTCTACTGGATCATATGTCCGTAAAACTACAGCTTTCTGTTACAGATCGTTGAAAACTCAGAAACCAAACACTAAATCTCAATTTCCAAATCAGTGACTTAAAAATTGTATTGATAATAAGATTCTAACTATGGGGGGATCCAAAATTAGAACAAACCCTTCAAGTTTTGTCAATGGCCGAGAAAGAGCTTAAAAGGGTACATACCCTGAAGTCACCGGACAGCTCAGAGTAAAGACTATCGATAAAAGATTCATTGTAAAGCTGTTGATAAGTCTCTCTGATCTCACTCCTTTGGCTTCTATGTCCCAATATTGTAATCGCTTCCTCGTCAGTACCAATTCCTACACTCCATTACAGTAAATGAAAAGAAAGAGCATGCAAAATAAATCAGACTTAAACTGATGTCACTATAACAGGTCTCTCTCTCTGTCTTTCGTATAGCTAGAAAACTAAAAATCAAACTCAAAACACGCAGTAAAATGATCAATAACCGCATTGAAACAAAAGGAACTATACACTGTCATGCACAGGTTTGTATAGGGCAAGAAAAAGAGATGGAGAAGACCTTGGACAGCTTCTCTAAGTCTCTCAGCGTCTTGGTTTAGAGAAGGAACGACCTGTGGCACCCTGAGAGTTGCCATTGTTCTCGACCACAGAAATTTTTCTCCGGAAACAAACACAACCCCCCTTGCTCTGAAGTTGTACCGTTGAAACCTCAGAAGTTAGTGCTTGCTTTTGCTGTTACAGTTTCTGCGTGTTGCTGTTACTACTTTCCCTCCGCAGGATCTGGGGTGTTGCAAATTTCAATATAGGTTCCTGAAGACCAAATAATAATTTTATATAATAATGTTAATGATTAAGATAAAATATGTTATTCAATTTAATCCATTTTCTCTTTTTTATATGCAAAATGGCGTTAGAACATTATCATTTTGTATTTTACAGATTTATAATCAACGTAAAAAACGAAATTTCTGTATGTTTCAAATAGATGTAATAACATTAGTTGCTTTGTCGTATTTATAAAGATGTGTATTTAGCATTTGTCCCGTTTCAAAATTATATTATTAGAGATTCTTAACTCTTTTTTAGTAAATTCTTAAATTCAAATTAGTACAAGTCAAGGTACCTTCTCAATGAACCAAGTAAAGCCGGGTTAGACTAGGTTTGAGTTAATCTTAAAAAATTTTACCAGAGCCTACACGTAACCTGAAGTTAAATCGAATTTGAAGAATGTAATTTGAATTTAAAGTCGTTCGAATTTAAGAGATCCAAAATCTTAAAAGCCTAAATAAGGTTTGAAATTTGGTTAAATTAAGTCAGGTCTCTTGATTTTGAGCTTAATTTAGTCTGAACTTAAATATCATTTCTAAGTGAAAAATGTAAACTCAATATCAAGTTTGAGACTTTCTTTTATGATATTGACTATAAAATTGTGAAGCTAAATCTTAGATTCAAAATTTATAAATTTATATAAGGTGGTTTCATAATTAAAAAATTAATAGAATATAATAAAAAGATATATTCAAAAAGCTTGAAGGAGATCAAAGAATACAGCAACTTGTATGGACTATGGAGTTCCTCTGTCTGAGAAAATTGAAGAGACGAATGGGAACTATAAGGATCTGTTACTTTCCCTGATATCTGGAGATAAGTGATCACTCAACGACAACTCCGGCATTTCCAAATACTAGATTTTCTGGATATGCTTGAAGTTTCAGTTCAGAACCAATACATTGTCCCAAAACTGTCTGAATTTGAAATTGTTTCCTTCGTGTTTGAGCTGTATCAGCATAAAGCGAAGCACACTTTGACTGATTTAAAAGATTAAGAAATTTATTTAAAATTATTTAAACTGCATTAAAATACCATAGGAAAGGTTGAAACTGGACTGATTTTCACGCATAAAAGGGGAAGCAAAGTTCCTCATTAACATACACTAAGACGCATATAACAGTAACTTAGTTCTCGTTTCCAAGCAGAGCAAGCAGAAATTTCTCATAGTCTCCATGGGTCTCCTTCTTCAATGCATGATCAAGATTCTCACTGTTCTTTTTGTAGTACAGCTCCTTGATGTCCCTCAAGTCCTTCTCTGCTCTTGTGACAATCACTCGAGTCAGCCCTTCCTCATCGGTCCCGACCCTTTTGATGGAATTGCGTAGAACCTATAGGTCACAGTGTAAATCAGGGTAAGTCCATTGAAATTCAAACAAAGATCGGAATGGTCAAGAATGGTCGAGAATATTCCACCTTCTCGTAGTACTTGATATGGTTACCGAGGCATCGAATTGCTACGCACAGCAAATTAGTGAATCCATCGGCAGGCTCGCTCTGCAGATCCTATTATACACAAACCTAGACAGATTTGATCCTGAATCTGATATGAGTTTCAGATCAACAACCATTGATTTGATTTAAGTTTTACCTTGGTGACGGAAGTTCCATGGTCGACTCGGTAGCTGTTGAAAATTGCCATGAGCTGTGTTTTGCTCCTTGTAGTGAGGATCCTGATAACTTCTTCGTCATTAAATTTCTTGTCTTTGAATGCGCCACGAAGCTTTTCAGCTTCTGATTCAGCCAACTTCGCATTGATCTCAGTACCTTCATATCTATATGCTGTTACTAGTCCAACCAGAAGCTGCAAGATGAATGAAATTTAAGCATTAAAACCCATGTCTTGTACAACATCTCCGAATAAGTCTCGTGAGACGCTTCCAAACGTAATTACTGTAATTTTAATTAATAAAGGGGCTGTTTCGATAAATTCACAGAAAAAGAAAGACAAAAAGACAAAAACAGGTTAAAAATTATTTGTAGGAAAAAACTAAAATAAAAGATAAAAAGATATATATTATAAAATAATAAAATTACATATTAACATATAAAAATAAAAATAAAGGATAATAATAATAACGTTAATAATTAAATATAATTATAATTAAATACTTACCAAAAAATAAATAATAAAAAATATAATAATAATAATAATAATAAGGGTGAGTCTTGGAGTACTTAACCGATTATTCTTTTGAGATTACAAGATTACAGTTTCAATTCACGGAAAATAACTTTTTTATAATAATACTAAGGGAAAGCTAAATCTTATATGTTAGAGTACGTTTAAGTTAAATTAATAATTTTTTATTTAAAATATAATTTTATTTGATATTCAAAAATTATGAAAAAGCATAAATCACATTATTATTTTAAATAGAAATTATTTGATTTGATCTGATTTAATTTAATTTAAAATTAATAAATTAAATTTAAATAGTTGAATTTGTTAATCTCTTAAATAAAGCATTTTTAATTTCAGTTCTTAAACAGATATTGTTTTTAATTTTACACAATAAATAACCTCTTTATTTTATAAAGATAAAGCTGCGTAATATTAGGCCTGGTTGTAACCCGGCTCAACGCCGGATTTCAAACTAGACGAAGATGATATTATTTTTAAGTTACCGAACGACTTTGACTTATCGGCAAAACTACTTCCTGACCTCTATCAGACAAGTTTTAAATTAGATTTTCCGATTTTTAAATGTTTAGATACTGCAAGTGAAAATTGACTTGCCTTTCTGGTATCGCCGGTGGTATGTGCAGCAACGTCTTCTTCAAGGGAACGCTTGTAGCGAGCCTGATAAGCCCTCCTCACAGCTAAGAGCTCTTCTGCAGAATGGACACAGGCAATTTCAATGATGACATGAAAATCATCAGCTTTCTTCAAGGCCACATTAGCCAGAACTGCGTCTCTCTCCTCCGGATCCAATATCCACCGATACACCGCTTTCTGTTTCAGACATGAACCAAACCTTGGTTAGTGTCAAAATAAAATCTTGCAAAACCTGAAAACCTTGAACACTGTTTTCCAGGGATGATCCTGTTACTAGCTTATCACAAAGACTGAATCATCAAACAAAAGATTGGTAATTATAACTTTTCAGGAAACTGGTAATCAACCTCGAAGTTCCCAGAGAGCTCAGACTCGAGACGCTTGATGAGATCTTCCTGATACAGTCCATGGTAAGCCTGCCTGATTTCTTTCCTTTGAGCTGCATTTCTATGTGCCAGGATCGAAATAACAGCTTTCTCGTTCGTCCCCCACCCTGGAAAAAGATAGAAACATAAAAACAACTGTTGAAGTTTAGATTACTAGCTACAAGAATACTGTTTCTTGATTTGGTTCCTAAACAGATTGGATGATCCAACCAAGAAATGAATGGAGTAACGGGAGATATGGCAAGCAGATTAACCTGCGAAAGCCTTTCGGAGGCCTTCTGCATCTTCAAGGTAAGAAACTTTTTCGGGAACAGAAATGGTTGCCATTTTCTAGTGTCTTATCACACAAGACTCTCTAGTTTCTGTAACCTCAGGCTAGATCAATCTTGAATGAGTCTTGTAAATGACTTTCTTATTTATAGGACCTAATACACTGATTGCTACTTTAAATCTTCACGGCAAAGCAATTAAATAACCTGGATTTGGACTGTAATTATTATATCTTATAGGAAAAAGATAACATAGGAAAGTGCGTTACTCAGCATCTGTCCACCTGCTAACGATTTGGCTAATATATACCTGTCTTAGTTAGCTTGTTCAAATATTATTAAAAAAATAGTAGATTAAAGGCTGATTTCATCTAAACATTAACTTATTATTATTATCTTTTACCATTTTGCAGGTGTAAGTCACACTTTCATCAATGATTAAGCATTAACTAGCAAAATTTTTGCATCTTTATATAGATTAATTTGATAATTTAGGCAAATCCTATAAAAGAGCCCTTGTGATATACTTGATTATTCATCTTAGCCCTTGTGTTTTTAATTCGTTCACCTT
>JAOTAX010000009.1:27465015-27506265 GCA_025629825.1 Erythroxylum guanchezii | reverse complement strand
TCCCCCCTCAACTGTGCTCCAAGTTTTTTTATAAAAGAAACCATTCAATCCATTAGGGTGTGGTGCTTTAGATCCATTCAAGTCAAACACCACCTTCTTTATTTCTTGGTCTGTTACAGGCCTAATTAATAAAGAAACCATATTTTCAGGAATTCTTACTATGACAAACTTCCTAAGGTCATCTTCTATGTCTGGAGAAGAATCTTCTGTGCCTAGAAGATTCTTGTAAAAGAAGAATGCTTCCTTAACTAATCTTTCTTGCCCAGCCACAACCTCTCCATCTTTAGTTGTAATAGAGGTGATTCTATTAATATTCTTCCTAGCTTGCACTGAGTTAAAGAAGAATTTAGTACATCTGTCTCCATCCTTTAGCCAGTTGACTCTAAATCTTTGCTTCAATAGTGAGCTTTGGTTATCCACCAGTTACAAATATTCCTTTAGAGCTTCCTTTTTAGCCGAAGCTAATGAAACATCTATAGGACTATCCACCAATGAAGTCTAGATAGCTGATAATTTATCTCTAGCCTTATTAATTACCTTCAAGATATTTTGTCCTCTTTTCGAATTGAGGGATTTCAGTTCTTGCTTGATAGACTTAAGCTTGTGGAGGCAAATGTATTGCTTTGTCCCAAAACAATTATACTCCATCTCCTTCAATATAGCCTCATGAAAACCCTCCGTAGTTGCCAAGAAATTCTTAAATATGAAAGTATGAAGGATTCTGACAGAATTGAACAAATTGTCAATCCTTATAAGAGTATGTTTAGAAATACCAGGGTCTAAAAATTTTGTTGAACTTTCGGAAAAGGAATTAAGTCAATTCACATTTACTAAAGCCTTATCCAACTTTTTCTTGATATGCTAAATAGAACTTTATTTGTTAGACCATGTGAATTTATGGCCTTCGGATTTCAGATCTGTAAGTTCTACCTCCTGCATACAATCATACATATCTGAAGAGTAATTGTGTAAGTTGCAATTACCTTCTACTTCAAATCTGAATAATGTGGTGTTAAAGTCACCACATACTAATCATGGAGAATTTGTCGAGGCCTTTAATTGTCTGATAGAATTTAAAAGTTCAGTCCTTTGAAATCCAAGATTAAGACCATATACAAAAGTAGCTAACAAACTAAAGTTTTCCATCTTGAAGTAGATCTTAGTGTGAATAAACTGTTGATTTGTTTCAAGAACTTTCACCTCCAATGAATCACCATCATAAGCAATAATAATCCTACCGTAGGCATGGCTTTGGTGGTTTGATAATAACTGTCATTTCCTACCCAAACAATATAGCTTGTTCGGATTTATTTCCCTACTTTTAGTTTCCAAAAGACAAAAAACCTGAGGCTTCTCCTTCAGGACAAAATCCCTTATAACATTAAGCTTGGAAGGGTTATTTATTCCACATACATTCCATACTATCACAGTCATAAGAGATTGTTCTTACCTTTGGAGCCTTTCCTACTGCTCCTGTTACTTTTCCTAGAGGTCACCTATTCAAAATGCTCCTCTTGAGTTCCACCATTCGATGGTTTAACCTTCTGAAGGCTATGTTCATTCTGTTGGGGATTAGAGATTCCTTCTTCATTTGTATCATAAGTTTCCAGTCCATTCACTCCTTTTCCATTTGAGCATTATTTTGACCAAACAAAGAAATCAACTATGATCTTCCTTTTTTGTTTGAATTTAGACAATTTTTTTCTTGATTGTTTCCCCCAATATTAAGAGAATCTTTTTCCAATTGACTTGGTTTAGAATTTTTAGCTACCTGTTCATCCTTCTCATCCTCTTTCTTTCCTTTAGAATCGCACTTTTTTATGCCAATCACCTCCCAATAGTCTCCTCTAGTGAAGATTTTTCCAGTAGGTTTCCATTCTTTACCTTGAACTTTAAGCGATGGTTTCCATTGGTATGTAACCATAACTCTATCTTCTAAGAGAATGCTCATTAGCCAACCTTAATATAGGAATGCAATCCTTCATTTCTTTGGAAATATCTATACTCACACACAATCTGGCAAACCCGACCCTTTTCCTCAATGCTGTGTTCTCATCCATACATATAGGTTTCCCAAATAACTAGCTAGCATACTCAAACCTTTAGTAGTCCAATATTCTAGAGGAATGTTGTGAATGTTTACCCATAAGGGAATGTTTTTCATTCTGATTTTTTCTAATTCTATTCCTAGCTACCAACTTTGAACAAATAGCGGAAGTTGTGAAATGTATCATAGACCTTCTTCAATTATTTTTTGTGCTTCTAATTTTTAAGAGAAAGTGAAGATAATGTTATCCTCCTCAGTAAACATTACCTCCATTAAGCCTCTTCCTTTCCAATTCCTCTGAGACTAAGCTTGTATCACTGGAAATGCAAGTCTTTTATCTATGAAAAAGCCAACTAGGGTAGATTCCCATGTTCTAGCTCCTTCCTATAACATTTATAGGCTAGGAGCCATCATTAGTTTCCGTTCAACCTCCACTGGAGAACTGAAAACCAAAGGAGAATAAGAATTATCTCCCATAACTTGTTTCCATGTCTTCCTAGAATTATCTATTTTATGAGGGGGAACTCTGAAGTTAAAGGTGGGGTATTTTAGAGAGGGGTGGGAAGATTAATGGGCTGAAGAGGATTTGGAAGGAGAGTAGGGGTTTACATGAACGTTTGCATTGTTGTGGATCAGTAAAGCAAGGGAGGGAGTAGATGAGGAAGATGGAGAATTGCTCAAGGGTAAAGGGGGGAATTCAGAAAGATTGGGGGGATGAGGTGTCAGTCATTGTAAGAGATAAGAAAAAGAAAGTGCTAGTTTTAGTAAGGTAGCAACGTTTCAGTAATTTGTGCAGTGAGTGTAGATTTTTTAAACGGTAATGAAAAATGGGCGAGAAAAGTTTTGTGATAGAATAGACAACAATACTCCTGTACTAAGAAACGAGTGTAGATGGAGGAGGAAGGAGGATGGAGTATGGGGGGCTTGCTGGAGGACAAGAGGAAAATGGTGGACATAAACAATCAGATGAAGAAAAATTGAAGAAGAGGTGGTGGGGGAGGACGGTAGCTAGATTGATCTGAATGGCAAGGAGGATTTGTTAGTAAGAAGGAAGAGTCTCTCTCTCTAACCCATGTTCCAAGCTACTTGTTGAAAATTCTTCCTTTTATTTGGTGGGGGAGTGGGCTTAGTGGAGACAAACCCAACCCCAAATCGAAACTTTCAGTCTTAAGATAAAGTTAGTCGTTGTTTGTGACCTTTAGATGGGTATTCTCCATCTCTCTTCAACCATAACAGTGGGCTGTGTAATTGTTGATGGTGTTGATTATGGCAGTCGTTTTTTTTTTTCTTCTAATTTTGAATGATTGGTGAGGGTTGTCTTTGTTATTGATCGGGAGACTTGGTAGCTATATTTTTCCTTGGTGTTTGCATGATTCTTGTGGGTATGTTCACTGTCAATGAAGTGTTAATTTATGTGGCTGTCGGTTGTGATTTCTGGGATAAGGGTGTTGTGTTTTATGTCCATGGTGAGGGATTTTTTTAGTGTCTCTAGTGGTTTTCATGTGAAAAACTTCCAGCAGCCTTGGCATTTTTGCAGCCTTTTGTGTATGACGTTTCAGCGAAGAATCATTTGTTAATTTGAGTCGTTTTGTGACTATTGTATATGAATTTTTCAATGACGATATTGAAGCCTTACAACAAATCTTTGAACAACTTCATTTTCTTTCGTTGATGAAACATATTTAGAGGAGTTGATTTTTATCTCAAGTGTGGTATTTGTTTATGGAGTTGATTTTTATCTCAAGTGTGGTATTTGTTTATGTTGGTTATTGTTTAATCACTGGAATTGTTTATTTTGTATCCCTATTATTAAACATTATTGAGAAAATCTTCCGTTGAGGTTAGTACGAGGCGGTTGTGCTATTGGGTGTGAAATACTTTCACGGGTTGTGAGGACGAAGGATAGTGTCAAAGGTTGAGTGGTGTTAGCTTAGTAAAACCTTGTATAAAGGCTATTGTCGTTAGTGAAAGTATCAATTTGGGTGAGGGTCTCGCAGACGTAAGTAAAGTGTGCCGAAATGCATTATTAAATTTTGGTGTTAATTTTTTATTTACGTTATGTGTTTAAATTATTTTTTTTATTATGGTAAAAACAATTGCTATCAAATCAGAAATTTTGAGAAACTACACCCCTTCAAAAATTTTCACTAATTAATACTTTAGTTTTGTTTGCAAGCGAGATTGAAACAAGAAGATTTTAAATAATTTATTTCAATTTTAACTTCATTAAATTAAATTTTCCTCTTTCTTAATTAACTCTGTAAATAATAAAGACTTCTAGGACAAATAATCTTAGTATATTCAAATTATTGATAAATGTTATCTAAAGTTTTTATAAATATAAATCGTTGACAAAAAAGATAGAAGTGAATTTAATAATATGTGAATATTTTTAAAATTTAATATATCTTAAATGTTTGCCTAATTCTATCGAAAAGGATTAAAATTATAATAAATGTATTAACATTCACGTCTCGCAAAAAATTAATAAGACGTACATGTAAAATCCAATCGAATGCTTTTTTTCACAACATTAAAATTGGGTAATAAAATTTGAAGATTTATCAAAAATGAATTATAGTTATTATTAAGTTAGTTTTGTATATTAGATTAGGTTTTCATGGATTAGATTTACATTTAGTCATATTTTAATGTTAAAATTATTCCTAATTCCATTAAAGACTCCATGGCCCAATGGATAAGGCGCTGGTCTACGGAACCAGAGATTCTGGGTTCGATCCCCAGTGGAGTCGATTTTCTTTTGTTTCATGAATTTATTAACTTTCAGACAGACTCTTTTTATACTAACATAACGATTAATATCTTCAAGACTTTCCATTTCTTTTC
Source organism: Erythroxylum guanchezii (assembly GCA_025629825.1). Classification (NCBI taxonomy): domain Eukaryota; kingdom Viridiplantae; phylum Streptophyta; class Magnoliopsida; order Malpighiales; family Erythroxylaceae; genus Erythroxylum; species Erythroxylum guanchezii. The sequence continues at coordinate 27,501,371 of JAOTAX010000009.1, read as the reverse complement.
GTTTTTCATTAAATATGAGTGTTTAGCATTCGTACAGACGTTGCTAATTGACGTCTTTAATCTCAAATTAAAACTTTTTATTTTTTTAATACAATAATAAAAAATTATTATCTTTTCATAAAAATAAACAACAATAACAACACTCAATAGAAATTTCGCTGAAACACTCTGTTTGAAAAGATTTAGTAATACACAGTCTTACCCTTAATTAGTAGAAAAATTATTTCTAAAATATATTATTCATCATCATCAACAACACCCATTACCCTTAATTAGTAGAAAAATTATTTCTAAAATATATTATTCATCATCATCAACAACACCCATTTGAATCTCGTACAAATTCGAGGTATGAGAAAATTTGATAATGTGCAATCTTACCCTTATTTAGTAAAAAAGCTATTTTTGATATAAACACATGTAAACGTGACATGAAGATATTACAAAAAAGTTAAATAAACATAAAATATGTAATAAAATAAATAAAATAACTTAGAATAAAGTAATAATAAATAATTAAAATAAAATAATAATAGCTCTAGACAGGAAAAAAAAGCTACAGATTTTCTTTAAGTGATACAAGTTTAAAAGATAAAGTTATTAAAAAAATAACCAGACAAATATACCTGACATGTTGCAAAGTTTTGTTTAAACCTAACTTTTTATTTCCAAAATAAAATTTCGATTATATAAGATATATTATAAAATATATATTTTAAATAAATTGTTATCTTTTATCTAAAATCAAGAAAAATTTTCTTTGAGCTCGAAATCGGAAAACGTACCAAAGCGTGATGCATATAGAAGGCGTTGTGTTCAAAAAGACATGTACATGCTACATCCTAAAACATTAACTTCCCTTAAACAAAATACTGAGATTGTAATAACGGAGAATTAGGGAGGGCCTTTTCTCATCCATAGTAGAGTTGAACCTACCAGTTACCTGTTCACCTACAGATCTCGCAACTAGAAAATCTTTGACATCTCAGATCTTGACGCCTTGCAAAATGAACAAAAAGTCCTGGCAAGATAAACAGAACAAAAATCAGGATCGAAACGTGAAAAATACAAGGAAAATTGAAATAAGAAAAGAGAAAACATGACTGATTTGTTGTCGCAAGCTATAAGGATCGATAATCTGAATAATACAGAGAAAACGAGGGTGAGAGTATTCCTCTAGAAAAAATGAAAGAGACGTAAATGAGGTTGGCCAAAAATTTAAAAAGCAAAATTAGCATTATACGAAAAGTAAATATCTGATTGCATTGAAATGCTGCATACAAGTAATTTTTTATTTTTAATTGATGAAATTAAACCAGTCAATTCAATTAGCCAACAATCAAACAAAAAATAGCTAATTAATAAAATCAAGCAGCTAAAATTAGTCGAGCAACTAAAAATTAGCTGACGAGCTATCAACTCAACGAGGTAGTATAAATCCTACAGGAATGCCTAATTGCTGCTTTTTCGAAACCATGCCTAATCTCACAGTTTTGGACATCGGACCATAGTTTGCGTCTCATACCAAAGAGACGCAAACACGTGGAAATTCTGTTTCTCTATGGGCTCCAAATAATTATAATAAAAATTTTGTGTAATTAGATTTTAACTCTTTATTATCTACATTTTTTATTTAGTTCTCTTATTTTGAAATGATGACTTATTTATAGTACTGTTTTGTTATTATACAATTTTAACCATATTTTATTAATTTTTGTCAATTTCTAAATTTAAAATAATGTTATATGAAAATTTAAATTTTTAATATTATATCATTTTAAATGGATACAAATAATTGAGTGACAATCAAATACATAAGAAATAAGAGGTAAATTTTAAAATGTGATAATTAAATTAAAAAATTAAATTACAAGAAATCTCAAATGAATTTATCTATCATACAAATTGTTTTCACTTATTATAAAATTATTTTTACTATTTTAAATCATTAAAAAGAATAATTTGATATCAAAAATTGAAATGGTTCAAAATTCTATAACAGGTGTTTAACTTAATATTTAAAAGGTTTATTTGATATTAAATCGTCATAAAATCAGTTAAAGATTGAATAAAATTTAAAAATTAAAAAGATTTTTTTAAATCTAAAAAATATTTAAAAAAATCTTACCCATATCAAATTTCAAGCTTAATTAAAAAAAGAAATTGTTAAATAAAAATTAACTAACTTATTTTAGTTATAAAATTGATTAATTTATATAAATTGATCGATTAATTAATAAATTAATCAATTTTTAACAATAACAATTATTAAACCAAATTAAACTGAAAAAATAAAAACCAAACCGAAAAATTAACCTGTTTAAAAATTTTATTGTTAAATTGGTCAAATCAATTAATCCTTGTTTGTGTAGACATTTGTAAATGAGATTACTTATATTAAAATTTTGATAAGTATTTAACAAATTATTTTTAATTTTTAAATAATAATAATGATAGTTGGAGTCTTTTACTAAAACAATTATCGTCCGGATTATGCTAACCACAATCAACGTCCTAATCCAGGTACTAAAATTAATAAGTCTAATTTAGGTGATGTAATCCTGCCGCCCACTTATAGAATTTAATATTTAATGTGGTAAAATTAGGAAAAATCTTGGACAAGAATGAAGAATACTTGGTAACTGGGTCCCACATTCGGACCACTATAGCGACTCGTAGCACAATCTCAGCCACAAAGTTGAAATGAAATGAAAATGAAATTCAGATCTAAGCAAGCTGTATCCAATCACGTTCCAGCATTAGATCTGCCCCTCTCCTAACCACTACTATAGATACACGGCATTACACGTGTCCACTTGGCAGCCATTACCTTTACCAAACGTCAATTGAGATGGACCCCACCAGAAAATTTCTCTCTCTGGGGTCTGGTCACATCTGCTCTGGAAAACTTGGTTTAACTGAAACTTCTTTTTAGATGTCTCGCACTTCTTCTGCTTTCTCTGTCTTTGACCTTTCTTCCTCGTAATCTGAGTTCTGATTACAAACTTGTCTCACGTTGTTTTGAGAGTTTAGGAGTTCTGTTGTGTGCTCTGTTCTTTCTTTGTGTTAAGGTCGTTGAAAGACTGGCGATGTTTGGAGTAATTCACTACCGTCTCTTTGATTTGAATTATCGTTTCGAGTTCAGTTGTGGTTATTTCAAAGATGTTTGATTGGAACGACGAAGAGGTAAGCTTGTTTGTTTCTTTTCTTTTGTCAAGGTTGATTATGAAATTTTCGCTTTTTAGTCTGTGAGAAAGCTGAACTTTGGTGGGATTTTCTTGCTTTTTTATTATTTAAAAACATGAACTCTGCAAGCGAATTGAGGGAGAATTAGATAAAAGGTTGATGGTTTGTTGTCTGGATACATTTGAATTATTGAATACATGTGCTTGAAGAATCCTAGGATAGTAATGAACAGGATTTTACTTGAAGACTTTTGTTTCTGTCGGAAAACATATAGGCCATGTTTATTTCCTTCTTCTAAGCATAAGATTTCAGGGGTTATGGCCTGATTTAATCAGTTGATCCAGAAATTGTCTTTAACTGTTTATCTATTAGTGTCTGGGGGCTTAATTTTACGATACGCCCGAACTTGAGGGGCATTGTAAGGCGATATCATGTTCAAGTTAAAGTGAAAAGTAGGATAATCGATGGATTTAGCCACTGTTAGAAACTTTGATTGACTCTCGGTATAGTAAAAATGCGTAATTCAGTAAGCAATCTGGGAAGCAATACGGTATCTAGACTTGAAGATTGAATTTACTTCTTACTGAAGTTTGTGGCAATCAATGATATGATTTAGGACTCTGAAGATTAATTTTGATATGGAGTTACTGAAAAAGAAGCGAACACAGTAAAGAGGACGATCAATGAATAATGTATATATAATCACATGCTTAGTGTTGAGCATGTATTTGCACTTCATTTTGAACCTTGAACCTGGCAATTAGGGGGCATCTGCTTTAAGTAACTGTTACACCACTACTGGGGCATCTAAGGTGGTTGAACTGAAAATTTGTTACAACGGTACTTTTGAGTTGAAGATGTAAAGAAGTGCTGGAAAGCTGGAAGGGCTGGAAAGAAAATTTTGAGAGGAGAAAAAAAGTAATTTCGTTAAAGAATGTTGGTTGGGATTGAGGAGATGGGAATGATGTGAACTTCAGATAGCCAACTTTAGTGAATGCGTTGGCCAAAGTGCTACCTAACACTCATAATAGGAGTGCCAAGTACTAGCTAACACTTCTGAGGCACCTGAAATCTTGTTTATATGTTGTATTTTTGTTTTCAAAGTCAAGATGGTGAGGAAATGGTTTCAAGACAAGCTACTGGGTGTCAGGAAATAAGAATTCACGTTTCTACTATTATTCGGGTTTCCAATTGTAAATGATCGGAGGAGAAGTGGTTCTTAAGAAATGAGTTTCCTATAGAAAGAAAGTGTGAAGAGACTCTGGACAGTGGTGGTATGCAGAGTGTGTTACTCCTTGAGCATTTCCCTACTTCACATTTTTTTGTCACAAGGATATTAGCCTTTGACTTGTTTACTTTATAACCTTATTGTTTCGGTTGTGTCTTATGAACTCCACCTCTTGTACAGCCTAGAACGAATTGCTTTCACAGTAGAGGTGACAAAAGTTTTTCTGCAACAATGTCACATATGACTCATAAATGCCCTCATATACTAGACTGCATGTGTTCCGTCGTCTCTTTTTTTGTGATTATTAAGGATTTTTTGCTGTCAGACATGCCTCTCTTGTTAAACGTGTCACTTAATGATGACAAGTTTCATGCTCCTTTATTTTCAGCTTACTAATATTATATGGGGTGAGGCTGGTGAGAGTGATGACCATATTGTGCCCTATCCAGAGGCAACTGACAATTATAGCAAAAGGAAGCAATGGAGTGAAGAAGATGTCAAGTCCACTAGGCAGAAGGTATCCACTACTAAAGTTGATATGCATGGAACAAAGCTCAAGAGCAGTTCAAACTTTGAGATCAGTGAAGGAACTTCTGCATCTGGATCTGGCATGCATTCTTGGCATGGCTTACCTATCTCTCATGCTGTCAAAACTGATCAAGATTCGATGGATACTTCAGTATCTAACAATTTGATCAATATATCCAAGGTTGATTCGTCAAGAGGTGGTAAGATGTGTAAAGAATAAAAGTACTCTGATCATAAACTGCACGATCTTTTCACTCTAACAGTACACTTATCTAATGGCAGAGACAGCTGAACTTGATAATGTAACTGGAATGTTTCAAAATCCCCAAGAAGCGAAAGAACAAGGTGATTTTGTTGACTATGGGTGGGCTAACATTGGAAGCTTTGATGATCTTGATCAAATTTTCAGGTAATGAGCAATATCAAGTTTTCTTCTCATAGAACACAAAATCTTTCAGAAATGATGAATTCAACTGAGTTACCATTCTCTTAACTGAAAACTTTATCCAGAGACGATTCATGCCATTTGTAGTAGTTACACGAATTTTATTACTAAGGATAGAAATCTGTGAAGAAGCTTTCGTTACAAGTCATGATTTTGGAAAGTAGCATAAATTTTTTTGGGAGTTAGTTTAGCTTCGGTTGTTGAAGGATTCTGGCATCCTTCCTCACAAATGATGCTTTGATACCAAACTTTCATATTATTTTCTTTTTCAATGATCTGACTTAATATCCTCACAAGTGATGATTTTGCAGAAATGATGATTCTATATTTGGCAGTGTAAGCCTTCCTAGTGCTGATGAGCTATGGTCTTCTTCTAAAGATGTAACTAACAGCCCAGTAAAGCCTTTCCCCATGTCTGTGGACTCTCAAAATTTAGAGATTGGCACTTTGAGAAATACATCTGAGCATTTCGGAATCAAAACAGAGTATCTTGAAGATGACCAGCCTTTTACCCCTGACCATGGGAAATTGAATGATCCGGTAACTCATGGTCTGCAGAGTGTGCAACAAATCCCGGATCATGTTCATTATTCTGGAAATGCAAGTAAACCTTTACTTGAAGAGCAGGTATTAAGCTTTTTTTGGTTGATCAGGCGATGTATACTAGTTTATTGCTTAAGCTGGGAATATGTGAAAAGTTAATCTCCTGTGTTTTGTAGACAGAATTGATCAACATGGGAAATAACAGCTCAGCAAACTGTCAGCTTACTTCAGAAGAAATAGTTCTGCCAAATGAATTGGCTTCTAAGGTAAATAGTTCTATCCTTCTGAGCCATTACGAAATCTGATACCTATCCGTAGTCTTATTTCTTCTTCCTAGTTGTCTATGCAGTCAAATCAACTGTCACTTTATTGAGAAAGTTGATCTTCCATGTTACAGACTTTATGTGATTTCCCCATCAATTCAGGATAACTTTTCATTGTCTTCATCTTTTAGTCTGAACAGGTATATAAGCAAAAGAAATTCTTGAAAAGTAGGAAAAAGTTGGAGGAGAATATCATGTACCAAGATATACATGGTAATTGGTCTTCACCCAAAACCTCTTCCACTCAATTGAAGAATCAATATGTAGCCCCGATCCTGCAATCTTCTTCCTCTACGGTTTTCAACGAACACAAGCAGCTACAGAGAGCCAATTCATTACAGTTCCACCAGATCTCTAACCCATTTGTTGCCCCTTCTGCTTATGGGGGTGTAGCAAGTCCATATACTGCCATGCCAATGATGTCTCACATTCATTCCATGGAATTCAATCCTCAGCCTTTGCTTTCTGGCTATGAAGCTTCTTCAGGTAATATGGATCCTGCAAAGAAGATGGCACATTCTACAGATAAAGGCCAGACAATGACACCTCGGGAAAAAATTGAGAAGTTGAGAAAACGGCAGCAAATGCAAGCACTGCTTGCAATCCAGAAACAACGGCAACAGTTTGTTCATCAAGTTGCCTGTCGCAATCAGCCCATTCGTCAACATTGTTCTCAAGAAAATGGAATGCAAGATGTTGAGGGAGCCATTGTTGCAAATATAGAATCTGAGGAGCTAAGCTCTCTTCCTGCTTTTGACCCAAGCTCACCTATAGAACAAGATGATTCCAGTGTCATCTCTCTGACGGATAATGATTTTTCATTAGAGGACACCGTATTATTCCAGCTTCAAGATATAATTGCAAAGGTATGCTTGACTTGTATGCCGATTGTTTACCTGGTTGAGTAATTCAGTCATGAATATGTTGCCAAACCAATTTTTTTTCCACAGTTGAATGTCAGAATCAGACTTTGTATGAGAGATAGCTTGTTCCGGTTGGCTCAAAGTGCATTGCAAAGACAATGTACTAGTGACATTAGCAGTACCAACAATAGTGGCAGGGACGAGCAAGTTGTGAAGGAAGAAACTGCTATCCATAACAGGTTTAAGTTTCTTTAATGTTGTTCTCATGATTGTAGTTTTTCAAATCTTTGATGCTATAGCTATAATTCTGCTAATGAAAAAGTTATTACAAGCCAAATTAGATCTGTGAGGTGCCATTATCATCCCGTCTTTTCCATTCTTGGAATTCCGAAGAAAGATAGATGGTTGCAGTACCAATTAATTTGCTCTGCTATGGTGTTTCCTTTCGGTGTACTTATCACTTCCAATAAAAAGGGTCCACTTTTTTGGGTAAATGTATCACTAACGCCAATAAATCTTGTTGAACATTTTGTTTTACAGAAATTCTAAGATGCCTGAGGTAGAAACAGAGACAAATCCTATTGACAGAACAGTGGCTCACCTGCTCTTTCATAGGCCTATTGAGTTGTCTGGAAAACACCCCAGCACACCCGAATCACCTGTATCTACCAAGCTCTCTTTCGAGCGTAAGAGAGAAGGTACTACAAAACTGTCGGCCGCACATCTGCAGGATATGAAACATATCTCAGAACAAGGATCCAAAAGTTCTTGCCTGCTAGATGATCCTCGGTCTATTTGTCAGAGGAAAGCCAATATTTGCTTTGATATGTCAGAAAATGCATCTAACATCGGCCCTGCAGGAGCTAGAGAGGTTGAAGCCTCTCAATGAAACAAAACTCCATGACAGGGGTAATTCATTCCTTTATCTCTTCTATGCTTTTGTGATGCTTCAGTTGTCTATGTTTTTGATTTACCGGTAATGTGATGATCCTCAGAGCTCGAACACCTCAACTGTGGACTTCTGAGTATCGACCGGAGGTGACAAGTAGTAAAGCATGCTTGTTTGAAGTGTTATACACTCTCTAAACACTGACTGGAATTTCCTACTAAACCGACTCTTCATTGTGTGCTGTTCTATATATTGTATAGGCGTGTGAAAAAGATGAAAACATCATGCCACCTTAAATAAGTATTGGCGGATTTTGATCCTTACATCCTCTCGTGTAGGGACAAGTGCCCTGTTTCTTGAACTTCAGAATTCTACTTCACTATGTCTAGATCGTTCTTGCATGTTTAAGCATTGGTAGATGACTAGTTGAGCTTTTGTAATAGCTAGATTGTGAGACTTTAGGACTGTTACAAGATTACCTGTTCATGAAGCTGTTTTCGATCCAGAAACTAATAGGGTGTTTGGAAACTTTCAAATTGAATTCATTAACGAATTGGATTCAAATTACATTAATGAGATTGTAATTGAATTCAATTTACACTGTCTGGAACAAATTCAGTAATATTATAATTGAATTTAATTACACTGTTTGGAACACAATCAAAATGAATTCAATTATTTCATATGATATTTTTACCCTTGACTAAAAACTAATCTTATTAAATAATAAATATTCACACTTACATAAAGCAAGTTATAAACATCAATTTCATTATAAATGAGATCATAAAAAACGTTCATTATTAAATTGAAAAGAAAATTTGATTGCAAATGACAATCACTCTACCCGTCCCACTTTTTACATTTAATCTCTCTCAATTTATTTCAGATGTCTATGATTTTTGGTGGAAAAGTAGAGTAATGTCTTATGAGTCCAACGGTTCAAGTCTCAATTCATTTGGAGGTCGGACAAAGAAGATATAGCCAAAAACTCAAAGAATGTTCATCAGCCTTAAACTTTCAAGGTTGTGATCGGGCACTATAAAAATCGGAAAGTCGCCGTCGTGCATGTGCACGATCGCGACTTTCTCCAGTCGCGCTTCTCTTCTTTAAACCTACATAACTTTTGATCTAAAACTCCAAAAATTTCAAATTTTATGTCAATGAAAACCTAAAAGATCTACAACTTTCATTAAAACAATTTTATCAAAATCTTCCTAGATTAATGCAGTTTAATCAAGGAAGTTTCAGATTAATATTAACTTCTCTAACTTCTCTTTTTCATTCACTGTGCTTCTTCTTCTTCCACTAAATCTTACACCTCAACTTTCATTTTTACTTTTTTCTACTCTATTTCCATTCAACTTATCCACAACACATTCACATTACCCCTAATAATGCAAGTTTACTCAAAATCTCAAAATCATCAAAAACCAAATATCAATTATTCAATTCTCCATGTTCTGCATTTCACCATTCTCTGCATTTCAACCTTTTTGTACATTCTTTATTTTTCTTCTCAACTTTCAATTTAAATAATCTTGGTGGGAGGGTGGTTGCGTTGAAGAGTAGTGAGATGAGAATTGAAGAGTGGCTGCGATGAAAAGTAGTGAGATGGGAGAAGAGTGGTTGTAGTTGAAGAGAAAATAGGGTTATTGCGTGGGTATTATTGGATAACTCATTTTCAACATTTAAAAACGAGAGTTGCAGGTGTTTGTAATTCAATTCACGAGGCTTTGTAGTTGAATTGAATTTATAAAGAGTAGTGGGTTTCAATTACATATCTGAATTAAATTCATCTTTATTTTTCTGTTTCAAACAGTTGAATTGAATTTAATGTTGTAATTGAATTCAATTATTATGGTTCCAATAAGCATAGCTTGATGACAAAGAGAAGAAAGGAAAAGGAAAATTAAATTGTTGGTGCCTTAATTTATGTCCAAACAAAAATTTTCACTAATCAAATGGTCATGAAAATAAAATTCATAGTTTGCCTATCAGCATATTGCTCAAATGTTTTAAAAACTAGAACAAAAGTTAAATTAATAAAACAAGAGATTTAAGGTTTAAAAAGTTCAATCGGTATTAGATCGTCATAAGATTAGTTAAAGATTAAATAAAATAAGAGTTTGAAATATAATTATAAGAGATTTTTTTCGTATCAAAAAATTTAAAGTTTAATTAAAATGATAAAAAAAATTAATTAATTTATTTTGATTTATAATAAATTATTAATTTACGAAAATTAACTAATTAATTAAAAATTGATTGGTTTTTTATAATAAAAATTATTAAATTAAATCGAACAGGAAAATTGAAAATCGAACCAAAAAGTTTAACCGTTTAAAGTTTTTACAGTTAAGCAGGTTGATCTGGTTGGGGTTTTTAATCATTGCATAAAGTTAACAATCTTGTGATTAAATGTTTAGATTTGAACAAAGTGTTCATAATATTTAAGATTTTAGTCACTTAATTTTAAGTCAAATTGATTAATTTTTTATATTCAATTATTGTCAAAAAAATTTGTAAATCCAAATTTAAATTCTAATCAGATAGGATTCAAATAATTATTTAAATTAGAATTCAAGTTCAGTCAAATAAAATTTAATTCATTAACTTCAATACGAAATTCTTTATTTTGTCTTACAAGAAGTTAAGGTCTAGTCGGGTGGGGCCCAAGTCTAGAAATATTGACAGGTTCACAGCCTATTGCGTTGGGCTTTGATTACAGTTAGAAGACACTGGTCCTCTGCTTGCGGAGAGAGAGAAAAAGATCGACGGCCCACAAGCCGATTGTTTGGAATCCACCTGTAACTAGCTCGTTTGTTTTAAGGGTATATAGGTAATTGTGCACGGTAGTAACCGCTCACTTTTTAAAATAAAAAAGAAAAACAAAACTTTTCAAGGGTTATAAAAGGCGGACAGGTTTTGAATTTTCAGTTTGACTTGCGCGCCCTATTCACTCCCTACTCTCGAGTGACTCAAAGGAGAGAGGACGCAGAAGAAAGAGGTTGAGAATCGGATACGTAAGCAGGTAGCTTCTAGATCTAGAGTTGCAATGAAAATATTGTGTGATTTTATAGAAAACAAGATGAGATCAGGGTGAGTAACTTAGTTACTAACAGTTTTTTGATTATTTAGTCAGGATCTGGAATGAAATGGAGGAATCCTCCGTTCGCGGCTAATCAGGTGACAGGAAGCGAAGAAGTGAGAATCAGATATGAGTATTGTAAGTATTCTGATTCTTTTTCGTTTAGATCTTTCATCTCCAGATCAAGCGACACATTCTTGATGTTTTCTTGTTGCTGATGTTTTCTCTACCTTTAATATTGATCTAAGGCGCTGCGATCTAGAATTGTTTTTGTTTTTTTGTTTGTTTGTATATGGCGTAAAGTTATTATTATTGAAGAATTATGGCATCGTTAATTTAGACTATTTAGTCACATATGCTATGAAAAAGGTATCAGTAGTTTTCGTTAAAAACGAGATCGTTTAACATTTCAAGTACGGTGAAAAGGAGTTATGTATCACGGATAAACTAAAATAAGAGAGATTTGTTTATATTCTTTACTGATCTTCTAAAACGTGTTGTTTGCTGTATTTTTTACGTAATCTTATTATTTTTCTCTTTGAAACTTCACAGCTCGTGATGCTATGCTAATGATGTTTTTGATTGCTTCTTTACGACTTATAGCATTAAGCTATGCTATAACAGATTGCTGAACCAAGAACAATGCTATAGTTAGAAAATTGTAGTGAGCTTTTCGTATATCTCCCCATGTTTCCTTGGAAAGCTAATTCTTATCCAGTCCCACAACTGTGACACCACTACTCTCTTGGTTTCTGCTTATTTTTTTGTTATAATTTAATTTACTATTAACTTTGATATATCATTTATGCTATTCAACTATTTAATGTTAATTACTAACAAAAAATTATAACTAATATAATTTATTTATTTTAATTATTTCATAATTAACTTAAAATTTAAATTTTAAAAAATTCTTAATAAATCCCGATGTTTAATCTTAAATAATAGCAATAAATTTAATAATTAAAATATATATTAACAAGAAAAGTTTAGTTTTCAAATATTTTTTACTTAGTTAATTATTTATTTTAAGAAAACATAATGGTTTTCATTAATAAATATTAAGATTGATCTAAACTATTCATTTAATTATTTTTTAAAATTAATAGATCTCTAAATTTTATTAAATATTCAATTATTCAGGATGAATTATAGTTACATCAATTATAATTAAACATACTTTTGGTTTATTTAAAACAAAAACAAAAATTAAAATTAAAAATCACCAAGAAAAAGCAGAACTAAAATAACCTATTTAGAGATGAGAATATAATAAAGTCCTCGAAGAATATGTATTAAGAGATAAGAAAATGTTATATATGTGATAGGATACGTAGTTCATACATGTTCTTGCAAGGTACAAGTACAAAATGTGTGTGATAGCCTAAACGCTTTTAAATCTTTCGTAGAACATTACGGAGAGGAAAATTGGCTGAGGTGTACTTCATGAGCATACAGAATTGTCAATTCCTGCAATGAAAAAACATAAAACTTTAATTGGTTAAACTCAGACAATATTATAAATTTTATAAATTGCAAGTAACGGATTTTTACTTTGCAATCTTCTAGCTTTGATTGTGTTTGAATTAAGTAGCCCGTTTAGTTATTTAGATAATAGAAGTTTCTGAAGAGCATAAGTAATTACTTCACCGATTTAATAGTAAACATAAACGAATGACTTTATACATTTTGAAGTGGAACCATATTTGTGATCGCATTATAAAAGATGATAGTTCAAGATAATATATTCTTACAGTATTATCAAATTTTGATTTGAAATTGTAAGGAAAAACAAATCAGAACTTATATATAACTTAGTACATAGACAACTTTTAGGGAGAAAAAAAAATTAAAAGCCTTCTGATTTAATTGAACAAATAGTCAACAGAAGATTTTGATAGTATGTTATCTGCAAGGCTATAAATAAGCTTTTAGAACATTTTCTAATATGGAATTTTTGTCCAAATAAAAAAAGTACATGTTTATCTAAGACATTGTTTAAATAAATTGGAGTTTCAAATGTTAAAAAGTATAATCAATTATAAGTGGTTATAGCTAAACATATTTTAGTTATAGTTAACTTCTTTTATAGGAGCAAACTGTCAAAATTAATATCACCATACCAAAAATAGGAGTAGACTAGAGAATAGGTTTTATTTCTACATCCGTTCTGAATTCTTACAAAATTGTCTCATAACCAAACTTTCAAATTTAATATCACCATTGCTTGAATTTGGGAAATTTTAGATTTTCTTAAATTTCAAATAATTACTTGAACATTTGGAAATTTTAAATTTTAACTCAATTTATTAAAGACTATTGGCAGTTAATTAACTAAAACAATTTATGACTTTAAACAACATTTTTATTCAATTGATAGTTAATTCATTAATTACTAAGATACAAAATAAATTTTAACACTTAAAATTATATTAATTTATTAAATGAAAATACTTTTAAATAAGAAATTTATGTTAATATGAATCAAGCTAAAAATTTTAAAGGTCTTAAGAATCATCAAAATTTAAAATTTTTTTAACTTCTATAAATTGAATAAATGATTTTTTATTTAATGCAATTTATTAAGGAGTATTGAAAATTAATTAACTAAAACTATTTATGACTTTTAACAATATTTTTATTCAACTGATAGTTAATTCATTAATTAGTGAGATATAAACCAAATTTTAACACAGAAAATTATAGTAATTAATAAAATTTCCAACTTCGATTGATAAATGCCATTTGTTTTGTTTGTTTATATAATATAATCATTATTCTTTTACATTAAATATTCAAAAACATATTATCCAAGTCAAACCTCTTAAAGGTCTTAAGAATCATCAAATTTCAAATTATTGCTTATTTTTTTAATCAATGAAATAAATAATTATTTGAACATTTGGAAAATTAATATCTTAATTTAATTTTATTGAAGATTAATGGCGGTTAATTAACTAAAACAATTTATGATTTTTAATAATATTTTTATTCAAACTCTGTGTTTTAATTAAAATTTCAAACTTTGAGTCTTGAAAATAAAATTAAAATTTTTTATCCGTATTAAATAAAAATTTAAAGATCTTTTTATCCCTATTCTTAATCAATAATTACCATTTATTTCAACAAATAAATAGAATCATTATTCTTCTACAATAAAATATTCAAGGCGGGAAGGAAACAGTTGAGGCGGAAGAAAAATAAAAGAAAGACAAGGAATCGGCTTGGCTGAAGCGGCGAAATAAGCTGAGACGTTGACGTTTGGTTTAATTAAATCGAGCTAAAACGTCGAAGTTCCCAAGGAGTGAGGCTCAAGACTTAACACAACGGTGTCATCTCTCCTGCGACAGTTAACAAATGGGTAACCTATGCAAGGGTTCGCCTTACCGGCGCCGCCGTGACGAGGAGGGAGAGGTCGGAGGCAATCGCTAACCGATTTCGACCATAAAAACCCTGACGATGACGACGCCTCCAATCCTTTCGACCATGACATGCCTAGCACCAAAAAAGCCTCTATGGACCGTCTTCTCCGCTGGAGGGTAATTTCTTGTTCTACTAGGAGGATATGAATGTTAGATGAGATTTTTACTGATTAACAGTTCAAATTCCTGCTGATTTGATGACTATCTCATTTTGCCCTAATATTTTCTTTATGTGGCAAGCGGCTCTTGTGCTTAACGCTTCTCGTCGATTTCGCTACACCTTGGACTTGAAAAGGGAAGAAGAGAAAAGGCAAATATTACGGAAGATTAGAGCACATGCTCAAGCTATTAGAGTACGTTTATCTCTTAGAAGTTAGAACTGCAAAAGTTTCTTTTCACCGTGCCTTTTGTGATCTCTTATTTGACATCATCACTTGTCTTTCTCTCTCTTTTTTTTTCTCCCTCCCTTTATTTTGATAGGCTGCATATCTCTTCAGAGAAGCTGGGTTACGAGCAAATGGTACTTTTTTTTCCTTGTCTTGTAATCAAGCACTAAATGGCATTAAAAAAAATTCTTTTTAATTTCTACAAATATTGATATATCATAGTATTTGTCATGTAATTTTCTTAATTTTTAATCAATTGAATAAATAATTATTTGAAAATTTGGGAAATTTTAAAATTTTAAGTCAATTAATTAATGACTATTAGCAGCTAATTAACTATAATAATCCGTGAATTTCAACAATATTTTTATTTAATATACAGTTCATTAATTAGTGAGACACAAAATAAATTTTAAAACATAAAATTATGTTAATTAATTAAAATTTCAAACTAAGTTGAGTTGTATTTCATTAAGCTTTAATTAAATTCTTTTAAAATTTAAATTTAGTACATAATCCAAAATTCAACATTGGAAATATATTTCAATTTCCAAACTTATATCTTTCTTATGATGAAAATTGCACATTTAAATTCAAGTCATTAGTGTATTTTTAAAATTTTAAATAATTTTATAAGATTCTTTAAAAAATATATTGCTTGCAATAACATTATACAATATTAATATTATTTTATAAAAAATAAATATTGGACCATAATTATAAATTAAAACAATTGTAACTAGATTGATTTCTTCCATTTTTATATAAACTATATCAAATCTTTAACTTTTTAAACTTATTTTTTAATCTCAAATACTGTCAATATATTAATTATCAATCTAACACTGTTTATTTTGGACTTAATTCATTTTATCAAATTAAATTGAAATAAATTTTACAAGTCCAATGATAACATAATAATGTGTGATGTCCTAAAATTTTTGAAGCATGAAAACGGTCCACTTGTTTTTATAGATGCGATATTGTTTTCAGTATCCAAATTTAATAATTAAATTGACTTTACAATTTTAAGTGGAATACAGTTCAAGTCCACCCAAATCCTTAAAATTATACTTGAACATGAAAAATAAAAGTGAGCATATGTATTTATACCTTTATTTCATATGTTGAATTAATTGAAACCTATACAATGATATTATTCTTCCACAGTTATATTTTTAAAAAGATGCATTATAGAGTGATGTGAATTAAGATCTAAAAAAAATTAATTTTGAATTAATTGACATTTATAAAGATGATATTAAATTGTATTTTTTAACTATATTTCTCTAAAATCATAATTTTGAATTGATATTAATTTTAAAATGCACATATTTATATATACCTATATTTCATATTTTGAATTGATTCATATTTATTTTCAATATTAAATTGTAGTTTTATACAAAATATCTGTAAAATTATAATTTTAAAAAATATATTATGGAGTGACGTTGATTCGGATTTTAAAAGATAAATTTACAAATGATCTTAATTAGGATTTAAAAGTATAATGCATTATAAAGAGATGTTTAGTAAATTTCTTATTACAATTCATTTATTTTAGATATGAAATTTGTTCTTAATTCAGTTATTTTTAAAAATATACTTGAAATAATTTTTTAAATTTAAGAATCCAGACAAAAAAGATTGTATTATAAATATAGGAATTATGATTCGGTAAGAAAATATGTTGAGCATAACTTGTTTCTTTATTCTTTATTTTGTTATTTATGCTAAGTTTCTATATTGGAGGAACAAACAAGGTAGAAGTCGAAGAAATATGTGACGGACTCCGTCCTTACCTGTAAACCTTGGGACGTGCGCTTCATAAGCCCAGCGGATTCAACGCTATCCATGCTAGGATTCAGCCTTTGCACACTTCCCTGACTGTACGATTCAATACTTGTATAAATTTTAATAAATTTATCACGAAGTGTAATCTGAACAAATTATTTTAGTTTATACCATACAATGCAGTTCTTATAGTACATTGGCGATGTGCGTACTTGTCCCAAACTAATAGGTGTAAAGAACGAAACACTTAATTATATGATTATTAGTTAAATAGTTTTCATCGTCATTTTAATTAATATTAATTACAATAATCAATGACGGCTCAACTTTTTTTGACCTTCGAAATAAAATCTGCCGTCCCCTAAACAAAAATTATCTAGAATTTTTGAGAAACCTTGTCGACTGCACAATCTTTGCTATATCGAATTTGAAAAATCTGGATGGCTGGCCCATTGAACAGACCCAAACTAGGGACTAGGTCCTTTATATTCTAGAGGTTCATAACAGTTCATACCCTATTACATTTGTAAATTAAAAATGATTCTCTTGAGTTAGAATAGAATAAACCCTTCTGTTTAGTGAATCATTGCTATCCATATTTATTTTGAAAACTAGTAAATTTATTGGGTAATCTCATTATTAAAAAGTAACTTGATATCATTCATCAACTTTCCTCAGGTGTATCAATTAAATAATGTGTAACCAATAACAAAAACCAAAGACTCTATTCAAAACTTGTATAATGTTGTGAAGAAGAGTTAACACAAAGTCGAATCAACACTTTGAAGCAAGATATCATGCCTCTTTTCACTAGGTAAACTTGTTCATTCTACATAGACTATCGAATCTATGCATATTAAGGTGTATTGTACATGAATCTATGTGTATTAACAACTTACTGGAATTCTTCAATCTTTTTCGCCTGTTTCACTTATTGAGGTTGGAAAAAAGTTATTCCCAGATACCTTCGATTAGTCAAAATCTTAAACAGTATTCGTTGTAAACTAGTCAATTTCTCAAGCAACAGTTTAATCTAAGTGTTTTTTTTTGTCCTTTTTTTTTTTTGCTTTTTAATAGTATGCACTAGCTTGTCACTATCAAAACGAAACTAAATAATAACATATATGCCTATGCATTTAGGTCCTTCCTAAATGCAATTCTTGTGATTCTTGTGCATTTTCTTTCCTAAAACTGAACTAATTCCCCAACAAATCGAGTAGTCAGGAATCAAGAACAGATGCAAGTCAAATCAAGAAACTGAACAAACACCGAAAACCTTCGTCATTAGAGAGAAAGAACGGCAACAGCAACCAAAGATTTCATTCAAGATGTTGAAGAAAGAAAATCATCAAACGTCAGTGGAAAATAAAGAAGAAAAGTCTAATAGAAAACGAGAGACAATGAGATGGACAGAGAGAGCGAACGAAGGTGAAGGCGTTGGAGTTTCAACAGAAACATACCTGAGCGTACGCCAGGTCTTGTATAACTTTCAAGATCCGCCGTTCTTCCTCAGTTTTAGCTTAGCTTTCCAGCGATCATCAGTGAAAAAAATAAATAAGAAACGGTTAATAAAAGATGAGATGAACAGAGAGAGCGAACGAAGGTGAAGCTGTTGAAGATTCAACAGAAATATACCTGAGCGTACGCCAGATGTGTATCACATTCAAGATCCTCCGTCCTTCCTCAGTTTCAGCTCAGCTTTCCTGCGATCGTCAATGAAAAACAAAGAAGAAACGGTTAATAAAAGATGAGACGAACAGAGAGAGCGAACGAAGGTGAAGGGAAGTTTCAGCAGAATTATACCTAAGCGTACGTTAGATGTTACATCACTCTCAAGATCCTCCGTTCTTCATCAATTTTTGCTCAGACTTTTTGTGATCCCTTCTTGCATCGTAGAACATCGACGATCTAGATCCAGCAATAAAGAGATGAAAGAAATGGAGAAGTAGAATCACAGAGAGAGAGGTCGTGCATTCTGTATCAGAATGGAGAAAAGGAGAGAGAGACTAGAGAATCGAACCACGAAGGGTTGTGAAAAGTGAAAGGTGAAAGAAACTAACAATGGAAGGAGACGAGAGGAGAAAAATATGGAGCGGAAGAAAATGAAACTGATTATGGAGGGAAAGAAAAATTTGAAACAGATATATATATAGAAACCAAAAAAGAGTCTATACGACGTCGAATGGAAGTTGAGGCGGTGCAAATGACGAAAAGAAAATAGAAAACTCTGTTTTCTTACACAACATTTGGGCCTGCATATGTAGTTGGTCTGCAGTGCCTTAGCCCTAAATCAGTTAAATAAAATCATGGCCTTAAAGAAAAAGAGCCTTCGAGCCTATACTTTCAAATGAAAAAACCTCAACTTTGTTAAAATTTTAATCACGTAGTTACAGATAGATAAGGCCCAAGTCCAGTCCAGTCCGAGTCTAAACCAAAGTCAATACATTTAGCTCAAATCAAACTAACGTCATTTTAAACTTCGACTTAAAAAAAAAGGTTCTAAGTTTTGAATAAGGATAAGTTTTTTCTTTCGACTATAATTTCACGATTAGAATCTAATATGAAACGTGAACCAGAACGAAACCTGAACCCTAATTGGAGCTTTTTAGACATATTTTGTATGTGTATAATGATAAATAGTGACTTTAGGATCTATTGAAATATGAGTTCAAACTTAATTGAATGGTTTAGGCTAACTCTAACTTAGTAACAAAATTTTAGTTTGTATATAGCCAAAATCCAGCCTAATTTATTGGCCTTATTTGCCTGTAATTCAAGTAAATCAAGACTCGACCTAACTAATATTAACTAGCAATAGACTCAATTGAACTCAAATGCAAGTTTAAAATATCCAAATTCGACTTCACATAGGGTTGGATTGATCAATTCTCGAACTAATTTGTCATTATCATTAATAGACATCATCGTTGATTGAGTCACCTGTCTCTACATTTTGTACCAACAACCTCAGAACTTTGAGGAGATTCTCAAAATGTATGCTCATCCAAGACTTGAATTCCTCATCTCAAGGAGTCAGACACAATTGAGGAACCTCAAACACCAACAGAACTAACCCCTCGCGTGGGAAATTTGTTAAATATTACAAGTTTAGAGTAAATAATAGTTAGTCTTGTCCCTGTTGCCTAAACTGGCATCAACCTAAACAAAACATACACGAAACTCCATGCATTGAAACAATAGCATCAGATAACAACACGCTAAGTTACGTGAGAATCTGCAAGCCCTTCATTGTATGCAACCTTCACAACTTGCCCCTTCTTCATTCCATGATATCTTGCAATAGCGTCAGTTCAAGCAGTCTAGGCAACTGGGTTAAAAGTCGAAGAATTTGTGACTCTGCTTTATTTTTATCATTATCATAACTAAGAATGTGATTGAAAAATGAACTCAACCTAATTATATAATCTTAAGTTCAACTGTTTTTACCTGCTTGGCTTCCAGATTGTACTTCTTCAACAGCTCATGTTTGTCCTCCAATGTCAGTATCTCGTAATTAGGTTGAAGGACATGTTTGGTGATATTTGAGAGCAACTCAGTAATCTGACTACCAAACAGATATAGGATAATAGGAACGCTTTTCAATTAGTTGTTGTGTGTGATATTGCAAAGAACTTGCAGCTTAAAGGTCAGTGAGCGTGATAAATCAGCAAAAATGGCGTCTTACATGAAAAATGTGGACTTTGAAAGGGAATTTAAGCAGTTGTTCACGAGCAAAGGATGTCATTTTGCTCTGCAATATCAAAATCAAGCCCTCTACAGTTTCCTTGTTCGTAATCCGAGTATAAACGCCACGTATAGCTGATTGGCTGACTTTGTCTGTTCCCAAGAAGATTACCTCCATCTGTTACAAGGAAAAAGAACTCGAAAATTTTTCAAAATTAATCTATAAACTAAAAGCGCAATCTCTTTTCTCTTCTTCAGTTCGCTATGCTGCCAAACGACAATGTGTACAATGTACCTTCTTCTTTGGACGAGCAAGATGAGAGACGCTGAGACGAAGTCGTTCCAACTCAGGCTGATCGCCGAAATCCGCACGAAACTGAGCGAGTGACCCTGCAGCTCCGAGTTAGGCACATAATAACCTCTGAAATTGAGCATCTCGAAAACACTCTTACGAGAAACATAATACCTGTAGCTCTCCACACTCCCTCGGTCCACGAACTCCCTGATGCACCGTTTCCTCCGCCCGTCACCACCGCTAACAGTCACTCTCTCTCTCTCTCTCTCTATATATATATATGTGTGTGTGTGTGTGTGTAGCTTTTGGAATGTTCACTGTTCTATTTTTGTAACGGACTGTAAAGCCCAAGAGATTAGTCAACGTATCTTGTCTCTATGTTTTGGCTTGGAGGACGTCGTCGTTTCGAAAGGAAAATTGGTTTTTGGGCTAAGAACCCTGGTTGGTTCGAACCTATCACCATCATTTCCAAAATTCCACTGAAACACCCTCATCTCTCTCCTCCGACCTTGCGAGAGCCGAGCGATCAAACGACCGACGATGTTCCGGCAAGCGACGCGGCTCCTTTCCAGGCCCATTCGGGCTCGATCCTTCTCGACCGATGTGTCGGCGACTCAATCGGCAGAGTCCAGTTTCGTGGAAGCGTGGAAGAAAGTGGTCCCCAATCTGGACCCACCCAAGACGCCTCTTTCTTTTATGCAGCCTCGTCCTCCTACTCCATCTACAATCCCTACCAAGCTTACGGTCAACTTCGTTCTTCCTTATGCCTCTGAGTTGTCCGGCAAAGAGGTGCTTTTCTGTGTGGTCGTGTTTAGATTTACCTTTGCTGGATTTTGATCTTAAACTTTGTTGAATGCATCTGATTTTTTTGTCTGTAATTGATGATCTAGTAAATCATGTCTGTTGAAACGATTCCGTGTGGGTTTAACAGTCATTAACAAGATTTGAACAAGTTACTGATGAATCCTACATTGGCAATTTTCAATATGATGTTGGATTGCTATGATTAATTGGGTTACGATCATCACTTCTCATGTGATTCTACCAGAGATTAATAATCCTGTCTACTGTGTATGCTAGCCTTATTGACAAAGTTTCTGGATTGCATCAAAATGTGCCACTGTATTCATGTGTGTATCTCTTTGCTTTGGCTCTTGTGTTAGCATGAACGCCAAGACGTCATTTTTATGAAGGGATATATATCTTCTATTCGGAATTTTATGATCTTAACCGGGTTGGCTCTCTAGACATTATAAATTTGTGTTGAATTCTTGATGTGTTTCTACAATTTATATTTGTGATCAATGTCTTACATATACATTTCATTTTTTCGTTTTGTTAGATATTGTAGTATATGGAGATCCTTCCTTCAACAAGTTTGATCAAGTATTTGAACTAAGCCTTCTCGCTTTTGTTTCTTCTATGATATCATCGATTAGGCCTTTTTTCATAGCAGGCTGCTTATCATTCTGGCTGCAGTCTTACTAATAGTATCTTTGAAAATGGCTTTTGTTCTTCTTGTATGAGTAAGTATTGCTGCTATAGACCTTTCGTTGATTAGAGACACCTGTTTTTTCAGTTTTTCGGTGCTTGAGAGTGAGCTTCGAACTTATGAATGAGCTTGATCGACTTCATGGTTCAGTATAAATTGTGCAATTTTTATAACACCGCACCATCTAACTTCACAATGCATCATTATCTTTATATCCTCACGTGTATTATCTCATCCAAGGCCATTGCAGGCATTTATTTTGTAGTTCTATTTGTTCTCATCTTTTTTCTACCATCCTGTAGCTGTTAAATAGAATTAAGGGTTGGCTAGGTAATGAAATGGTTGGGGAAGAAACTAGGGACGAATGGACTCCAATCTTCATGTACTACAGTCTTTCAACAACATTGAACACCTGTGGATACATATATATATATTGCCATGAATTGAAGGTCCCTTGATGTGTTTTTTGGCTTTTGGGCTGAGTGGATGTATCAACCTTGTCTTTTTGTTACCAAAGCCATATTACTCTTTGAGGAATTGTATCATCTAATTCTTGTCATTTTGGTGGTTCGAACCTTCTTCTTGTTGCAACCTTTTTTTGGTTTGCATTTTAAATAACTAGTAATTATCTTGATCGTTATAGCTAAGCTATCTCTGACATTTCAAATCTGTTCGTAGATTGTTTCTGTTCATGCATCTTGAAAAACAAAATAAGATTGCTTTTGATAGGTAACTGCAGAAGGTCTTACCTTTTCAAAAACTTCACTTAGGTTGACATGGTCATAATTCCAGCTACAACAGGACAAATGGGTGTTCTTCCTGGACATGTATCAACAATTGCAGAGTTGAAACCTGGAGTGATGTCGGTCCACGAAGGAAATGATGTGGTGAAGTATTTCATTAGCAGCGGCTTTGCATTCATCCATGCCAACTCTGTTGCAGATATAATTGCAGTTGAGGCTGTACCGCTTGATCAAATCGATGCTAGCCTGGTTCAGAAAGGACTTGCAGAGTTCACCCAGAAGCTGAGCTCAGCTTCAACTGATCTGGAGAAAGCCGAAGCACAAATTGGAATTGATGTGCATAGTGCTCTCAATTCTGCCCTGACAGGCTAAGGGTCTTTTAATTACCTTGATTGATCGATTTAATCTCTTCAAAGTGTGCTTCATATGACACAAGAACTTGCGAGAAACAAGCTATTTTCTCGTAGTAGCATTTGTTTCTGGTATTTCCATGTATTTGAGATTGTTATAAATAATATTCGGATGGGATTCTCTTCTTTTGAAGGCCTTAGTGCTAGAAACTGGACATATTTTTAGATTTAAGGCAATTTGCTCTCTCATTTTCTCCTCTATTCCATTACCACAAATCAGGTTGTTTAGTTTTGACTAGGGATGGCATTGAGCCCGATCGGTCTAAGCCCAGTTCAAAATTCTTGCTTGAGCTTGGTCCAAAGCTCCATCGAGTCTTAAGTTCAGTCCAATGTTTCTTTCAATTAAGCATCTTATGTTCACTTATATTTTTGGGATTTAGGCTAGATTGAGCAATTTCAGTTTCGATTGAATCCTAAAAGTTTCGGGAAAAAGAAAGCTTGAACTTATGCTGAAATGTGGTTAATTTGGACCGAATCTGTTACCGTCGGACAGGTTGAGTTGGATCCGGGCCAGTCTGCACTAGCAGTTTAGTGTTCGCATCCGCGGACTACTTTCTGAGAAATTTTCTGGGCATCAAAGAGCACTTTTCACATGTGGCCCAAAAGCAAAGTGCAAAAGTAGTCGCCAATAGACATTTCTCACATGGGCTACAAAAGTACATGACGTCTTTTCCCCGACAAGAATCGATAGTGAAATTTACAAAAGTAAAGCGTTAAATTTTTTAATGTTAAATCATATTTAATGATTTATTCTTATTATTTAAATAATTATTAAAAAGAAGACTTATTGAGTAGCAAGCAATCTTCATTATGATATAAAACAAGGATTACGATCTTTGATCCCCATTTTTATCACAATTTATGTTTATTCTTTGCCGTCCACCTGGAAGACATAACTTAATGAATCTTGGTGATATATATGCACGTCAGCGAATCTATGCATATGATGTGCAACTTGGGAAGCGCAAGGCCACTTCTACCTTGTCCCATAAGGTGGAATCAGCCACCCAGCTTAATATAGTCACATAGATATAATTAATTATATAAAGGAACACTCCACTTAAAGTCTTTAACACATGCTACTTGGAACCTCCATTACCATTATTAATACTATATACGTCATCGTGAAAATTTACAGTTTTAACACCTCAAAATGTTAAATACGTTGGTCTTAAATTTTAAATATTAAGATGCACTAGTCTTCAAATATAATAATAAACTTTTTAAAGAGTTTAACGTAGATCAAATTATCTGTGACTAAGAAAAATCTAAAAAAATAAACAAAAATTAAATATACTTAACAAAACCATAACTTACAAAATTAAATCATAAATTTAATTAAAATAATATTTTTTTGAAAGTTAAAGAAAAAATATATTAATTTAGCAAAAGCTATATACAAACATTACAATGAAAAAACAAAGGGGAGCTAGAAACAAAAACTTGCTTTCCAAAATACACATTATCGACAATTTATAACGACCAATTCAGTTTCAGATCAGGATAAATACAGTGTTGTTGATCATTAATAATAAAGGCAACTCTAATTCAATTGACTACATGTTCTGCAAGCTGATGTTTGTTTCAACACCTTTGTATATCCTTCGATTCCTTTCCCTCGAAATTGAGTAGATAACAGTATGAAAAGCAATCAAGATAATCTTGCCATTTGCTCTAGCGTGGGTTATAAGAAAATTCAAAGTTTTCGTCCACTCAAAGGTATATCTGGGTAATTGTAACATGACCATAATTCTGCTCCAAATTGCTTTGGTATAAACACATTCAAAAAATAAAGTGATTTCTATTCTCATTCAGCAATTACAAAGTGTGCATATGGGGTCAAAAGCACCAAACTATCTGTCCTTGGTCCAAAGCCTAATTTTTTACACTAACCAAGTGAACACAGCAGCTTTACAATTTGGATTGTGCTTCTATATAGTCTCAAATTAGGGAACCACTTCAAGATGATTAACCAGTACCTGGTGACAAAATCGATTGTTGAAAATACCACTGGAGTGCGGAATCCAAGCTAAGATATCCTTCCTTCTTCCTGCAGGAATGCTAGGCAAACAATTGGTTAACAAGTGAAAACCTCTTAAACTGCTAGCCCATTCTCCATTTGAGATAAGCGTAGAGACTCTAGTATTAATAGGAATTCTAATTTTGAGTCTAGAAAAATCAAGTTTGAGGATAAGAGGACTATGATTGGTCTAGTTGTCAAACCAAAACCAAATATTCTCACCATCTCCCAACCTAAATTTGATGAGTGGGAAGAAAAAGCTTCTCAACTTAAGTACATACTTGAACAAACATGAGTGTTCTCTAGAAATATCTAACTGCCATAAATTATGGTTGCGGAGATAATACTCATTAATCCATTTAATCCACAAAGTCGTTTTGTTAGTACAAAATTTCCATATCCGTTTACCGAACATTACTTTATGCATGTGCACAATTGGAATAATCCCAATCCCTCCTAACCTCTTAGGTATAGTGACATCACTCCATTTCACCTCAGTTTGCTTTCCATTCTCAACTTTCCCAGAACAGAAGAAAACTTTTAGTATTTTATCAATCTCTTTAGTGACCCTTCTTGGTAAGATTAGGTGAGCTGACCAATGTAGATGCATACTATTTAAAACTGAGTTGATGAGAAGCAACCGACTAGTCAGAGATATAAATTTGTTTTGCCAAGCATTGATTCGAGCTTCAAGTTTGTCAATCAAAGGAACAAAATATGAGAATTTAGGCTTCCTGGGAGTGATTGGAACACCCAGATATTTGAAAGGAAGAGAAGACAACTCAAACCCCACCAATCTCCTAATTTGTTCCTAGTCCTTGACATCCGAGGACAGAAACAAACCACTTTTCTCGACATTGACCCTCATGCCAAACCAACCAGAGAACATATCCAGCATCTTTAGCATCATTAAAATAGAATTGGAATCCACCTTACATAAGAGAATCAAGTCATCAGCATAGATCAAATGCGATAATGAAATATTTCCACATTTAAAATGGAATTGAAAATGGCCATTGCATTTCGCCAGTTTAAAGATGAGTCTAGATAAACCTTCAATGGCAAGAGTGAGAGAGGAGATCCCCTTGCCTAATACCCTTGTAGTTGTAAAATGAATTAACAGACTACCATTCACCAGAATACTGAAAGAAGTGGACTAGATGCATTGCATAATCTAGTTGGTGAATATATCTAGGATCCCAATAGCTTCCAAACATGCTTTTTAAAAAGACTAGCCAAGAGTATCATAAGCCTTGAAAAAATCAATCTTCAGCATACAACAATTAATAGTTTTACCAGAAATATGTGATCCCATTAACTCTTGAAGCAGAAATACGTGATCGCCTATGCTTCTCCTAGGTAAAAACATCCTTTGAGCTAGCCCAATGATCTTTGTCAAAATTGCTTTAATTCGAGTAGTCAAAAGTTTAGCAATGGCTTAGTATACTTTAAAACAGCAAGAAATGGGTCTAAAATCTTAATAGAAGAAGGATGCTTCTTCTTGGGAATGAAGCATAAGAAGGTGTGATTTATTTCCCTTAACATCCGACTAAAGGAGAAGAACTCCAATATTACATCAGTAAAGAGTTGGCCAGTAATTTCCCTAGTCGTTTGGAAAAAAACTCGCATTAAACTCATCCAGTCCTAGAGCTTTTGAAGGATGAAGACTAAAAAGCGTTTCCCTAACATCTTGAGGAGAGAAGGGAGCTATAAGCATATCCAACTGCATGTGAGTAAGAATAGGACAAAAAACATCTTTCACCTTAAAACCTTGCTACTGACTATGCAGCGTACCCAATAATTGTAAAAAATACCCCCGGATAAATCTAGTCAACTCAACTAGTTCAGATGTCACATTCCCGCTACCGTCCCTTAACTCAAAGATAGCATTAACATTTCTCCTGACCAATAGAGAGGCATGAAAAAACTTTGTGTTTGTGTTAGAATCTCCTTTTCTGAGCTAATGTAGCCTAACTTTCTTCTTGAGAACATAATTTTGGTATAATAATTCCTGCTGATAGTCTTATAATCTCCGAGCCTTGGTATGCCTAAACTTATAATTGACAGGATCCCTGTAACAATCCTCCTGGGCTTCAACCAATTTCTACTACATATGTTGATTAATTCTTCTCCTTCACAAACTGTTTAAGAACAAATTTAATTATTAAGTTTTTTCATCAACTGAAAAGACTTGAAACCTGTATCTCATGCCTCCAATAGTTGCTAATTAAATCTATGAAACCCTCCCTCTAGCTTAGACCATTGAAAAAACAAAAAAGGGCTCCCATTTTGACCTGATCGATCAACTTCTGAATAAGTATAGATGCATGTTCAGAAAAACTATTATCCCCAAAATGTACATAGGAAGAACGAAATTTACTAAACCATAAGTGGTTCACTAAGGCTCTATCTAACGTTTTAAGAATCAATAAGCGACCTTGTTGATTATTTGTCTAGGTGTAAACTTCATTCTCGATTCTACGAAAAATTTTATGAAAGCCTTTCATTTGCTTCTCTTCGATGGAAGTTTTATTTTCCCAGAATGTATCCTAATTTTTGGCCTAATTCTTCTTCTGATGATCGACTCAACCTCTGATCAAAAAGATATACCTTGGTTATATTTCATCTCTTCAACAAGTTTAGTAATGAGTATAACGGCCCTATTGTTCCGATGGAGAGAAGAACCTATGATTAGCTTTTCGGGAAATTTCCAAACGAACAATTTCTTATTTTACTATGTTCAACTCTATGTATTCCTCTATCCGTAGAGTACATTGAATGTACAGAAATGGCTATAACAGAGTTTCTCTTATTCGTATAAGTAAAAGCAAATTATCCATTCAATCGCTATTAGATTGATTGAATTCTCAAATACTCAGGAATTTTTATAAGTTTGTATACGAAAGTAGCTTCAGCTCTTTCCACTTCTACTAGCGGCTTTAACTATAAGCTCAGTTCTATTTATTGGTCTGAGCAAGATAGGACTTATTTGAAATTAATTGAAATGAACAACAATTCCTAAAAAAAAGAGATTTTTCTGCAGTATTCAAGCTATTATCTTTTCTAGTTCCTTACCGTATCAATTTTCAATTTTTGGTTATTGAGATTTCTGGGCAATATGGATTAATATTTGAATTAATCGATCAACTTGCTATCGAACATTTATTTTGGACTCGAAAATTTTCGACATATTTTTTATTTTATTTATTATTATGAGAATCAATCCTACTACTTCTGGTCCTGGGGTTTCCACGCTTGAAAAAAAGAACCTAGGACGTATTGCTCAAATCATTGGCCCGGTGCTAAATGTATCTTTTCACCCCGGCAAGATGCCTAATATTTACAACGCTCTAGTAGTTAAGGGTCGAGATACTGGCGGTCAACAAATTAATGTTACTCTCCCAACACCCTGTAGGTCCATCAGATCCACATGTTGAAATAACTGTGCAAGTTCGCAACCCATTCCCAGTGAGTAGCTAGCACCACCTTCAATCTCACTAAAGTTCAATGCACAATTAAAATCCCTGACTGCTAGCCATGGATTTTGCATAACTGATTGGATATGTACTAAATCAGACCATTATTTAGGTCGTTGGAAAGTAAAATTGGAAGCGTAAATCAAAGTAACTTCAAAAACCAAGGACCATCCCTTTAACTGATAATGTAGATGCAAAAATTGGTCACTAATATTACTGCAAGACTTTTATACATTCAATATTAAATAAGCAAATCACTTGGCCATTGTAATACTGACAATGGTTGTAAAAGTTTTCTAATGAGTACCTAAAAAAGACAGCCCCGGCTGAACATACTTTGCCTTTATTTTAGTCTCCAAGAGACCCACCAAAATAAGTTGTTTTCATATACCAAATCCCTGACAATGAGCTGCTTCAGAGGGTTGTTAAGCCCTCTTGTATTCCACGCCGTAATAGACATCTAGGGGGAAGCCCCTTTTGGCTTAGCTTTCCTTCTGGTTGGTCTTCTATGAGAATTTATCTAACTCTCATTATCTACTTGAATTCCCGCACGAGACTCATTCAAATTAAGGCATTGTTCTAACTCCATACAATTCACCCCCACATCCTCTATAGACTGGGAAGACTCAACAGAATCTTGTTGGTGAATCTCAACCGAATCTTGTTGGTGAATCTCAACCTGTGCCCGAATAGCATCCTGGGATTCCAACCGATGATTGTGTTCCTCCTACACCTGACTATTATCTGCCCTTATGTCTGCTACTAGATAAGATAAGACCAGATTAAGAGAACCCTCAAGTGTAAATTGATCCCAGCAACCCTTCCATGCATACATGCGTTCTAAATAATCACTGACCAACTACAAATTGGTAATATCAACTAAGATATCAGCAGGCCAATTAATCTCGACATTGCCCTACGTAGGTTGGGGAATTGTCTGACCCCTCCCATCAACACCTTCGTCAGGAACTTCAGTGACTGGATTTGAATATGTTATCGGATACTTCGCCTTATTGGCGATATCAGAAGTTGGAATCCCCATCCCCAATAACTCTTCTTGCCAGCCAGTATCGAATTTCCTATTTGTAGGGACCTATTGTTTCTTTGTCGTCTGAGGTTTCCAGGGGTAAGATAACTTGATATCTGAAGGCTCCCACTCCCCTATAACACCAAGCCGCATAATAGGTAGCGTCTCTGGAAGTAAAGTATTTCTATTAACCTCAACACAAATTTTGGCTTATCCCATACGCTCCATACTGGAAGTTTGGAAGTCCATGGTTAAAGGATTGCCCAAAGAACTAGCTAGAAAACTCAATTCTTCCACAGTCCAAAACTCTAGGGACAGACTATGAAAATGAATCCAGATCGGAAACACTTGAAGACATTTATTGTTAAACTCAATCCCAGGCACCCACTTCCGCACAAACAACAATTGGCCTCCAGTATGCCATTGTCCTGTTTTCAATATCTTAGACAAGTCACTATCAATCGCAAATTTAAACCAAGTCATATAGTCTTCCATAAATAGAATTTTTTCCAATCCCTTATTACCCCATGATGTAAGAGCCTAGGAGCAAATGACCGGAAAAGTAGGGTGTTTGCTCCAAAAGGAGCCTATCAGTGTTGACGACTAGGCCCTTGCACTAATTTGCAACAGTTCAACAGGGAGGCAAACTCGCCCAACTTTCATGGCCTCCGGGAAATGCTTCATCAAAATTTGCTACAAGTTGAGTTGCTAGTTCCATGCGCTAACCCTATGCAATGACCTCGAGTGTAGAGAGTGAGACAGAAGTTTTGGAAGATGAAACTCTCTTCCTTTTTACATTAATACTGTGGTGTTTATATATACAAATTGTACAATGAAAAGGAATAAAAACTGTACGTAACAAATATTCTAACTAACTACTGACAAGTCTGAGGACGCAAGGGCATCGTGTGAATTTACAAAGTGGAAAAATGATGGTACGGGTGAGAGTGCAACAGTTGTCTGTGGGTGCTGCTATTGTCGGTTAAAAACATGGATGCTACAACCCCTCCTCAAGTTGGAGGGTGAGTAACCCCAACTTGACAAGAATAGCAGAGAGGGAGTGTCTGGGGAGAGCTTTGGTGAAGGCATTTGCTAATTGATGTTTGAAGGATAGGTGGGTCGTTTGAATGAAATCTTAATGGACAGCATTGCGAACTAAATGACAGTTAATGTCGAGATGCTTTGTGCATTCGTGAAAGACGGGATTGTTAGAGATATGCACTGCAGTCAGCTTATCGCATTGGAGAGGAATAGGGAGCGGGAGAGAAACTTGTAGGTCACGGAGAAAAAAGCTGATCCATTTGATTTCGCTGAAGGTGCTGGCCATGCTCCGGTATTCAACTTTGGCAGAGGATCTGCTCACCGGGGCTTGTTTCTTGGTTTTCTATGAAATTAGGGAGGGACCAAAGAATATGCAAAAGCCAGTCAGAGATTTTCGGGTAAACTTGCAACCAGCCTAGTCAGCATCGGAGAAAGCACGCAGAGAAGGGGTAGCTGTGACTAAGTAGAGCAGAGCCTTGTGGATGGTGCCCGATAAGTATCGTAGAACATGTAAGAGGGCTTTCCAGTGAGAATGGCATGGTGTGGCAGTAAATTGGCTAAGTTGTTGGGTGGCAAAGGCGATGTCGGGACGAGTGAAATTCAAGTAGAGGAGTTGACCAACAACTCGTCTATATTGCTCAGGATTAGTCAACAATGGGCTATCATCAATGTCGAGTTTAGAATTTGGATTCATGGGAACCTCAGTGGGTGGTTGTAAGTCTGTCAATTGGAGATAAGCTAAAATATCACGTATGTATTTTTATTAAGAGAGTAACATATCAGTTGGTGATCTGGCGATTTCGATGCCAACAAACTACTTGACATTGCCCATTTCTTTAATAATGAAAGCACGATTGAGGAGTTGTTTGCCATCACAAATCAATTCTTCGGAGGGACTAGTGATTAATACATCGTCAACGTAAATATCCAAAGCAACAAAGTGACGTTGGGTACCTTTCGTGAGGAGAAAGTGGTTGGATTCTTTTTGAGTGAAACCAAAAGTTGTGAGAGTTAAGGTTAGTTCCTTGTTCCATTGTCGCCCTACTTGTTAATACCGTAAAACGTTTTTTGTAGTCGTAAAACTTCTCCCGTTTGAGTTTTATAGTACCCTTGTGATGGAGTGATGTAGATTTCTTCGTCGATGCGCCTATGTAAGTATGCGTTGTTGATGTCGCAATCGTGAACTGGCCACTGGTGGGTGACGGCTACTACAAGGACGGTGCGAATGGTTGTGATTTTAGCCATCGAAGAGAAGACGTCGAAGTAATCAACGCCTATAGTTTGCTTGAAACCTTACACCACGAGGCGTGCCTTTCGTCGATCGATTGAGCCATTGGGATGACGTTTGATGCAGTAGACCCACTTTGTCATCAACGGTTTCTTCCCTGTGGGTAAAAAAGCTGGAACCCAGGTCTCATTATTTTCAAGTGATTCAATCTCTACCTGCATGGACTCATGCCAAATGGGTCATGTTTAGCAGTATCGTATGAAAATGGTTCATGGTCAATGGATATATTTGCCAGAAAAGTGGTATGGGGTTTGGAAAAATGGAGCTGAGTTGTGTCTAGGGGGTGTTCTAGTGTGGTAACTTTGAAGGAGGTATTGGGAAGGTTGGTGACATAATCGTTGAGGTAAGAGGGTTGTTTGCGTTGTCTTGTGTTGAAATGTGTTGGGTAGATGGGAGTCGGCGGTAGTGAAGAGGAAGATGGAGAGGAGGAAGAGAGGATATCTGGGTTTTCGAGTATGGATGTTGGATCTGGTGAGGTGGGGTCAGGCAGGTTGGGGTAGTATGTGTTTGGACTTTGTGATTTTTTTGGGTTAAAAGCAATATGTGGGTTTTCGGTTTCAAAAAGGGGGTTTTCTTTTGGTGTTTCTAGTTGGATGTAAGGAAAAATTTGTTCATAGAAGGTAACATCTCGACTAAATATTATTTGTCGTGTATCAATCACAAATAATTTATAAGCTTTTCGGTCGGTCGCATATCCAAGCAGTAAACATTTCATGGCTTTAGCTTCTAATTTTTCTTTGTGGGGTTTTGTGTTTGTTGCATAGCATAAACATTCAAAAGTCCTAAAGTGGTCATAACTCATAAGTGGGTGACCTGGAATATAATTTTTTATATGGTGTTTCTTAAGATAGAATTTTTGTTGGTAAGCGATTTATGACATGGGTTGCGGTTAAGATTACGTCCCCCCAAAATTCTTTTGGTAAGTTGGCTTTAAATATAAGAGCTCGGGCTATTTGAAGTAAGTGTTTATGCTTACATTTCACGGCACCATTTTGTTGGGGTGTATAAGCATAGGTTTTTTGGTGAATGGTCCCCTTTGACTCAAAGAGTCGTTGGTTGGAAGCGTTGACAAATTTGGTACAATTATCGATTCGTATTTTTGTGATTTTTTGGCAAAATTGGGTTTCGATCATGGAGATAAAAGACTGATTGTATGGTGGACTTGGGCTTTGCTACTCAAAAGGAAAGTCCAAGTAGCTCTACTATATTCATCCACAATGGTTAAAAAATACGTGGAGTCGTCAAGGGCTTTTGTTTCATATGGGCCCCAAAGATCCATATGAATTAGCTCAAAAGGCCTATTAGCTGTTATAATATGTTTTCCGAATGATTTCCGGACTTGTTTTGCTAAGGGACATGTTTCGTAAAAGAAATCATTTGGTGGCTTAATATGTCGAAAATGTAAATGTCCTAAAACCTTAATGGATACGTGACCGAGTCGAAAATGCCATAAACTAAAAGTATCAATAGCATTATAATTAAAATGTTCATTGAGATAAAATTGCAAAGATGGACCTTTCTTCAAATTTGGTGGTAGGAAGTGATGAGGCTTGAGCTTGTAAATGCCCCCGACTTCTTCACAACTTGCCACATTGGAATTAGTCTTCGGGTCCTG
Organism: Erythroxylum guanchezii; assembly: GCA_025629825.1. Lineage (NCBI taxonomy): Eukaryota > Viridiplantae > Streptophyta > Magnoliopsida > Malpighiales > Erythroxylaceae > Erythroxylum > Erythroxylum guanchezii. The sequence continues at coordinate 27,467,579 of JAOTAX010000009.1, read as the reverse complement.
CAATATAACTTTGTTTGATATAAATATGACAGCTAAGTGATTTTCCTTAGCAAGTTTGCAGACTGATAAGAGGTTATGGTGGAAGGTACGAATATGCAACACATTTTCTAGTTGAATTGAATCTGTCAATTCTATGCTTCCCATTTAGGTGATAGGTTTAAATGAGCCATCTGCTAGCATTACGGGACAAAAATCAGGTGTGGGATCAATGTGATTGAGTAATTTCTAGTTGTGGGTCATATGGGTTAATGCACCTGAATCCACTATCTATGAAACACATTCATACTTAGAGCTAACATTATCATTATGGTTAGAGTGCATACCTGCGTAGCTGTTAAGAGCTACGTGATTTACTTCATTAATACCTTTTCCGTTAACTAGGCACATCAACTCCTGGACCTGTTTGTTTAAAGCACTGAATTGTGACTCTTGCTCGATGCCTTCACTGTTTAAGTTCCTTTGCCCAATGTCGATGGGACTCTCAACCACTGCTCCAACATAGCCATTTCTTTCCCTTGTGCGTTTTTGTTTTAATTCCTTGAACCATTCGGGCTCTCTATGGATCCTAAAACACGCATCCACTATGTGTCCCCTCTCATAGCAGTGGGTGCAATATTTATCTTCCTTCCTTACGTAGCTCCTTTTTCGGTTCATCGAGAAAGCTTCTCTATTCTCTATTTTCCTGTTTCCGATGGGTTTTGCTGTGTGAGCTACATTCATTTGTCCCATTTCATTTGTGGTCAGTCCAGCAACATTTCTCTGTTTTTCGACGGTAAGGATCATGGAGGAAGATTTTTTCACAGCTCGTAAAGGATCATTCAACATCACTTGGCTTACTACACTTCCGTACTCCTCTCTAAGCCCCATCAAAAATTGTACTAACCTTATGTTATCTTCCACTGTGCTATTAAGTTTACCAACCTTACACGGACAACTCCTATAAGGCATGACATATCTGAGATCATCCCAAAGTCTTTTTAGTTTTGTGAAGTAGTTCATCACCGACTCATTTCCTTACCTTAGGTTGCTGATTTCCTGCATCAGTTGGTAGATTTGAGGTCTATTGCTTTCATCGTACATGGGTCTTAGCTCTTCCCTTAGATCTCTAGCTGTGGTCATAACATGAAACGATTTTGCTAATTCCTTAACCATAGACTTTAAGAGCCACGAGATTACCATATTATCAGATGTTCTCCACTTTTTTTGTAGGGTTGGATTGTTCTCTGGCTCCTTGCAGCAGCCATTCATGAAGCCTATTTTGTCTTTTGCTTTTAGAGCAATGATCATCGCTCTACTCCAGGAGAGGTAGTTTGTTTCATCCAGCAGTGTTGTGGCCAGGACAACACGTGGGTTTTCCGAAGCATACAACTCATACAATTATTTTTCATCATCATTTACATCGGGTTGTGTTTGGAAGGTGCAGGAATCCCCTTCCCGTTTAGTGGTCATTGTATATTAGGAGCCTTTGGCTTTGATACCATGTAGAGAGTGAGACAGAAGTTTTGGAAGAGGAAACTCTCTTACTTTTTGCATTAATATTGTGGTGTTTATATACAGAAACTGTACAATGAAAAGGAATAAAAACTGTACGTAACAAATTTTCTAACTAACTACTGACAAGTATGAGAACGCAAGGGCGTCGTGTGAATTTACATAGTGGTAAAATGATGGTACGGGTGAGAATGTAGCGGGAGTGCAACGGTTGTCTGTGGGTGCTGTTGTTGTCGGTGAAAAACGTGGATGCTACTTCGAAGCTCCTGTCGAGGGAGACCAACTTGAGGATCTCTCTCCCTTTCCCAACTGGTGTGGATTTACGAGAAAAGGGTGGAAAATTGTCTAAAAGCTTGTTAGAAGGGGCGTCGTCGATAGAGGAGTCCAGGATGGCCTTTGAAAGGCCCTCATGACAAAGGGAGCCTCTATCGAGGTCAGAGAAAGAAAAGGAGTCAGTCGACGACAAGAATAATAGGGCTCGAAATGAAGAGAAAGTCAAGGTTAAAAGTATAGGAGAGAAGGCGAAGAAAAAAGGCATTAGTTCAACCATCATTTTAAGTTTTTAAATAAAATTTATCTTTTTTGAATATGATTTAGCATTAAAAAAAACCTTTAATAAATACATCAAAAAAAATTTATCAAAATTTTAAAAATTAAACTGAAAGTTAAATCGTTAAGATAAGATGTTAAAGTTTAAAAGATTCAATTGAAATTAAATCATCATAAAATCAATTAAATATTAAATAAAATTTTAAATTTTAAAATATGATTAAATGTGATTTTTTCGTCTATCAAAATATTTATAATTTAATTGAAAAATATACTAAATAAATTGATTATTTTGTTTTATAAGAATTTATTAATTAATTTTGATAAATTATTAAAAAAAATTGAGCTAAACTAAAAAATTGGACCACTAAGATTTTATCATTTGAATAAGGTAAACGGATTGTTTATTATAATCTTCGAACCACCCCATGAGAGTTATCTCAAAATTGTTATAAAAGATACAAATAATATGGTGTGCCATTAATTGTAGATGCATTATTAATAGTCAATGTACATTATTTGGT
>JAOTAX010000009.1:27445086-27464915 GCA_025629825.1 Erythroxylum guanchezii | reverse complement strand
GAGAGATATGTATGATTTTATAAGAATAATTCTTCTCTCCCAAATACTCTGTAATTTTGTTTCGGTTTTATAACAAAAATAACTTTAATTAGGACCATTTTCAAGTCCCCAGGAGTTCCGTAGCACATGAACTATCTTTCACTCCGTTACCTATGCCGTTTGGTTTAACGTTTACCGTTCCTTCCATGTACTTTGCAAAAGTTTCAGCGTCTCCTATACGGCAATTCCTGTGTTCTATCCTCGTACATCGTAAGTATTCCTTTTACTTTTAGACTTCTTTTCGGTTTTAATACGATCATTTTCAAGTTCCATAAGCAAAAAGTGACTTGCCCTTTTCGAATATCAATTAAAGTTGGCAAATAATTGCTTATCTAGGAAACGGTAAAAGTGACTCGAGGGTGTACGTGTAAGTTCGTTTGCCAATTGCTATATACACTGCTCCGACCAGGCGTTTTAATACAGCGCAGAGCCCCACAAACTATGCAACTTAAAGAATTCTTCGACCAGTGGGGAGGTGGCAAGTGGCACGCACCCAAATAATAGACCCCCCCCAATTATAACCATTACTCATGGCGCCATCTTCACCGCCGAATCAACTAGACCTCGAAGATCGTGACCGTTCCAGCAATATAAAAAACAAGGGGCAGACCGCAGACCGCAGACCTCTATCTCTCTCTCTAATGAAGCGCCACGTAAGTTGTGGGCAACAATGTTGTGGTGCTACGCTGGTTGTCTGGTCGGGACGCACGTGTCCAGGGCAGTGGGGGAGAATAGCTGCCCGTGGCACGCGGGCAATGACTGTGGGCCCGAGGGACATGGACCTAGTAACTAGAGCCAGCCTGATGTTGCGTCAGGTGGGTCCTACCTGGAGTCATTGGGCCCACATCTACTCAGCACCAAGTTCGTTTTTATTGTTGTTTATGGACTTGTGGGGCCTACCTAGCATATATTCAAGTCCACGAAGTCCCAAAGTGGCGGTCCTAAGCGTCTAGAGAAATCATGAGAAGTCCCCACTTTAAGTATTTCATAAAGAAGTCCCTGAAAAACACTTAACTATTTAATTTAACAGGTGCAGACAATTACATAATAATATTTATAAATCATTGATGTAAAATTTTAATTTTGTGTTATATAAATAATATTTAAAAAGATTAAATAACTATTTAATTATGTAGCATCACTATGAGTCAAGAACGTATAAGAAATATCACATAGAACAGGAACCGAAAAGCTAAATAAAAGAAGATTGTTATTATCTATCTGCCAAACACCTCCGGTCACTTTCCGAAAGGATGCATGCACCAAGAGCCAATAGAATTTAATACCACCCAACTACACGGAAACCGGCAAAATATCCGCCTTTGGTTTTAAAGAATTGATTAACCGTCCGACACATTTAGTCAGTTGCTCGACTGACCAATCAGAATTCCCAAAACCAAATACGCAATGTAGTCAGCACCGCACAGGATCGTTCCCAACCCCACCAGACACCTCTCTGCCCTTTATAAACCATTCTCTGGTGCTCACGTTCTTTCCTGCAAACTCTCGGTCACTTCCCTTGCACCTTAAAACCTACGCATCTCGGCGCACATTAGTGGATTGCTGTGTTGTTTGTAGTAGTTCTTTCCTCTTTTTCTAGTACAAACATGTCTTTCTATGGAGGGGGTTTTGATGACAGCAAAACTCATTTCCTTGAAGCGTGTTTCCTTTGTCGGAAGCCACTGGGATGTAACTCAGACATCTTCATGTATAGGTTAGTTAGCTGATTACAACTCTTTTAAGGTTTCTTTCTGATTTGTGTGAGTTGCTTTGTTTGTGTAAAGTCTTTGAACTATTCTGATTTGTGTTCTTGGAAATTTGTGTTGATGCAGAGGGAACACACCGTTCTGTAGCAAAGAGTGTAGGCAAGAGCTGATAGAGTTGGATGAGTCTAATGAGAAAAGGAGTTGGAAAATGTCATCCTCGTCTTCCAGATCTATCAGGAGCTCTGAAACAAGGGACTCTTCACCTAACAAGACTGTGCGGACAGGCACGGTTATTGTGGCTTAAGAACTGTTTAAGAAGCTTTATTAACCACACCTTGACACAGAGCGAGTTTTTCTGAATTGGGAAAAATCCCTCGTGCAGAGATTGCAGAGATTTGATGTTCTTGGATCTGTAAAAGAAGGGTCTTTTTGGAGATGACAATAGGAGTTAGATGGGGATGAGTGGGTGAGTGATGGATGATCATATCAATTAGGGAGGAATCGGGAATTCGGGATGGTTTGGGTAAAATTTGAAGCAATCAAATATTAGAAGACAGAAATTTCTCTTTTATGGTTTTTGTCTGTATCTTCATCTGTTGAACAACGTTAGTTCATCAGGCTGTGTTAAGAATCGAGGGCATGCAATATGAAGTTGAGCCTTTGAAATTGATCTTCCAGTTTCCTACTTTTTCAGATTGGTTCATCTGCTCATTGATTATATTGTGTCATATATCATAAACAATGCCTATTTAGTAAAGAAAACATTCCTGAGGGGAACGTTTGCCGTCAAGAATATTTCTTGTTTGTGCTTTGATTCCAAGCTCAATGTCGAAGATTATGTCGATCTTCAGAAGAACGTATGAAAGAAGAACACGTAACAAATAAATGGTTCGAGATTCTTAATAATAAAGATTGATCTATCACTCAGACTCCATTGAGTTATAACACAGCCACTAGATTCCACACACAAACGTTGTTTGCACAGAGTTTTACAGCTAATCAATCTACGAGAAACCTTGAGCGAGTTTTAAGTTTCCGATCAAACAACTTTCGCTCTCTGCATGATCATGAATCTCCTTCTGCTCGTACCTTCCACCTGTTCCCCGAGTTTGGCAAGGTGGGCCATCCTCCTTTTCCACGACTCGGATGGCTCCAATTGATTCGGCATCTGAATCGAGTCAAGTTGGTTATCTTCAGAAACTCCATCGCAGTCCTGTAAATAGCTAGCTTCTTCAGAATCTTGGATTATATGTTCCAGGGTTTCTACAACCTGACTCATCTTTGGTCGATCCTTGGGATGCTTTAACAAACAAGTATCAGCTAACTTCGCAATCTTTCGAGCAGCAGTAGCGGAGTACTGGTGTTGGAGTCTAGGGTCCATCATCAAACCAAACCTTTTGCCATCTGCAGGAAATTGTTTCACCCATTCCAATAACTTCTGCTCTACCGTAGGTAAGTTCCTTTCAAGTGAACGTCTTCCTGTAAGAATCTCGTATAATACCACACCGAAACTCCATACATCACATTTAGCAGTGAGACGTCCTGTCTCAATGTAATCTGGAGCAGCATATCCATATGTACCCACAACCTGATCATGAAAAGACCAAAGCTTATATATGAACAGACATTTGTTCTGGAACAAGAGATCTAATTTAGGATTCCCGGTTCACATGAAACTTACTGCTGTTGAGACATGCGTATGTCCGGTCATTGGTCCCTCTCTAGCAAGACCAAAATCTGAAAGCTTTGGTGTGAAATTCTCATCCAATAACACATTGGATGACTTAAAATCTCGGTATATAATCTGCATTGTTATTTACGAAGACAAAGGATCAGGGACAGATGCTGAAAGCAAAAACTTCTTCAAATCAAGTTGAAAAATCAACAAAATCATTACATATAGCTCTTAATATTACAACTAGTCATGTTTGAGAGAAGAACCTGAACTTCCAATCCTTCATGTAAGTAGGCCAACCCCTGAGCTGCACCTAGTAGTATCTGCAATCTTACCTTCCAAGTAAGCGGTGGATATGCCTTGTTAAAGAGATGATCTTCTAAGCTTTTGTTGGGCATAAATTCATAGACGAGTAGGCGTTGGATCCCTCTCTCCGCATCAACAGCACAATATCCAATCAGTTTCACAAGATTTGGATGCTCCACAATACCAAGAAACTGAACTTCTGCGACCCATTGTTTGTGACCCTAAATGAGAAACAGAGCACTGTGAGTTATAGTGATTTAACTTCGGATAGAAGAGTACACCAGAATCATCATAGGAACAAAAATGGTTATTCTTTATCACTAATGTCGATCTAACTACTAATAATTGACACATTTTCCAGCAAGAAGCAGAAGCAATAACTAAAACTGGAAGATATTTGCTTTGTATCTATTTATTTCCGTGTCCTTATAAGTTTTAAGCTCAAGATGGTTTATGAAGAATCTATGATCTAATGAGAAATCAAGATAAAAACTGTATTGACAAAGTGCAGAGGAGTGTTGAAGCATTTCTCAGTCCAGAGTTCTTCAAAATCAATTCAAAGTATCTTAATAATAAGAGAACTTTCATTAGACTAATTTGAACTATTTTACTTCAACACTTATATAACCACATACCTGTAAGCCATCCCTGTTCAACATTTTAACAGCAACCAAAACAGGATCACTTTTATCATCTGCGGGTTTGATTGAACCCTTATAGACACTCCCAAATCCACCTTCACCAATCTTGCGCTGCCTGGTGAAATCATTGGTCGCTTTTTTGAGCTCTGAGAAAGAGAAGACTCGCAGCTTATGAGCCTTTTCTTCGTATAATTCTGGTATGCCACGTGGTGATATATCAGAACATAAGGATTTGGTCACACTTTCAGTCCCTGAAAACTCCGTCTTCATTCCACCTTTCAACTCAGGAGCTGATTTCTGTTCTCTGCATCTGGATTTGTCCTTGAAGTAAGGAAAACACTTCATTTTGCTGAATTTTTCACCGTAACACTCGCTGAGATTAATTTCTAGCTCCGTTTTCTGCCTCCAAAACGATCTAGAAAGGAACCAACTTCAAAGGAAAGTCACAAAAACTAGGAAAAAACTTGGAGAAAGCACTGAATATATGAGCATGAACATCAGTAATCAAACGAAGTACCAAATCCCAAATAAGAACGGGTCGAAATCCACGCAAGGGCTAAGCAAATCCAGAGTGGAACGTAAGCGATACACATACATCCATTTGAAACAGAAAGAGCCTACCATATTTAATACATGAAGACAAAATGCTAAACCATAAAACAAAAAGAAGAGCAAGATAGAAGTATAGATATACATGGAAGTTGCAAAATTTTACCTAAAAACAACGTAAACTTTTACTGGCATCTCCGATATATCGCACCAGGTGTCCAAAAGGCTTCCATGGATTTTCTTGCTTTGTTATACGAATGAAGAAGCTGCCTTTTCTCTCAGTTTCCTTGATACGGGATTCGAGTGAGACCTGGGGATTTACTCACTTGGTTGACAATTTCCAAACCAGTCTACAATAAATAATCACTCACGTTCCTGTTTTTGTGTTGCAATATAAATTCTCTCGTTGTCTCTGTCAGCAACAGCAAGTCAATACAAAATTCAATGCCAACTCCCTCACTCACAAGCAAGCCTATGTTCAGCTATGGTATAGGAACTCAAGGGATCCATTTTCAGTGACACCTGTTCGGCCATATTTCTCGTACTTGTCTGATATCTTAGGTCAAAATAAAATCTGATGGTGTCCAATTAGGATGAAAATCATGTTGAGAAAGTGAGTTTAATAATGTTCGTACTCCAGCAAGGACTCAAAAACCTTCAAAGTATTTATTAGGTATGTTATTCTATGTATTTGGTCACATGTTGCTGATGTGGAAAATTTTAATGTCACTCTTGTGGATATAGTTTTTAAAAAATTGATTAGAACACATAAATTATGTACCAAGTTCACCTAGCAGGTAACGTCCGTTAACATGCAAGCATTTTTGCTAGACAAATACTAACTTAATGTAGAATGTAATTATGGAAAGCACTGCATCCTCACAGTTCTCTCAAACCTGAACGTCCTTTGTCTCAAAGCTGACACCTCGTACTCGTCAGTCGCCGCTTTCTTGGAGCCCAGCATACGGTCTCGTTTGACAAAAAATAACTTGTATCAGTGGTTAACGGATTCTATTAATTTAGAAAATAGAGAATTGTACTAGTTGTCAGTGACTCAGCAGTTAGTTGATAATCTGTTGACAGCTAATATAATTTATTATTTGTTAAGTAAGTTAATCAATAAATAATATTAACTGTTTATTAAAAATATTCAATAAAATTAATTATTTAATATTAATTATTAATATATAAAATATCTTATGAGATCATGACTTTAAAAAAAATTATAAATAAATAAATATTATAACATTGGTACAAAACTGCTACTTAACTCGAATCCGGACTAATCAATTATTTATGTAGCACTAAATATCGAGTTGCTTGACAAAAAAAAAACAAAGCTGCTAACTCGGGCAAGGGGAGAACTGTCATGTGTTAGGCTAATGGTATTAGTAAGGTCATGTTTACATTACAGCAAAATAAATGTAGAGATCCAGATGGGTATATTATGCAGGAGTAGGACAGAAGACAAGCAATCATTTTCTAAGTATTCCTATAGAAGGAGACGTCCCTCTGCCTCATTACACAAACAACTAAATCAGCTGGTGAAGGTCCAAAGAACTTTATAGCGGAATTTTTTAAAAATTAGTTAGTTGAGTTAAATCATTCAATCTAATTAGCTCATAATCTAACAAGGTTTAAGTTTTTAATATAATAAAATAATTAATTTAAGCTAATCAATTCAAGCATAACTTATCAGCTATTTACCAAATTAGCCTTATAACTAAAAATGTAGAAACACAAAACCGCTTATTTATGAATCAGATTTGTCATCGATTTGAAAGTTTTATATGTGAGTTTCTGTGAGTATATCAGGTTATCTGAAAATAATTTTATTTCAATATATTTATATTTAATTTAAAAGTTTTTGAACTTATATGTTAAATTAATTTTTAATATATAAATAAAATAAAATCATTTTAAAAAATACAAAATGTTAAATTTCATTAATTGAGTTTTTGTTATTAATTGAATATTTTTCGCAGATCTAGTATAATTAGTGATGAATTATCTTTTAATTTTTGTATATCTAAATTATTCGCCTGTTATATTATTTTAATCTTAATTGGATCATAAAATTTAAATAGTTGAAATTTGATATATATATACATAATTTTCTTGGGTGTAATTTATTAAATTTAGTCGTCAATTAAATTTAAGTTGGAATGGAATCTTTTAAGATAAATTAACTTAAACAAGTAGGTCAGCACAAAATATCTGTGCTTAGAAGTATAAATAGGAGAATGTTGGATAAACAATTAAACATTGACCCTACCAAATATTTACCATAAGAGTTTCAATAACGAGATACGTATCTGCCAGAAAAAGAAATCATGCAGAGTAAGAATCAAAGATTTTCCGCCTTGCATAGAAATGAATAAATTAAATTTAAGAAAAGCTCATAATAAGAATCTGAGAATAATCAATACATATAAACATGACACCCTATAAAAAGGGTGTCAGTGAGTCTTGGAAGTGTGCCACTGTCTCATTTCACGAATAGTCTTTAATTGCAAATCAGCAAAGCAACTTATATCAACAATGGAGGCCAGGTGTTCGACGAAATGGGTGTTGTTTGTTACAATGGTACTATTGGTTGCTTCATGCCATGCAAGCGAAGAAGTGCAAGACAAACAAGACTGCATAATTGAATGCATGCAACAGTGCACGGGTTTGCCTAATTTATGCCAGGACTGTTGTAACAGCAAGTGCAGCCAGCAGCCTCAAGCTTCCCAATCTGCTCGTCGGATCATAGGCATAGAACGTCGTTTCGTCAAATGTTAGAAAGATTTCAGTTTGTAAGTGTTTGGTCTTTAATTTCCAAACACAGACTCAGTTTAAATAAAAGAAAAAAAGCATTTTTTTAAATCAGGTGTTCAATCTGATAAGATAACTTAATTTGGTTAAAATTACGCTCAGATTTAGTTTGAATTGACAAAACTTAAGTAAGCAATATGGTTTAAAACAAATTATGCCGTTTCTAATTTTAAAAATTAAAAATATTATACTAAATCCAGTTTTAAGATATTCAAGTTCAAACTTAGAACTTAAAGCATCGAATTTGATTGAGTTTTTAGTTAGACTTATACTTAGAATCTCTGTTTTGAAAGCCGGACTAGACCGACCGGTCCGACCGGTAACCGGTCGACTATCCGGTCCGGTTTACCTTTAAAAATCGGTGATAAATTGAACCAATGTGAACCGGTCAAAATCTGTCCGGTTCGGTCCGATCACTGGTTCAATAAAATTTTTATTTTTTTGTATTTTTTAAATATTATTAATATTATATATAATTAAATATAATTATTACATAATTATGACGTCACACCGGTCGAATAATTAAATATAATTATTACATAATTATGACGTCACACCATTCGACGTCATAATTATATAATAATTATATTTAATTATATATTAGTGGTTGAACCGATAAAATCGATGATTAATAAAACTTCCGATGAGCCATCCAAATTTCAAAATACTACTTAGAATACATATTATTGAGTTGAACCCCGAGTCGACCCTTGCAAGTTGCAACACTACTAATCCTCCTATATTAATTTTGTAACTTGTCAGAAATTCTGAGAGGAATCTACAATACGAATACACGAAAGAGTCCAATTTCACCTGCGACGATTGCCTAATAGTCTTTGAATGCAAATTGGGGGTCAAATATGGCTTGAAGTACTTTATTTTGTTTGAATTCGAACCCTGAAGCGTTGACCAAGGGGTGCAGTCTTTACACGTCAGGCACTGGTATTGGTTGACGTTTGGCCAAAAAGATTACATTGTTATCGACACCAAGTTGAATACAAGTCATTGACATAAATGCATTAAATCACTCTGCTGCTGCATTCAAACGTCGGCTTCCGACTAGTTGGACTCAGCTAGCAGTTGACTATAGTTTAATTTATGTTAAAAATTCAAAATTTTTAGAATTCTTAAAAAAATTACAATTTTAATTCAAAATTTTTATTTTGTTAGATTTCTACTAAGTTATAATGACATAACATGAACAATATAAATAGATCAATTAAATGATAACATATAGATTAAATTTGAATTGCTAATTTATCAATGTTTTAAAAACAACCGATAAGATAAATGATTTAAAATTTAAAAATTAAACTAGTATTAAACTGTTGGTTAAGGTTGAATAAAATTAAAAATTTTGACATATAATTGAAAATTGAAAATTTTGAAATTTGATTAAAAAAAGAATGTTAAGTGAAAATTAATTAATTAATTTTGATTTATAAAATGTAATTAATTTCAAATTGAGTGATTAATTATTAAATTGATCAGTTTTTAATAATAAGAATTATTAAAATAAATCGAACAGATAAATTAAAAATGAACTAAAAAATTAAATCGATTCAAATTTTTTACGATTAAACTAATCAAATCGATTAATTATAATTTTTTGTCAATGTATTTTATTAATGCATTAACGAGATTGTGGATAACGCAACAATGACATGCGTGGAACTATGCCCTTTCAATACATTGAAAACTTAAGCTAACCCAAATTTAACGCAGATTCACCTATATCCATGCATATCTACTTATGAGTACATATAATTTCCTACATCAAATACAATGCAAGCATACTCTTGACATGAATAAGAGTGTAGGCAAATATATTGTTGTTGGTTCACATCTACCGATATCCAAGTCACGAAATCTACATTGCTTAGCCCATTCATTTCTGGGTCTTCGAAGGTACTTCTTCACGATCCAAGACACCTCAATCACTATAGGCCCACAAATATGTCTTTCACGCATCATTTATTAGGGATGACAAATGGTCACACGAGAACAATCGGATCAGACCAAGTATGTCATTGGTTTGATTATTCGGCCCAACCTTAAGGTGATGCTAGAAGTCGAATTCAGATTAATTAAAAAAACATCATTTTAGGGCCAAGATTTGAGTCACTAAAATTTACTCTTCATTTTTTTTTATTTTAGTCCAGTCAACTTGAATTTGATTACTTGGCTGTGAATTGATTTGAGTTTAGAACGTAAATGTTAATTTAGATTAAAATTTATTGACATTTTAACTCATATTTAATATCATCCATAAATAATAAATAACGTTTGAATTTATCAAAATTTCAGATTCTATCTGAAGATAAACTTTTGAAAATTTTAGATTCTAGTCTAAATTACAGAGACTCAATCCAACATGCTTCGAGATTGGTTCAAAAGTTTAAAAAGTTTGAAAACTTGTAAAATCTAAAGTTGAACTGCAATTCAATTACATTTAAATTTTTTGAATAGGATGTAGAACTTATAAGTTCTAGACCAATTCAACTTATTATGAATGAGAAATTATTATCTATGCTTGAATTTGAATTGATTGTATTAAACAATACCATTTCAAAAAAAATTAGTTTATAAAATAAAACAAATTCTTTTTATTAAACTTATGCTTGGCAATTGGGCCAATTTTTTTTACTCTCGTGAAGTTTCGGTTCAAACAGGTAATAACAAAATGGTATCGTTTAAATTAAAAAAAAATGACGACTCAATCCGACTCATTCAAAGAAAATTTCATATATTAATAAAAAAGAGAATGATGAATATTGAAAATTTTATTTACTTATTGTACAAATAAACTAATTTTAATTGTTTAAAAGAAAGTAGCATTTCTAATTGGCAATTCTACTTTTATCTTTTTCTGCAATTTTTAATTTTAATTTTAAATTTTAAATTTTCTTCAAAATTTGAAAATCCAATGAAATTGAATGCTAACTATCATTGATTAATTTGCTATGGAACATAGATTTTTGGAGCAACAATTTTTCTTTGATAAGTTAATTTTTAAACAATATTTTTTAAAAATTAAAAATGCAAAATAATACTTTTTTACTGAATTTAAATTTAAGTTGTTCAGATTAAGTCCAATCCGAAACATAACTTTTTAAAGCAAAATAATTAAGTCTTAAATTGATCTAAACTTAAGCTTGTCCTATATATTGACTCATTAAAAACACAAATATAATCTATAGCCTAACCCGATACCATAACTAATTGCTTGAATTATAATTTTTATTTTAATTAAAATTTTGTTTAATATATATTTTTGTTTTAAAGGTTTGCTTAATGGATAAGTCTTTTTTTGCTAGGTATAAAAGTTATATAAAGGCACTTAAAGCTCCCATATTGTCATCTAGCTTTTTATCAGTCAATAAAATCTGTCTGAGAATTAACTTTCCCTTTGCTTCCGCTTTGCTCAGAGCGAAAGGTTTGTGATGGCCGAAAAAGACGTAGCCGAAAGCAGTCGACTTCATGACGCAGATAAGGAGTTGAAGGCCTCCATGGAGGCAGTCATTCGGCGCCTACTTCTTCCAATTCAACAACTCGATGATGTTGTGCAGCGTTTGGAGAGGTTGGAGGCTGGCGGTGGCGGGACCGCCCCTTCACCTTCGTCTTCTGCTCTTTCTTCCAATTGGAGGTACGCCGTTGTAACTTTTCAATCTTGTTAGCGTTTGCTTTGTTTTCATCGTCGTTAGGGTTCCTTTAAAAGTACTAGGGTTGTTTTCTGCGATTTGAGGGAGTGATGGCTTGTTGGTTGTCTTGATAATAGTTTTAAGAAGTCTAGCAATGTTCAACGAGCGCAATCTAGGGTGAATTCACCAGCGGTCAAATTTTCGGATAAACATGTTGAACAAACCAAATCAATGGGTACCACTGCTAACGTGAAGAAGAAGAAGAAAGAAATTCTCCGAAAGCTGGCTGCTGCTGGGACAACTTCTGATCTGTACATGGCATATAAAGGTCCTAAGGAAAAGAAAGAAAATACAATTTCTTCAGAAGTAGCAGACAGCATTTCAACTGACCCTGTACCTACTGGTAGTCTTCAAGGGGAATCTGCGGTTAATGTGAAGGATTCTCAGAATAAAGTTGAGCCAGATGATTGGAAAGATGCCATTGATATATCTACACCTAAACTGGAAACTACAAATGTTCCGGATTCTGCTGATAGAAGATTGATGCAATATGAACAAAATGACAATACAAACACTGCAAAAAATTATTCTAGGGATTTCCGCCTCAAATATGCGAGCAATGTGTTGATCTTCCTGAACGTTTTGAAATTACATCTGATATGGCAGAGGTACTAATCAGTGGTAGTGTTTCACATCATGTTGATCGTGATTCACGCCCAATTCCTGGAAGAGCCATCGATAGGTCAAGTAGTGGAGCTCGCATGGACCGCCGTGGGGCTGCTATTTTAGATGATGACCGATGGAATAGAATTCCTGGGCCTTATGGCATAGGGAGAGATTTGAGTGCGGATATAGCCTATGGAGGTAATGTAGGATTCCATCCTGGCCAAGGAGGCAACTTTGGTGTTCCGAGGAATCCTCGAGCTCAGGCTCCTGTTCCATACATGGGAGGAATTTTAACTGGGCCAATGCAATCAATGGGTTCTCATGAAGTGGCGCAAAGAAATGGCCCAGATGCTGACAGGTGGCAGCGTGGTATTATTGTTCTGCAGAAGGGATTGCTTTCCTCTCCTCATACTCCATTACAAATGATGCACAAAGCGGAGAAAAAGTATGAAGTGGGTGAATTCACTAATGAAGAAGAGGCCAAGCAAAGACAGTTGAACGCCATCCTGAACAAGCTAACCCCTCAGAACTTTGGAAAACTTTTTGAGCAAGTAAAGGCTGTAAAAATCGATAATGAAGGTATGCTTACTGGTGTCGTTGCACAGATCTTTGACATAGCTTTGATGAAGCCTACTTTCTGCGAAATGTGGGCTAATTTCTGCTGTCATCTCGCTGTAGAGTTACCAGACTTTAGTGCTAATAATGAGAGGATAACTTTCAAGGGTTTACTTTTAAATAAGTGCCAAGAGGAGTTTGAGCGAGGGGATAGAGAACAAGAAGAACCTGATAAAGCTGATGAAGAAGGTGAAGTCAAACAGACCGCAGAAGAAAGAGAAGAAAAGAGAGTGAAGGCAAGAAGGCGGATGCTTGGTAATATAAGACTAATCGGTGAGTTATATAAGAAGAAAATGTTGACCGACAGAATAATGCATGAATGCATCAAAAAGTTTCTGGGTCAGTATCAGAATCCTGACGAGGAAGATGTTGAGGCTTTGTGCAAGTTGATGAGCACAGTCGGAGAGATGATTGATCACCCAAAGGCCAAGGATTATATGGATGCATATTTTGAAAGGATGACAATGATGTCAAACAACACGAAACTGTCTTCAAGAGTGAGGTTTATGTTGAGGGATGCAATTGACTTGAGAAAGAACAAGTGGCAGCAAAGGAGGAAGGTAGTATTAAGATAAACTGTCTTCAATAGTGAGGTTAATGGAGTATTTTTGTAATTGTTGATAAGAATTATATACTAGTTAAAACTTTTTTAATTAATTAAGAGTATTTTAATTAAAAATTTATTAATAAATCATTAATACAAATTATTTTATTTTAATAAAATAAATACTTTAAAAGTAAAATTTATTTGAATATATTTTAATTATTAAATCAAAAATTTATTTAGAATTTATATATTTTAAATTTTTTTAATTTTAATTAAATTTATTAATGATTATTAATTAATTTATAAATTGTAAAATTAATAAATTATTTATAATTTTAATTAATTAAACATAATATTAAATTAAATAATTAAAGAATATATATAGTAAATAGTAAATCAAATTATGAAAATAAAAAAAAAACATTTTGTGGCTCTCACAAATTTTAAAACCAATAAAGACAGAAACTAAATAATAATAACTCATTCGTTAATTATTGAAATATTCAACATAAACTACATCCTTAACCCTAAATAGGGATTTATTTATTAACATTGTGGTAGCATTTTCATAAAAGCAGATGTTAAACAAACTTTCAAATGAAGGAAAGAAAGGATTAGTTTTGGATTTGAAACATAACCCAGCAGATGAGTAAACAATGAGTCTTCCTGTATGATTATGTTGCCAAAATACAAAATTTTCATTGACTGCCAAAATACCAATTATTGAAATTTAAAATTGTTAAATTTCATTAATTGAGTTTTTGTTATTAATTGAATATTTGTTAGATAAACAATTAAACATTGACCCTACCAAATGTCTACCATAAGAGTTTCAATATTGAGATACGTATCTGCCAGAAAAAGAAATAATGGAAAGTAAGGATTAGAGATTTTCCGCATTGCATAGAAAATGAATAAACTCAATTTAAGAAAAGCTCATGATAAGCATCTGAGAATAATCAATACATATAAACATGACACCCTATAAAAAGGGTGCCAGTGAGTCTCGGAAGTGTGCCACTGTCTCGTTTCACGAATAGTCGTTAATTGCAAATTAGCGAAAGCAACTTATCAACAATGGAGGCCAGGTGTTCGACGAAATGGGTGTTGTTTGTTACAATGGTACTATTGGTTGCTTCATGCCATGCAAGCGAAGAAGTGCAAGACAAACAAGACTGCATAATTGAATGCATGCAACAGTGCACGGGTTTGCCTAATTTATGCCAGGACTGTTGTAACAGCAAGTGCAGCCAGCAGCCTCCAGCTTCCCAGTCTGCTCGTCGGATCATAGGCATAGAACGTCGTTTCGTCAAATGTTAGAAAGATTTTAGTTTGTAAGTGTTTGGTCTTTAATTTCCAAACACAAACTCAGTTTAAATAAAAGAGAAACACATTTTTTTATCAAGTGTTCAATCTGATAAGAAGACTCTTTAAGTTAAATTTTATTTCATTTTTATAGTTAATTACATGAATACATAAAATTGAAAATAAGCAAATGCAAATTAAAATGCTAAATTAGAAGGAAATTTTTGGTTAAAAAAGAAAAAAAAATTATGGCAAACCATGTTTATTTATTAACATTATGGTAGCATTTTCATAAAAGCAGATCTTAAACAAACTTTCAAATGAAACTTCTGTTTGATTGGGCTTATACCAGTAAAACTTTTATCAATAGAGCTTTTTCTTATAAAATTTTTCTTAAAAAAACTTTTTTAATAAGCCAATTGACTATTTAATTATCATTTAAAAAAGAGTTTTTTTTAAGAACTTCGTATAGTAAACTGTTTGATAATATAAAAATAAAAAATACTTTTAATTTTAACTATATTTGATTTTGTAATAAAAATTATTTATGTATATAAATATCATTTAAAGTATATTAAACAATATGCAAAGCACAATATATTAATTATTATATAATTTTAAACTATATGAAACATAAATAAAAATATATCTAACCAAATCTTTTATATAGATTATAACATAAGTAAACTAGTATCGAAAATAAACATTAAAACATATAAAAAAGCTAAATAATATTATATAAATCCTAAAATAAATATCCAAGTTAAGTAAATAGTTAAATACATAATAATCAAGAAGTTAGATTTCGGGGTATTGTGAAAATTATGTGTAAAACATAAGAATAAAAGGGACTAAAAAATAGACTCATTAATTGATCTGAAAAATCTACCTAAAAAATGTTTTTATTAGAAACTCCAAATTTTAGCTTCTTAAAAAACTATATTTTGGTTGTCAAAAAGTTTTATTTATTAAAGAATTATTTCTTTATTTTATAGCCAAATACTCACTTTTTTTAAGCAAGACGTTTGTGATAGAGAAAATTACTTATTGACCTCTCAAAAGTCTATAACAGGAAGAAAAGAAAGGATTATAAATGTATTTCCAAGATTAGTTTTCGATTTGAAACATAACCCAGCGGATGAGTAAACAATGAGTCCTCCTGTATGATCATGTTGCCAAAATACAAAATTTTCATTAATTGCCAAAATACCAATTAATGAAATTTAACATTTTAAAAACTTTAGATTGAGTCTTCGGTACAAGTAAGTACTTAACATAAAAGCTAATACAAAAACAATAGAAAATTGTAGATTTATTTATCAATTCCGCCTATAAAAAAAAGGATTTAATGCATATAATTTAATAAAAGTATATGATTTTTTAATAAATAAAACAAATTTTATATAAAAATATTTAATCTGATATCTTCTATTAAATATGAGTAAGAAAAAAACACTAATTTGATATTCTTAAAAATAATCTCTGAATTTTTTACCGAGTAAAATTTTGGGTAATTTTTAAAATTTATAAAATAGTCTTTGAATTTTTTTAAAAATTACAAAATAATTCATTGTTATATTGTAAAGTTATATTGTATATTTTTAACTTTGTCTCCAAATATCATAATAACAAATAATAATCACAATTTTAATTTAATTTATAAAATTAATTTAACAATAATTATTAAATATAAATTAAAATTTTAAAATATATAAAATTCGAACAAATTTTGATTTAATAATTAAAAATATTTAAAATAAATATTAGTTTATGCATAATTATTTTAAATTATTTATTTTAAAAATAAAATATTTTTATGAATAATTTATCAATAAATATTATATAAAATATTAAAATACATTTCTATAAAAATAAATAAAAGCAAAATTTTAAAATTCACAATAATTATAAAAATTGAAGTAAATAAAATAACTAATTAAAAAATTTAAAAAAAAAGAGGAAGAGAGGAAGGGAGAGTTTTAAAATTTTTAAAAATTTTACAAAAAGGTTCTCAAATTTTTTTAAAATTTTTTATACCGACCAATATTGACCGGTACTATTTAAAATCAGTGAATACTATCTAGTAGTATCCTAAACCGATTGATACCAATCAATATCTAAATTCGATATAATTAAATCTTCATCTCGTACCGATTTTAATAGGGTATCAGCCGGTAAGAAATGATATTGACGTTCCCGCTTGCCACCTGACTAGTTCTCCTATATTAATTTTCTAACTTGTCAGAAATTCTGGGAGGAATCTACAATACGAATGCACCAAAAAGTCCAATTTCAACTGCGACGATTGCCTAATCGTCTCTTATTGCAATTGGGGGTCAAATATGGCTTGAAGTGCTTTAGTTTGTTTGTTCGAATTCGCAACCTGTAGCGTTGACCGAGAGTGCAATCTTTACACGTCAGGCACTGGTATTGGTTGACGTTTGGCCAAGAAGATTACACTGTTATCGACACCAAGTTGAATACAAGTCATTGACATAAAGACTAAAGTGCGTTAAATCACTCCGCTACCGCATTCAGACGTCGGCTTCCGACTAGTTGGACTCAGCTGGCAGTTGAGTATGGTTTAATTTATGTTAAAAATTCAAAATTTTTAGAATCCTTAAAAAATTACAATTTTAATTCAAAAAAGTTCATTTTATTAGATATCTACGAAATTATAATGACAGAACATGAACAATATAAATAGATCAATTAAAGATAACATGTATATTAAATTTGAATTACTAATTTATCAAGTTTTAAAAACCAAACGAGAAGTTAAACCGGTAAGATAAGAGATTTAAATTTTAAAAAGTTAAAATAGTTTTAAACTATTGGTTAAGATTAAATAAAATTAAATATTTTGACATATAATTAAAGAGTGAAAATTATGAAATTTAATTGAAAAGAAAGACTAGCAAGTGAAAATTAATTAATTAATTTTGATTTATAAAAATTAATTAATTTACAAATTGAGTGATTAATTATTAAATTGATAAGTTTTTAATAATAAAAATTATAAAAATAAATCAAACCAAAAAATTAAAAACTGAACAAAAAATCAAATCAATTAAAAAATTTTACTATCAAACTAATCAAATCAATTAATTACAATTTTTATTTAGTGTATTTTATTAATGCATTAACCAGATTGTGGATAACATAACAATGACATGCGTGGAACTATGCCCATTCAATACATTGAAAACTTAAGCTGCCCCAAATTTAATGCAGATTCACTTGTATCCATGCATATGTACTTATGATTACATATAAATTCACACATCAAATACAAGCATACTCGCGACATGAATAAGAGTGTGGCAAATATATTGTTGTATGGTTCACATCTACCGATATCCAAATCACGAAATCCAAATTGTTTAGCCCATTCATATGTGGACCTTCGAAGGTGCTTTTTCACGATCAAAGAGCCCAGGTTCAGTCCATATGGGAGAAACCTCAATCACTATAGGCCCACAAAAATGTCTTTCACGCATTGTTCATTGGGGATGACAAATGATCACACGAGACCAATCGGATCAGACCAAATTTGTCATTGGTTCGGTTCGATCTAACCTTAAGGCGCTGCTAGAATTTGAATTCAGATTAATTAAAAAGACGTCATTTTTCAATCAATTTGAATTTGATTACTTAATTGTGAATTGAATTGAGTTACGTAAACATTAATTTATATTAAAAATTATTATCGATAACTTGACATTTTAGGTCATATTTTATGTTGTTTTGAGTTTGTATGATGACTCGCATAATTGAAGGACACACATTTTATTGGTCATACGGTTTAAATTTGATTTGATTGTATTAATTGACTTAAATAATGTGATTTTATTATTTTTTAAATATAGTTTATAAAATAAAACAAATTCTTTTTATTAAACTTATGCTTAGCAATTGAACCGATTTTTTTAGTCTTACTAAATCTGGAATTAAACAGAAAATGACAAAATGACATTATTTGAAAACTTTTTAAAAATAATAAGACAGCTTTATTCAACTCATTATTATCCGTAATTAAATTATATTAAAACTCAGTTAAAGAGAATTTTATAAGTGATGAATATTGAGAATTTTATTTTCTTATTATACAAATAAGCTAATTTTTAATTGTTAAGAAAAAAAACAAATAGTATTTAGTTTTTGATTTTAGTTTTTTGTTTTTGTTTTTTTTTAAATAAAAAAAATCTGTATGGTTGTTAATGTTAATATAATTATATTTTTATCACTGATAATAATTAAATATTAGATAAAACTTAAAGATAAATTATTTTTAATTAAATAAATTTATTTAATCTCTTATATAATATTTATTAACAAATTATTAATTAAACTATGTTATTTTAATAAAATAAATAATTTAAAAATTAATATTTATGTAAAAATTAATATTTATTTGAAAGATATTTTAATTATTTAATGAGATTCTATTTGAATAGTTATATATTTTTAATTTAGTTATATTTATTAATAATTATTAAATTTTAATTACATATAATTTAATTATAAAATTAAATTATTCATAATTTTTATTGATAATTAATTTTAATTTATTCAATATATAATCTTTTAAATTATTCATAATTTTTATTAATAATTAAATAATATATATTTAAATGATAGCAAATCAGATTATGAAAAAAGCATAAACAAAAACAACTTTTTATAGTTTTCATAATTTTTGAAAACTTAAACAAGTCAAAACTAAAAATTCAAACAACCAAGTTTTTTTTACTTAATTTAAAAACAAAAACAAAAAACCAAAATGAAAATAAACACCCTTATACTTTTAACTTTTTTGCAATTTTTAATTTTTAATTTTTTTCAAATTTGAAAATCCAATAAAATCGAATGCTAACAACCATTAATTATTGAATTAATTGATTGATTTGCTATGGAACATGGAATTTGGAATAACAAATTCTCTATGATCAGTCAATTTTTTAAAATAACTTTTTAAAAAATAAAAAATAAAAAAAAATATATTTTTTAACTTAAATTCTCCTATTCAGATCAATTAAACTTTTTAAAGCAAAATAGTTGAGCATGAAATTGGTCTGGTCTGAGTCTGACCCATATATTGAGTGCTTAAAAACACGTAAATATAATCTATAACTTTAACCAGTTGCCATAACTAATTAATTGAATTATAATTTTTATTTAATTAAATTTTTATTTAATATATGTTATAAAAGATACAAATAATATGGTGTGCTACTAATTGTAAATGTACTATTAATAGTCAATGTACATTATTGGTTTTGATTTTTACCTAACACAATAACACATATGGATTGGTTTAGT
>JAOTAX010000009.1:27426897-27438664 GCA_025629825.1 Erythroxylum guanchezii | reverse complement strand
AAGAAGTGCACAGAGATGCTGCTCAAGAACGACAACAGCAATCTAGTAGGCTGGCTCGCAATCCAACTATTAATTCTTCTGCTAGAAGGGCACCAATGGAGTATGGTGCAAGGGGGTCTACTGTGCCATCTTCCCCTAATACACAGATGGGTGGCTTCCGAGCACTGCCCACTCAAGCACGTGGATTTGGAGCTCAAGATGTTCGTTTTGAGGAGAGGCAGGCGTATGAGGCGAGAACTTTGTCAGTTCCCTTACCTCAAAGAACTTATGGTGATGATCCACTTACGTTAGGGCCCCAAGGTGGTCTTGCAAGAGGAATGTCCGGTAGAGGGCCACCTGCTGTTGCTAGCACTACTACAGCTGATTTGTCTTCTGGTCCTGGTGACTCAAGAAGAAGGCCAGCTGGTTTGAATGGATTCAGCAATGTGCCTGAGCGGCCAATGTACAACTCTAGGGAAGATCTCATTCCAAGATATGTCGCAGACAGATTTTCTGGTGGGGCTACTTATGATCAATTAAGTTCTCAAGAGCGTAATATGACTTTCGGTAATAGGTATGTAGAGCGTGGTATATCACCACCTGCAAGAGCTCAGGGATCAGGTTCTAGCCAAAATGTGCCCTCAGACAAGGTGTGGCCTGAAGAACGCCTCAGAGATATGTCCATGGCAGCCATAAAGGAATATTACAGGTATGCTTCTGTGGGCATGCAACTGGTCTCAATTTCTCACTTCAACAGTTAAATAGGCTTCTTAGCATCGCATTGTATTTTTTCCTCTTACAGTTTCAGAAAATAAGCATTCATATTGGCTTATGGTTAGATCAATGATTCCTATTTAACAGTGCTAAATGACGATCTTTAGTGCTGTATGTTGTTGAATGGAGTGATAAGAAGATAGTGGATAATCAGTGTTTGCTAATTGGTTTGTGTTGTTTCGGTTGTCTGCTGTGTTGTGAAAAATATTGCCCCAGTTACAATTTTCCAGCTTTTGTTGAAATTCTAACTACAAGTTCATCATCTTTTTCAGTGCTAGAGATGATAAGGAGGTTGCTTTGTGTATCAAAGATTTAAAGTCCCCAAGTTTCCATCCTTCGATGGTCTCCTTGTGGATGATCGACTCTTTTGAGCGGAAAGACATGGAAAGGGATCTTTTGGCCAAGCTCCTTGTCAAACTTGTTCAGTCTCAGGATGGCATATTAACTCGATTACAGCTCACTAAAGGGTAAGATGTGACCATCTTTTTATCATTTGTTCAGTCTGTTATTAATATGTTTGATTCATAAGAAGTATTATTTCCACCATGCCAGGTTTGAATCAGTTCTCTCTACGTTAGAGGACGTGGTGAATGATGCTCCGAGAGCTGCAGAATTTCTCGGCTGTATGTTTGCAAAAACAGTTATGGAGAATGCTATCTCTTTCGGAGAGACCGGCCGATTATTATACGAAGGCGGAGAGGAGCCAGGCCGACTTCTTGAGGTTGGACTTGCAGGGGATGTTCTTGGAAGCATGTTGGAGACGATTAAAGCAGAGAAAGGGGACAGTGTGTTGAATGAAATTCGGAATGCCTCCAGTCTGCGGTTGGAGGATTTTAGACCTTCACATCCTTACAGGTCAAAGATATTAGAAACTTTTATTTAAATGATGACGACGATAGTGAAGCTCATTGTATCCTATTTTTGGGAAGTAAAAAATTTATTGTCTTGTGCTTTCTAGGTAACTAAATTAATTATATATATATATATAATATTTTTCGAAATCTCCATTTAATATTATTCTTAAAGATATTCAACGCAATATGCAAGGGTTTCAATTGAGCATCAGAACTTGACGGTATTAAGAACTAGACAAGTCATAGGAGCGGACAAGATACGGCCTTTAAATCTGTGTCCATCTTGTGTTAGACAATTTCATCCACACATTCTTTTTGGGTCGAATATATTTGTGTGGATGGGATCATTTGGAACATAGGATAATGGGCACAGGAGATTTAATCCCTATAAGATTTGATCCCTATAAGAGTAGTGCGAAGTCTTGCCAAGATGTTCTAATCTCATGTTTTTTGAAATATATAATATATTAAATAATATTATTTTACATAATTATATTAAAATTTTGTTTTAATGAGAATCGATCGGTTGAGTTCTATTAGTTTTGATTTATAAATTAAAATAATATTATTTTAAATAATTATATTCAAATTTTATCGTTGGTCTTTTAAATTTGATTTAGTTTGATTTTTTAAATTTTAGTTTAGTTTAAAATTTAATTGCAAATATAATTTATTTTGTTTGATTTGAGTTCAGTTTAAATTTTACTTTCATTTATAACCTATTGAGTTTGAATTAATTTAGATTCAATTTTAATTATCAATTCTAACTATCAGTAATAATGTTAGACTATTGAGACTATTTCAAAAGATTTGGTCTTTTTGATGATGTCTTAAAGCTTGGTTGATGGGCTTAGAAAGAGATCAATAGGTAAGGAATGAAAAGTGAAGGGTTGGTTGTTGATTATCATTATAAGGGCAATAGTTTGATATCTTACTTTAAGGGAAATCTTTCTTACCCTCTATTTAGTAGAGGAATGACACTCATTCTTTAGTAATGACTCTTTTTATAAAATATTTTTAATACTAATTAATTAATGCAATTAATTATTATTATTATTATTATTATTATTATTATTATTATTATTATTATTAATCAAAATATAATTCATTAATTAATTAAAATATTGTAATTAATTAATTACAATATAATTAATTAAAATATAATAAATTTTTATTTTATTTTTTACAAGCCAATTACTATCAATGGTAATAGGTAATCATTCATTCCTCTTAAACAACCAACATAACTATAAAAATAATATATATTCTCATTCTTCACTATATTCATTTTTATTTCGATTACTATTCTCTCATGCAAACCACACATCTCCTTAAACTTTATTAATTTAAATGTTAAATTAAAATCTATTAATTTTTAAATTTAAATCACCATTAAAAATCATTTTTCGGTATAGTAATTTAGAAAATGACAATTTAAAAGTAAAGATATATTAATTTTATAACCATTTCACTTGATTGGGTCATTGCCTCGTGAATTGATTTATTCAGTGATTTATAGAATATTGTATATACCAGAAAATTTGTTACAAATCTCAATAAGAAATGTATAAACTATGTCGTTTCAGGAGAGTAATGGGCCTGTGTAATTAAAATTAACTCAAGAGAAACCGAAAGCCTTTGTCATAGAAAGCAACTCATTCATATAACCTAATGGGCTAAGAGAAAAGGAAACCCACGGAGTTAGGGCAGCAGGAGAGCAACGAGTGCGTCTAAACTAAAGGTCTCAACTCACTGGTGAAGCCTGATTCCTAGGGTTGCAGAAGCTCGCCGAAGCCGTACAAAAATGGTACTGTCACCGACTCTTTGGTCCCATCAGGATTGGAGTCTTAATGAGATGGCTTTGCTAGTGAAAAATTCAGAGACTTGTTCTAATTCAGTTTACGTTTCATTATGTTTATGTACAGAGCAAGAGAACCAGGAAGGCAGGCATTGTCGGAAAGTATGGTATGCCCCGAGCAAGTTGATTCCATTTTCAATTGGAGTTTTTGGTTTTGTTTCAGTAAATATGTTGTTTAGGTTGTAGATTTTTAGTCAGTGTATTCTGATGGATAGATAGAAGTTACGAGCTTGAGTTTTTAATTGGATTCTAATTCACTGCTGGGTACCGAATTGTTTAGGAGGACCTTCCATTCTATTTGGATTTTGTGTCCACTAATGTCGATGTCCTACGAATATTGTTGTGTCCCATGTTTAGTAATGGTTTGTATCGTTAAATGTTAAGTTTTCTTCAATGGAAATGGACAATACATACCTTTCATTCTATTTGGATTTTGTTTCTACTAATGTTGATGTCTTATGGATATGTTCTATGCCCATTTTTGCTGATGAAATGGATTGTTAAGTGTTAAGCTTTCTTTAATGGAAATGGACAATACACATCTTGCATTCTATTTGGATTTTATGTCTGATGTATTGTGGATATTGTTGTGTCCCATGTATACCAATGAAATGGATTGTGAAACTTTCAAGTTTTCTTTAACGGAAATGAACAGTAGGCATCTTCCATTCTATTAGGATTGTGTCTACATATGTTAATATCCTACGGCAATTGTTCTGCACCCATTGTTTGCTAATGAAACGGATGTGAAATATCAGGCTTTTTTTAATGTTAAGTGAATACAGATTATACAATGCTTTAACTCTGTACATATCCGCATTGCAGGAACCCGTTATGGTGCTAGTTTGAGGAAGCAGATTAAGAAGATGGAGGTCAGTCAGCACAGCAAGTACTTCTGCGAATTTTGTGGGAAGGTGATCGGTTTAGCCATCTTTCCTTCTTCTCAGTGTGAATTGGTCTTGACATATTAAACTAAACTTCGTATTGTCTTTTTCTGAGGTGTTGTTCAATGTTGTTTTTTTCATTAAAAAATGTTTCGTTTTGCAGTATGCTGTAAAAAGAAAAGCTGTTGGCATTTGGCGATGCAAGGACTGTGGCAAAGTGAAAGCAGGAGGCGCCTACACTTTGAAGTGAGATTTTCTCCATCTTGTGTCTGATCTCTTACGTATGGAACATATTTCTTCATTGTTTTCCTAATTGGCCTGGTTGTTGTTTGTGTATGGATATGACAGTACTGCAAGTGCCGTGACGGTCAGGAGTACTATCCGAAGGCTGAGGGAGCAGACTGAGAATTAGGATTGAATGAGTGCTTATCATTTTTGACATTGAATCCTAGTTTAACATAAATCAGAATTCTCTTTTCGGTTACTGAACAATTGATGAGCTTTTAAACTTATGCAAGCATTTTGTATTTCAATTTACTTGTTCCTAGTCTCGTGTAATTGAATGATCATCGGATCAAAGCTTGACATTTCTAAGCTGACTCCAACCAAGTGAAGATGAAGATGGAAAAGGGTTAGGTTTGATTAAAAGTTAACAAATCAAAATTAAATTAATTAGACTTAAATCTTGGACCTAAAAGGCTGAGACCTGAATGATTAGACATCTTAACTTCAGATTTCAGATTTAAAAGTAAAGCATTAGAGAAACATTATTCTTCTGACTCCAAACCAGGTACAAAATATATAACAAAAAGCTTTCAACAAGATAAAGAAACACGATCCTCTCATTCCAAAGGCATAATGAGTTCATATTCAACACGGCTTGGCAGAGGCTTAACCTTTGCAACTGCTCTTATAGTACATTACATCTGACTCACCTTCACAGAAACCTACTCAGATCAAAAGCAAAACAGTAACTCCCCAAGTAGCAATTGTTCCCTCCGTTTTATATTCCTTTTTCCTGGCAATATTTGACCAGGTATTTATGACTAATTATTCCCTGGAGCAGGGCATTTAGCTGAATTCTTCCAGCATGAGTTCGATGCAGTTATCTTTTAGTTACAGCATCTCAAAGAAACAGGTTGAAAATGAGATGATTACGTTCAGTACGATGCAATTATAATGGAAAATCACGAATCATTATCCTGATGCTCTTGTAGCTTGTCTGACTAACTATTTGTTGTTCATCTCACACAACTGGAATTGGGATGTTGTCAGTGTTATTATGCATCTGTTTCTGGACAGCCTTCACAGCTGCTACTCTAGCAGCATTGGCTGCCCTGTTAGCTGCTGCTACTGCCCTATTCACCCTTTCATCCACTTTTGCCACATCATACGCTTTCTCTGCTGTTTTTCGTGCTTCCTGAGTCCAAGACGTAACAAATAAGAGAAAGACGGAGTTATGATTATACAGTAAAACATAAAAAACTTCACAAGTTTGAGAATTATACCTACAATCAGGTCAATACCAAAAAGAAGATCCTAAACAGCAAATAAACATCTTATTGTTTAAATTTTTTGGTAATTCAATGATTCAGTCTGTATTCACATCCTAATAGCAATCAACTCCAATCTGGCTACAATTTTGTTCAGGGGAAATCTTTGAAAGCAACTTTGTATGGCAGGGTAGACAATAAAAATACCTGCACTGCGTTAAGTACTTTCGAGTGATATACGCCAATAGGAGACACAGGATATGCAGTACTCTGTGTGCTTGGGACATCAAGAATTCCATTTTGCCAGTGACCAGATTGTGTTTCTCCATTTCTGAAAGTGTACATTCCAAGTCCTTCCCGTCTACCCTCATGCCAGGCTCCCTCATAACGATGTCCATTTGCAAAACGATAGATACCAAAACCATGCATCTTGTCTGCAAAATATTCTCCAGCGTACATGTCCCCATTCCTAAGATGGATAAACCAAATCAAATTTTAACCTAACAAACACATATGCTATAAAAGTTGCCAACTTGTGTGCCACTGGAGAAAATAATAAAATATGATAACAAATGCCAATATGTAACAATATGGACTCTGAGAGTATAAGAAACCTGAAGAAAGGAGAAATATTAATCGTTCATATTCTGCTCACCCATACTCAGCTTAATCCCAGTGCCAAATAAATCAAAGATCAGAATGCTTCACTTTATGGTATCATATCCGAAACAACAACCTAACTTCTGTAATCTCTTTTCCTAGCCACACCACGGCATTTAGAAACAAACCCAATCAGATAACTTGTATGAGGAGAAACAAATTCACAAGAACTCTCAAAAAAAATTATTGAGGAAAAGTTAAAGATATTCCATATCCCTTATTGTGCGCAGTAGGGAAGAAAAAGGGATCATAAGCACTCTGCAACGCTAGAAACACTAAAATCCAACCAAAGAACAACAGGAAATACTGGAACTAACCACATATTACTACCAAGTTTATCCCTTATTGGCTTTGTGAACCCATCAATACATAAAGTGCATAATTTTCGATTAACAAGAATAAATTGAGGTTTATTACAAAAGAAACTTTAAGGTAGCTCGCGTTAGAAAGCTATCTATATAGCAGTTAGCAACTAAATCCTTATAATATTGATCATTTCCCACCACTATGTGCTCCGCTTTCAAACAGTAATTTTCATTCGAATTGGTTTTGATCGATCCCATTTCAGTAAGCGCATTCAAAATACCAACCATCAATTTACAAAGAAAAACAATCACATTGTTAAAGAGAACAATCAATATTACCTGAAATGGTAATGGCCGAGCCCATGTTTGACACCCCACTTAAACTCTCCAACGTATCGACTCCCATCTTCGCAAGTATGAACTCCACAACCATGACTTTGCCCGTTTGACCACTCACCAGTATAAACATCACCTGTGTAAAATCTGTAAACCCCATATCCATGTCTAAGCCCTTGCCTGTACTGCCCTCTATATCGACTCCCTCTTGCCCAAGTCTCTACCCCATAACCATCATATTTTCCATCCACCCAATCACCTTCGTACCTCCCACTCATGTAATAGTGATAAACTCCACTTCCTGAGCACTTTCCCTTATGAAACTCACCCTCGTAAACATCCCCGTTGCTATAAACCTGAACCCAACACCCAGAATTCACTCTTCTCTCAGAAACTGGCCTCGACCCAATTGACCAAAACACGGGCAGAGGAGGTCTAGATATCCCAGATTTGCATTTGAGCTTGATAGGGAAAGAACGCGCTAGAAACAATCGAATTGAAGGGAGGCGAGGGAGAGCAAGATTGAGGGAGAACAAAAGGGCGGCAGAAAAAGCAAAAGCCGACAGAAAATCAAGAACAAAAGAGTGGCTCGGATGAGAAACCAAGAAATAGAACAACGGGAGAGACAACAGGAGGATTAACCGAAAGTGTACACGAAGACGCCGGAAGTGACTGAACCGCCTGAGAAATCGAAACGCGGCAGATTTTGCCGCTACTGAGACGGAGAACAGAGATTGGTTCTGTTGAGTCGCCGGAAAATGGTACGCAGTGGGCGATTTTGCAATGGACGGCGATCGACGAGCGTGCTGATGCTGGTGGGTCAAAAGGGTTCTTTTGTAAGGAGTCGACGAGGAAGAAGACGGTGAAGGGACAACCGGGTCATTCGCGAAATGATCGGTAGATGACTGAATCACGACCTGCGGGCTCGTACTTCCGACAGTGAACGATGAAACTTGGTCCGAATTTGAAGTGAAGACCAAAGGAGGTGTCGGATTAAAATCGGAAGAGACGCCTGTGCTTTCTTTTCCGATTTGAACTTCTGATTTCTTCTGATGCATTACATATGGGAGTTGAACGAGTAAGCGATTTCCAACTCCTGATCTCTCAAATCTTCTCCTTCGATTGTTTCCTTTCTTTCTCTAGTGTAGATAATAGGATCGCTTTTTCTTGTACTTTCTCTCTTTTTTTGGGTACTTTTTTGCTTTTTGTTTCTCTCTCTAGTTTTGTTAATAAAAGGCTAATTTCTAATTAGTAGTAATAAAACAACGTGTGGGGAGTGATTTGTGGAGTGTTTATGGCTTTCAATAGATTATTAATTTTGAAATAATCAGACACGAAGAGAGAGAAATAGACACAGGTCATCCCGTACATGTCCTCGTAATTAACGAAAAAAATATAAAATTTCCTAATAATTATTCTTAAATTTTAATTAAAAATAATGACAATAAATATATAATATAAATCAAATAAATCAAATATTTTTTATATAAAAAATATTTTTTAGGGAATATAAAAAATATTATTAATAATCCATTACTAACTATTATAATTATAATAATATTATCCATTCTCATTGTTCACTATATTTATTCTTGTTTTTATTATCATTATTTCGTATGAACCAACCGCTCTCTAATATCAATTTTAATTAATTGAAGTCAAATTTAATATTGAAGTTGAATTTTATCTATATTTCATTATTATTTTTAACTAATTCTAGAAGAAAACAATTTTTGAAATTTTAAAAATTAAAAAGATTTAAAATTTGAAATTTTTAGAAATTAAAGATTTATTATTAGGGAAATAATATAAATTTTCCTAATAATTATTCTTATATTTTAATTAAAAATAATAACAAAATATATACAATATAAATTAAATTAATCAAGTATTATTTATATAAAAATATTATTAATCATTCATTCCTCTTAACCAGCTATCGTAATTATAATGATAATATTCATTCTTATCCTTCACAATATTCATTTTTTTTTCTTATTATCATTCTTTTGTATGGACCGATCGCCCCCTAATATCAAATTTAATTAATTTAAGTCAAATTTAATAATTGAGTTGTGTTTTATCTATATTTCATTATTATTTTTAACTAAATCTATTAAAAATTAAAATTAAAAAAATTAAAAAAGCCATAATTTCAAAATTTTAGAAATTTAAGATTTATTAAATTGTAATAAAATGTATGTCTTTTATTCTAGCTTCTATTTTCCTAAATATCACTTATTTATTTTCTACATTTTTTATTAAACCAATCTAGGAAAAATTGCTGTTACGAAATATATTTAATTTAACTTAAATTTTTAAAAAAAGTATAATAATAACCTACTTTATGAGCAATTTTAGAAAATATCAAAGAAAAAGAAGCGGGAGAGTTTACTATTATTAGTTAATTAGACTAAGAATAGTTAGGTCCGGGTTGACACGTCAAAATCTAAAAATGGATTTATTGCACGACAGCTATTTCAAATGATAGTATTAAAAAATTTGGGACCCACCCTTTAAAGTCTTTGGCCTTTTTATCAAAACGAGCTCTTATAAGATAAGAATAGGAATATCCCAGTATAGTCCACGTGAGATAAGATGATAAACAGATAAAGAGTCCATATTCTTATTTAAAATTTAAAATTTAATAAAAATGATATTGTTTTTATTTAAAATTTGAGATTAAACTTTAATTATTGAATCTAAGCCAGATCTTGAGTTGGTCTTAAATTAAAAAAATCAATTAAATTCAACTTAATATGTTATTATTTATAAACATAAATATAATAACAATAACAACCCATGTTTTAAAAACCGGACCGGATTAGCCGATTCGACCGGTGACCGGTCGGCAATCCTGTCCGGTTCACTCTTAAAAATCGGTTCTTAATTGAATCAGTAAGAACCGGTCAAAACCAGTCAATTGACCGGTCGAACCGGTCCGGTCCGACCACTGGTTTAATAAATTTTTTATTTTTTATTTTTTGGTATTTTTTGGTATTTTTTAATATTTTTAATATTATATATAATTAAATATAATTATGCAATATTGTATAATTATGACATCACACCAGTTTGATCGGTGGTTGAACCGGTCGAATTGATCAAATCGGTGATCAATAAGGCCTCCAATTCGATATCCGGTTCAGGTTTCAAAATACTGATAACAACAATAACATCTGATATGAATCTCGCTAAGACGTAAAATTTGAAAAAGTTTAATAGAGAGTAGTCTTAGTTAAAGGTTCTAAATGACCCCTTTTTTTTTATAACCATAACCTGTCTTATATAATGAAAAAAGAATTCCCTTGTAGATTAGGCATAGCAATTCTAACCCATCCCAATCTAGTTTAGTTTAGAAATTAAGTCAAATATATATTAATTGATTTTTTAATTAATTTTCAAAATTTTAAAACTATAAAAATATTATTTTAAAAATAAAATAAAATACGGACAGATTCAGCCCATTATTATTCCTACAATTTTGTTTTTGGATTAACTGCTTACTTGTTTTTGGATTAATCTAAACGTGTTACAGATGCTACAGGATCACCATGACTACAGTACAAGTCTAATGCCAAAGGACACTCTTTCCCATATTTATGAAAAATGTTCAGCTCAACTTTCGCAAGGGGCATAGCAGTAAAGGATACTTGTTTGATTGAAAAAGGTGGAAAGAAACGTTGCAAGAGAACTACAGGGGATGATATTTGAACAACTCTCAACCAACAAAGACAAAAGAACTTACAATCGCTCTGTAAATTCACGAATAAGAACTAATGATAGGTCAGCTTATACCCCCACATTGCGTTTCAAACATTTTGATTCAAAATCACCTGTACTCCGTTATGAGTGGCCCACCTTTCGTTACCCTTCTTTACTGGAGTACCATGAAGAAACCACACCGGTCGTGGCTTTACTTACCTTCTTTACTGGAGTACCGTGAAGAAACCACACCGGTCGTACCAGCCATAGCCTCCAAGAAAACACATCTAATCCCATCTGGAAATGTCATCAGGTTTTGTGGATCTTGAAGCCAAAAACTCTAGGGACGAAACTTTGAGCTGCCTTTTGTGGCCTTAGATTCCCATAAGTCATCAGAAAAAGGTGAGGAAATGTTGTTCCAAAATAAGCTCCGTCAATATCTGTTTTTGTTAATGTATGGAAACAGTAGGTAGACCGATGTAGATGTGTTATCAAATTCTAATTGAAACATGACCCAACTTCTGTGTCACTCGCATCATGAGCATAATGGAAGCTCAACTATCAGATTTGAATTTGATTTGGATATTGATGAAGTAAATATAGAAACATGAACAAAAGGAATATTCAAAAAAAGATTGCATAATTCCAGCAGATGTAGCCACATGCAAACTTATTTTGTAAGAGGAAAGATCAAATGACTAAAAATCATTGATGAAATGGAAGGATACTGCCCTGATACTTGGATCGTGGATAATATATGTCCTCACATTTAGGACAGTAGATTTTAACAGTACTTGAACGAGGAATATCTGATTGACCAACTGGAAGGCAAGGTTGTCCACAGCAGTAAACTCGTGGACATCTCCCAAAATCATAATTTTTATACTTCTCTAACTGTAGGAGTTTCCAAGAAAACATG
>JAOTAX010000009.1:27392567-27417770 GCA_025629825.1 Erythroxylum guanchezii | reverse complement strand
TATTATTAAGATTTTTGAAAGCATGGTTGATGTAAACAATAAACTAGTAAAGTATACAGTACAGTTGTATAATATATAAATATGGACTATTTTGCAATTTTTAAAAAATTTAGGGACTATTTTATAAATTTAAAAAATATCCCGAAACGGTACTCGGTACCGACCGGTACCGGTACAATTCCGTCCTAGAGCCCAATCCGATACTAAATCCGGTATGGTATTCATAACATTGTTGATTGGGTTAAATCAACCAATTTAATCAACTTCTAACTAAACAAATATATTAATTGTTTTACTGGAGTAACTTTTTGGATTGAAAGGACCATCTCAATCAACTTTTAACTAAATAAGTATATTATTTGTTTAACTATATCAAAAAGCAAATTGCTTAAAAGCTATCTGCCAAACACTTCCCGCATCTACTAGACACAATTCTATCAAAAGTATACCTGTCAAAGACACAAGCATGGCCAGTCTCAGGATTATAATAGTGCCGCCTCGTCACTGCTAACTAGTGGACAAGAAGCTTGTTAAAGTTGACGAAATCAGACATTGGCCGTGAACGTGATCTATAAACCGGCGTACGTAGAGAGTGTTCTGAGTACGAAGTAGAAGGCAGACACTATGGAGACCGATCTGGTTCTAATGTTGAAGTTGGTCGTTTCTTTGGTTTTGGGTGGGATTTTGGGAGTCTTAGCATACATGTACAGTCTTTTGCTTGCCAAGCCACAAAAGCTTAGATCAATTCTTCGCAAACAAGGAATCAGAGGGCCTTCTCCTTCATTTCTCCTTGGAAACATCCCTGAAATCAGAAGAATCCAAGCACAAGTACAGACCCAGTCAGTATCTGAAGTTCGTGATCTTCGTCATGACTGGCCTTTCACTATCTTTCCCCATTTTCGACACTGGATTAACGAATACGGTACCCTTTCTTTGAACCTTACAATCTCAGACTACTTGGGATGATCAATATTTGTATCTGATGACCAATTTTGTGCAGGGAAAACTTTCATTTATTCAACTGGAAACATACACACGCTGTTCACCACAGACATTGACATGGTAAAGGAAATAATCGTTTGCTCGTCTTTGAGCTTAGGTAAGCCTTCTTATTTATCCAAAGATCGTGGACCGCTCCTGGGACTGAGCATTATAACTGCAAGTGGCTCAAATTGGGCTCACCAGAGGAAGATCATCGCTCCTGAATTCCATATCGATAGAATTAAGGTAAAACAATCTCACTTCACTGGATTTTTCTGGGTATTTGTCAGATATTACGATTTTGATTAGGAGCATTTGAAATTCTTGATTGGAACTTTTTTGGTTGAAGGGTTTTGTTAGTTTAATGGTGGACTCTACAAACTCCATGTTAAGGTCTTGGGAGGATAGGATTGAATCAAATGGAGGCGTTGCAGATATGAACATTGATCTGGACTTGAGACGCTTGTCTGCTGATGTTATTTCAAGAGCTTGTTTTGGGAGCAGTTATGAAAAAGGGAAAGAAATATTCTTAAAGCTTAGAGATCTTCAACATGTCATGTCCAAAGGTTTCATCGGCATTCCAGGGTTCAGGTACGAATTGATTGAAAATTCCAATAAACCATCATCATAAGTGCTTGATTCATTTAACTTCTGTTACTCTTTGGCGATCTGAAAACACCAGACACATACCAACCAGGACTAATAGAGAGATATGGAAATTAGAGAAAGAAATCGGCTCAATGATACTAAGGATTGTGAAGCAGAGGGCTGAAGGGAACTCAGAGAACGATCTGCTGCAAATGATACTTGAAGGGGCAAAAAGTGTCGAAAGTAACACTAAACCTGGAGACCTTCCAAGAAGTTTTGCTCTCAAGAAGTTCATAGTGGACAATTGCAAAGCTATATACTTTGCTGGTCACGAAACCACAGCCATCACAGCCTCATGGTGTCTGATGCTGCTAGCTACTCGTCAGGATTGGCAAGCTCGAGCACGTGCTGAGGTGCTCGAAATTTGTAAAGATGGCCTACCACTAGATCCTCACATGCTTCAAAACATGAAAATTGTAAGTTTTTCTTGAGAATACTAGTGAATTCCACTTGGATAAACGACCCCATCTCATGACATTCTGTAATGAAACTGGCTTTCTGCTTGAATCCACAGCTTACAATGGTTATCCAAGAAACTTTGCGCTTGTACCCACCAGCAGTATTCAGTTCAAGAATGACATTGAAAGATATGAAGTTCAATAACATTGTAATTCCCAAAGGAACCAACATTCAAATCCCAATATCCATCGTGCAGCAGGATCCTGAGACATGGGGTCCTGATGCACATCAGTTCAAGCCTGAAAGATTTGCTAATGGAATCGTCGGGGCTACAGAGAGTCCACAGGCTTATATTCCTTTTGGTGGCGGTCCTCGAATCTGCGTAGGTCGACAATTTGGTATGACAGAACTGAGAGTCATTCTGTCGCTTATTTTAGCAAAGTTTAGTTTTACACTCTCACCAACATACCAACATTGCCCTGCATTTCGGTTGGTTTTGGAACCTGGAAATGGAATCGGTCTCCTTGTTCAGAGAGTTTAAGGTTACTTAAATAATTTCGGGTACCCTTTAAATCGAAGAGGAACTTTGTAAGCATTCTAGTTATGCATGCAAAATTGCCAATGAATGTTTTCTGATAGTGGTCCATATTATGCATGTGTTTGCTATGGGAATTATTACTTCCAGGAAGCTCAAGAACATGGCGTTTATTGAACTTGGAACCATGGGTTTAATGGTAAGGATGGCAGCCAGCCCGAACTTCGGTTCAACCTTAAATCAACAAGTCAAGTTTGATCAAATTAAGCTTCGATTTGAAATTAACTTAGATCAATCCAAATAGTCTAGCATTAGTTACGAAACAATGCCATTTTAGTCTTATGTAAAACGAATCGCAAAAAATGATGTCATTTTGACATTGTTTGAAATGATCTAAACATATTCATATTACTCCACGCAAGCTCAATCCAACTTACCTTTTGTTGTAGGGTTAATTAAAAAAAAAATTCAAACTTCACCAAATTTTATAGTTACAGCATGAATTTAAAAAATATGACAATTAAATGTTCAAAGTTTTAATTTTTTTAAATCATAGCTCGGCGTTAATATTTCCGTTATCTTTGTTGATATGGCTTGTCACATGTTTTAGAAACACGTTAATTCTAATTAACACAAATGACAAAAATTAATGAAACGATGTCGTTTTATGATATAACTAAAATCTTGTAGTTTCAACAAAAATAAAGCCCTAATGAGCTGTTGAGTTCACGGTAATAGGTATTCTATTACTCATCTATTTTTAATAATTAGGAATTTTTTGTTTGGTTAACAAAGAGTCTGCAGAATAATTATTCTTGGGGTTAGTAATTTCTAGATATCAAGGAATAGATAAAGATAACTAACCCTTGTCTTTACCTATTCCACGTACATCCAAAATAGGTAAACACGACAAATTGTTCAACTTGACAATTTCGTCCTCTCTTCTTACGATACTTTCTCACTCAGGCAGCAGCAAGTTCGTCCTCTCCTCCTACAATTCTTTCTCACTCATGCAGCATCACCATCTCGTTTGGTCTCACTCACACCCAGTGGCTCTCTCCCCCGCGCTCGTCTCTTTTCTCCACTCTCTAGTCTGGTCTCACTCACACTCATCTCTGGCTCTCGCTCTTCACGCTGTTGTCGATTTTCTCCAACATTTCTCTGCCAGTTGCATTGATTCAGTAAGGACAACCTTTCCCTTAACATTTGTCGCTCGGTAATTGCTTTTTTCTTTAGTTTTTCTTGTAAACCCAACTTGACTTGTTTATAAAAGGAAACCAAATGCTGGTAGAGGACACGAGTCTTTTGTTTCTCATTATAGTGAACTTAATTATAGTGAACTTCAAATTGAATATTAAATAAATGGTGCTATTAGCAATTGAAACAAGTCATAAAAAAATCTTAAAATGCTTTGGTATGATAATTATGTTTATGTTAAACTTTTAAAAGAAAACATGCAAGTTATAGAATAGGGTGACTAGTTAAGTCACTAGCCATGCATGGGGGTAACTAATTAAGTCACCCCTGTGAAGCTGGAATGATGCTTGAACAAGGGATCATCAGGTGGTGCATCATCATGTACAAGTACGATTGTGACAAAGAGCAAACTTCAAGGAATTGCACGATTGTGATTGAGAGGAAACATCAGGAAGTTGCACAATTGTACTGAAAAGAAACTTCAAAGAGTGGCATGATGTGAGAGAGGGGAAACATCACGAAGTTGCATGATCATGACAGAGAAAGTGCACTGCTGTTTGATAATAAAATTAATAAGAATGAGGAATTTAATAATAATAATAATAATAAATAATGAATTTAATAAAAATAAAAATAAAAATAATTAATAAAAATAAAAAGTAGTAGTAATAATAATAATAAGGATATTTTGATCTTTTTTTTGGGTTAGTTATTCCTTTGTCATTTCAAGTTTATATTTTCAAACCAAACACTAACACATAAATTTTTTAGCAGCAAACCAAAGAAAATAATACATATTCTATTATATTCTTCATATTTTCTATTCATAAAAATAATTATTATATCCCTTATCTATTCCACCGTCAAATTAATCAGGTCGTAAGTCTTTAGATTCTCTCGTTCAATCCAAACGTTGGATAAATTAAACAAAGTGTAACGTCTGTCTTTTTTTTTTTTAATGTAAAGTGATGGACCCAAGAAAAGAAAGTAAAAAAAAATATGCATTCTTGGTATCATATAATAAAAAGAAGACTTATGGTTATTATATAATAAAATTTAGAATATATAAATAATAAATAATAAATTATATATTTTAAATAAATTTTAATTCATCATATGAAAATTAAAGTCAAACAATACAAGTAAAAATATTTTAAAATAAAATTTTAATTATTTGAAGCTCTCTCTTTAACTAAATTTATAAAATTTCTAATAGTAATTTTTATCATTCTTGAGGATATCAAGATACCACTATGTCGAGATATCTTATCTGTTTCTCCCGAAAAATAGATATCTTCAAAAAGAATTTTAAATTCAATTTTTTGTTGTTCTCTCCACCCGGACTAAACCGGCTATTCTATTTCTTGTATTTAAAGTTATTTGTATATCCACTCCAATGATACTATTATTCTCTACTATTAAAGAATAAAATTGGGGGAAAGTATAACTTTACTCAGGAATGAAAAAAAGCAATCCACTTTCATGTGATATTTTCTTCAATTCTTTGAAGAGTTTCAACAATTTCGTATCATAGATAAAATGATCTAGGCGTTATAGATTTCTATATATTCTTAATGTTTTAGATGAGATATTTAATAATTTTTGTCCGTAACTCAATTTTTTTTTTTTATAACCAAAGTGTCCACTGGCGACCTAGTGATCCACGTAACCCAAACATTGCTAACGTATTTCCTATTATACAGTGAAACGCGTAATGCGCACGCGTTGCCTCTCACTGAGTTAAACACTGAGCCCAATATAAATAGGCCATAGGGTTTCAGATTTTGCTAGTACCTTCCCGTATCCTAGGGTTTAGATCAAGATAATTAAATTTTGTCTTTGTTCAGTTTAGGGTTTCTGAGAAGTCTGTTCTTGTGAATTGTAATCAAACCCAAAAAGATGCCTCCCAGAGTCGTGAAGAGAGGAGCGGCGGCAGCTGGCCAGAAAAGGGCAACGAGAGTCACGAGAGCAGCGACAAAGCCTCAGAATCAGGTGATTGGAGATTCGGAAGAGGCACCAACAGTGGAGGAAAAACCAGAAATTGAAGAAAAGCTTGGTGGTGAGAGGCCCAAATTGGATTTGAATGGTTCGGCTTCTTTGAGCAGTAAGTGTTTCTCGCTTCAAAGATCTGGTTTTACTGGCATCTTTAATTTGCGACCGAGTAGTTGATTATGTTGAAAAGCATGCATATTTCGTGATTTGGACACTAATTAATGTCCTATTGGGAATTATTATTTATCACTTGTAATGGGCGTTAAGCATGGGTTTCTAGGCTACAGTTTCCAAAGAAATATTATCATAGAAATCTCTTTGGTTATTATGGGGTATATAATTAGATGAGTGCCTCCATGTCTATCTGCAGTATATAAGTACACGAGTGCAGCAAAGTTATTTCTTTTCGTTACTCATACGGTTCTTGTGATGCTCTGGGAGCTTTTTCATTCGATGTTGTGCATTAGGATGTAAATGTATTTGTCGGTTATGAAGTAGGAAATAGGTATGAGGTGGATATAATTTGGTTTTGTTATTTGAACCCCTTGGGATATCAAGAATTTGTGGGATAAATTTGATAGTGGAAACGTTTGAGATATCTCCTAAGATTGGAGATTATGAGTATTTCTTTACTGGTCGAGATCACCTGCCCCTTTTTTCTGGCAGAAGAGGAAGATGAGACCAAGGAAACTGTAGATGAATATGAAAAAGATGAGCGGTTAGAGCTTGATGATAATGAAACTGAGTATGAACCTGAAGAATATGGCGGGGCCGACTATGATGATAAGGAAATTGAACAAGAGGATATCCAGGAAGTGGAAGAGGAAGTTGAAGAGGAGCCTGGGGAGGAGGATGTAGTTGAAGAAGAAGAGGCTGATCTGATAGTGGAAGAATTGGAAGAGGAGGTTCCTGAAGAACTTGAAGCTGAAGAAGATATTGAACATAGTGGTCAGGAGGTGGAGCATGCTGAGACTGACGATGCGGAGGATGAGGATGACCACCATGATGTTGTGCAAGAGAGGCGTAAGCGTAAGGAGTTTGAGGTATTTGTTGGGGGTTTAGATAAGGATGCTACTGAGGATGATCTGCGAAGAGTTTTCAATCGAGTTGGTGAGGTTACGGAAGTTAGGCTCATGATGAACCCACAGACCAAGAAAAACAAAGGATTTGCGTTTTTGCGTTTTGCAACTGTAGAACAAGCAAAAAGAGCTGTGACTGAGCTCAAAAACCCAGTGGTAAACTTTGTCACGCCATATTTTGATTATAAAGTAAATATATTAGTGTTAAATGTCATCTCTTGGTGACTGCAATTTCAGATCAAAGGGAAACAGTGTGGCGTTACGCCAAGCCAAGACAGTGACACCCTTTTTTTGGGTAACATTTGCAAGTCATGGACAAAGGAAGCTGTAAGTAAATGGATTTGTATAGTCGATATAACATCAAGCCTTCTTGACTGAAATTTGGAAATGCAATATTCTTCATATTTTGGTAATTAATTCTCTTTTCAGTTGAAAGAGAAACTAAAACATTATGGAGTTGTGAATGTTGAGGATATAACGCTGGTAGAAGACAGTAACAATGAAGGAATGAATCGTGGATTTGCCTTTTTGGAATTTTCATCTCGTTCAGATGCCATGGATGCTTTTAAGCGTCTTCAGAAGAGAGATGTTTTATTTGGAGTTGATAGACCTGCAAAGGTTTCGTTTGCAGATTCCTTCATTGACCCTGGTGATGAAATCATGGCCCAGGTAATTGCTTGTTAAGCTGTTCTATCTTGATTTTGGATTTTAGCTCTACAGAGGTGAGTTTTATTCATCAGCTTGTATTTTTTTTGTTGCACCACGGTAAGGAAAGAAGATTGTATCGCCATTAACTCAACAGTCCTGATGCGTTATGGGAAGATCATAGTTTGTAGATACCTCCTGTGGGCTGTGGTCCTTGTTTCAGATATTTGCCACCATGTTTTGTGTTCTTTTTTTAAATTATTAATTGCATATTGCACATGATATTTGAAGTTTTTTAATGCACAAGCCTGCCGCTTATTCAATTCTCTAAATTCAGGTGAAGACAGTATTTATTGATGGTCTACCTGCCTCATGGGATGAGGATCGTGTTCGAGAGCTTCTAAGGAAACATGGAGAGATTGAAAAGATTGAACTTGCCCGAAATATGCCATCTGCTAAGAGAAAGGATTTTGGTTTTGTAACATTTGACACACATGATGCTGCTGTAACATGTGCCAAATGCATTAACAATGTTGATTTGGGTGAAGGAGAAAACAAGGTTCAGTGATTGTTTCCAGCTTCTCTTTTTTAATCTTCTAAATAGGTTGTGATGTTGATTCTTGTCTATGAATTTATTTAATAGTCTGATATTGCGTTTCAGGCTAAGGTTAGGGCCAGGTTATCAAGACCACTTCAGCGAGGGAAAGGAAAACATTCAAGTCGTGGTGATTTTAGGTCTGCACGTGGG
The DNA here is from genome assembly GCA_025629825.1 of Erythroxylum guanchezii. Lineage (NCBI taxonomy): Eukaryota > Viridiplantae > Streptophyta > Magnoliopsida > Malpighiales > Erythroxylaceae > Erythroxylum > Erythroxylum guanchezii. The sequence continues at coordinate 27,409,546 of JAOTAX010000009.1, read as the reverse complement.
ATTGGTAGGCCTGTCAGAGGTCCATGGATTCGGTCTGCCCCACGTGGCATTCCTCCCCGTACAGCAAGAGGAGTGGGAAATCGTGTGCCGCCTTCCAGGGTGAGAAGACCTGTTGGATTGAGGGATAGACGACCACCTGTGATATCCATATCTGCAAGGAGCAGACCTCTGCCTCCACCACCTCCTCCTCCTAGGTCTTATGACAGAAGAGCACCTGGTATGCAGCCATTCTGAATTGGTTATATTTGGAGATTTTTACTGTCTGTATGAGACGGCCCAAGTAAATGTTGTTTTATTTGTATGGACAGCTCCTTCATATCCAAAAGGTAGCTTAAAGAGGGACTATGGTCGGCGTGATGAACTACCTCCTCCGAGGCCCAGAGCTGCTGCTGATTATGGTTCTAGGGTTGTTCCAGATAGACGCCAGTCTTATAGAGATGAATATTCTTCTCGCAGTTCTGGTTATTCTGATATTCCTAGAGGTACAGCTCGCACATCTACAAGGAGAACTTATATAGATGACAGCTATGGTCAAAGGTTTGACAGGCCTCTTCCTAGTTATCGTGAAGGGCGACCTCGTGATTATGACCCTATGCCCGGGTCAAAACGTCCATACACTGCAGTGGTTAGTTTTCTTCTTTGTATATATTGTTTCTTGACGCAAAATTCCTATCCTGTATCCTTGCTTAAGTATGATGCAAGCAATTCTGACAGTCGCTATGAAATTTTAGGATGATATTCCTCCACGTTATGCCGAGACCGGTGCCCGTCATTCAAGAGCCCGTTTAGACTATGAACTTGGTGCTAGTGCTTCTCACTATGGAGATGCATATGGGGATAGGTAATTAAGTTTTAGTTTGATTTTGTGTTCAATGTAAAATGCTGCAGTTACTCATAATTGTGCCTTCTGTTTGGTAGACTTGGGAGGTCTAGCATGGGATATGGCAGTAGCAGAAGCTCCATTTCAGGTCATGATTCACATGGATCATATGGAAGTCGTCAGGGTATGGGATATGGAGGTATATCTGACTTACTATAATTGGTGATGTGCATTAAGCTTTTGCCTAGCTACTAAAAACTGTATGGCTTCAGGTTCTTATTCTGGCAATGACGTAGGTGGAATGTACCCTTCAAGCTATGGTGCTGAATATATTTCTCGTGGGGGTGATGTATGAACTTCACATTTTATGATCAGAGATAATGTTCACAATCTATCTTTTGGCTGCTTATGGTTTATTTGTTAATGACAGGTTGGTGGTAGCTCATATTCATCAATGTATTCCAGTCGTGGCATGAGTGGCGGTGGCTACATGGGGAGTGGTGGTTCAGGATCATACTATTGATGTACGTCTGTACTTATGTTGTTTCTTATGGCAGAATGTGTGGATGTTGTTATCTTTATGCTTTAACCTGTTTTACTGGAGAACATGGTTTGTGAAGATGCTGCATCTTGTTCATTACTAAGAGATATGATTGGCGAATGAAGGAACCAATGGTCACAGTTGATTTGTCATTGGTACAGATTCGAAATGACAGGCTGCTGTATATGCTTATATTTGGAGCATTCTCGTCAAAACTTGACTGCATCATACTGGAAAAGTTGAGCTTGGTATTATATGGTAAATAAGAGTCCTGCTTCTTCAAGCCTTTATGGATTGAAAGACTGGATATCTGGTCAAGTCTCAAGTTTATGCTGTAAGGATTCACCCACAAAGGGTTGGACAATGGAATCTTGGTATGCTTTGTATGATATTGACATTTAATTTATCAGTAAAAGTCATCTAACTTATGGACTTCAGGTCGAGATTATTCAGGTCGAGAAATTGAGGCTTTTTTTTTTGCCCGTGTATGATAAGGAACTTCAGACATTTTGATTCCCTCCTCCATTGGAAGGCATCTAGATGGGGTTGGATCATGAACCTAATTAGGAGTCAACAATGAGTTGCTAAAGCTTTTTAGGAAAGAAATTTGGACACAGCGTCATAATAATGCAGATTCTAAACACAGTTATGCCCCATGCTAAGTATGAAAAGCCTGCAAAATTAATGGGATTTGATCATCATGGAATTTACTGCTGAGTTGATTGGCATTTGAAGCATGGATTCATATTTAGACTACATGGAACCTCAACAAGTATTCTGTGCACGGTTGATTTTGACTTGGGGGAAATACAAGCAGCTCCTTAAAACCTCGACCATGACATCATCCTTTGTTGTTGATTTATCCTCCATAGAAATAAATCCCTCTTTTGTGTGTTCGCATTTAATTTTAGTTGGAACATGCTGGCAAATGATAAGGTTTTTGCGGCCGTGGAAGTACTTTTCCACCATTCTAAAACGACCATGCTTTAGTTGCATTGGTGTTGAGTTAGATTGGAAACTAGGAATTCCAATATATTCAATGGACATAACCTTTGGTTTAAGTTCCGAAGGAATGGAGTGAGGGTAGTTCGAGTTTTGTGCCGATTTAAAGGTTTTGGACGCGCATAAGGTCTGCTAATCATAGATGCGTTTTTTGGATAGGTATATGCAAAGAGTTAAGTAATGTTTCATGGTATCTTTCATAGATATGAAAATCATTGTGAGAGTTGGTATAGTGATATCCTTAGCTTTACCTGGAAGATTAATGTTCTGTTGGTGTAAAACAATGGATTGAAGAAGATCAGTCACATTCCTGATCTCTTATGAAGTGTTACCAAACTATTTCCAGATCCTGGACGGCTGGTCTTGAATCTCGATTGTATTGATTCTCTACTATGCCACGAGGCTTGTCTTTGGAGTTTCTCGAGGCAATTGTACACTTTCTTAATAAAATTTCTAACCATTCTTCTCTGATTCGATCATGCTTACCATGGTCACTTGTAACTCGAGGTTATTGCCTTTATTAATCAAGGAAAAGAAAGTAAAAAAAGAAAATTAAAATTGTAGACTTTTGACACTAATCTCCAAAGAAGGTTCAGCTTGAAATCAATTGAAACATTCTGAAATGGAATATTTTAAGATTCGGATTACATATTAAATTGGACAATTTAGAAAGGAAGAGAAAACAAGATGTCACTGTGTCACTATTAAACATAATAGATTTTAAAGTATAATTTTTTTAGAAATTTTCAATTCGTTAAATTTTTAATCAAGTGATTAATTGTTTAAATTTTAAATTTTAAATTTTTAAGTTTAATAATTTTATTATTAAAAATTGTCAATTTATTAATTAATCGGTCAATTTTTATAAACTAATTGGTTTTATAAATTAAAATAAAATCTCTTTATAAAATAAAATTTAATTTTTCACAAAGGTAAATTTTTCGATCATTTTTTTTAAATTTTAAATTTTTTAAATTTTTTATCCGTTTCTATAAATTCTACCGGTTTAACTTCTTTTTTGAAATTATTGATTAAAATATTAATTTTGTTAGTATTTTATTAAGTAACTAATGGAATCACTTTTAGTCATAAGTATTTACATGAAAATATTTATGTGAATTAATAATATTTTTAGGATATGAATTATGAGTGGTTATGTATTTATTTATGCGGTACCTAATATTTATTAATTTTTTTAGAGATGACATGGGCTGGTCTCGTTAAGTTTTTAAAATTAAATATATAAAATAATGTCTTTTTTTTAATTTGAGTCCAGATCTGAATTATCCAAGCTCAATCCTATTCTAGGCCTAATTCTTCTAAGCAAAACGTTACTGTTTTGCTTAAAAAAAATTTGAACCGGTATGAGCTGCTCACGAGTCAATCCATTAAAAACACCTAAATTTAAGTTTATAAGTCAGTTTATTACCATCCCTATTTTTTAAAAGTAAATGTCTATATATTATAGTAAAAGTTGGTTCTATTATTAATTATTTCAGTAAAATATTAAGAGAATTAATTTTTTAAATCAAGTTATTACAATTTTAAAAGATTAGTTATTTAATTGAAAAATTAGAAAAAGTTTTATACTTTTTAACACTTTAAATGTGTTTAGTATTGATAATGCAGGAAATGGTGGGAAGTGTGAAAGTTGGTTGAACTTAAGACAGAGACGATTCAAGACAAGCTCTCGATCCTTGTTTCTTTACAAGACACGAATATGGCAATTCCTTGTATTTTCTTCACTCGATAGATACAAATACTAGGAAGAGTAGACGTGTCGGATAACGATTCCTCCGAGCCCTGTAATTCCAAAAACTCTCAGTATGAGCTATTCGCCAGAGGATAACAGATCGATCAAATTATCAAGAAAAAAGGGGTTTGTGGGTGATTTCTGTGCGAGTAGCGCAAGTGGGCCGTAGGCAGGCCGATTGACAACTCGGTCATTCCACTCTTACTCATCCTTCTCTTGGTGGGTGCAGTGTCCTGCTTCATTGCTTACCTGTGCTTCTCTGTTGTGTTTCGACGAAGTTCCGTGGAGTCTGTTTTGGTATTGGTGAGTTGAAGATGAATCGAGGAGAAGAAAATGAGGAGGATTGTTGCAGAGGGGTTGAACATATGGAGCTGTGGGGCGATGCTGTGAACTGGGGCGGATGGGGCGGAAGGTCAATTCTTCCAGAGAATGTTGCATGGCTTGTAATGGCATGTGTAGTGATGAGCATTGCTTGTGTCTTTCTTGGGTTTTTTTTGTGGTGATAAACAGGCTTGTGGGTCTCAATTTGGTGAGGTATGATTCTATCTTCTAATGGTATGATGCTATCCGGTTCAATTCATGCCAAATTTCCTTATCTTTTCTTTAATCTAGTAAGAATAATTAATTGAACTCTGAGAATATGATGTTTCTAGTTTAGTTTGATTACTTGGACTCGAGGAGCATTTGAAATGTACTAAGCAGATTGGATGATAGTTGGTTTTCATTAGTGCTGGCTGAAGAAACAGAGGGCCTCCTTGGACCCTGCCATGCGAGACTCAGGCAATCATGTCATGTGGACTTCTAGTCTAGTTTTTGGAGACAGAGCGCTATTGTTTTAACTGTTCTATATTTCCCATAACTTCAAATTGAACGTGGATGCACCAAAAAACCTGAAAATAAACCGCAAGATTTCTTTGTCCCTCTTTATTTGAGCTATATGGTGGTAATGTATAAATATCCTCTTTTAGAAAAATGACTCAGGAAGATCATCATCTTTATTCCTGCTAGGTGGAAACAAACCATAGGATTACTGAGCCTAACTAGAGAATAGGTATTTGGGTCCACCAAATTCAAGTTAAAGAGCAAACTTTCTTGCTCTGTGGTCATGGAAGTATATTACTTTAGTGTTATGAAGAAGAAATCAAAGATATCTTTCATCTTTGTCTTAATAGACCAGAGGAAACTTACATGAGCTATCAGCTCTCCGTTATAGATATTGGTTAACCATATAGTTTCCTTATTGTTGTCCCATGACTTTGAAAGGGTTAGGACAAATTCTTTGTTTTACAGAAGTTTTCCTGGACAGATTTATATATGTTGAAACCGTGATCTGTTTCCGTATTGATTAGAATTCGTCTTTTTATCCATTATGATTTTGTTGCTTACCATGAATTGTTTCAGTAATTGATTTGTGAATATTGTAAATTCATTTTTGCTTTTCTCGTAGTAGGGTATTATTCGGCTGGAAACAGATTATGGGGTGCTACATATTAAAGTAAGTTGGTTTGTCAAATTCTTTTGTGCCCAAGGCCTATTTTTCTTGTGAGATTCAAGTCAACCATGTGCATACTTCCAACATGTGTAATTTGATTGTATTTCTTCTTTCAATGGCTAGTATTGTGGATATGATTTCATTGTTTCAGTAAAATTGGCTGATTATGAATTCGTTGTGCTTTTATATGTTGCAACTTGCAACATAATTACAATTATCTACATTATGAGCTGGATTTAGTATCCGTTTACTCAGAAGCATCATCTTCTTCCTCTGCTCTTTTATACTTCGGTTACCTTACTGAACATCTTCCACTAATCTCTTACTGTTGTTGATTGAGATGGTACAGAGCAGTTCATCTTTGATCACAGCTGACTTCAACCGCAAATTATAGTGTTCTGTTCTGTCGACACCTCTGTTTCACATGTTTTTGGCATTTTTTCTTTGTATTTTGTGTCCCATCCATGAACATAATCTTCCAATAGGATTACTTACTTGCTAAGCTTGTTTGCTATTATAACCTTTTCTAATTAACACCCTTCTGTCATTGGTCCAAAGATTGACACACTTTTTCTTGCATTTTGACTTCTGAATCTTTGTAATGGCAGCTTTTATGGTTCTAATCTTGTTATCCTGCATTTTAGGGTAGACAGAAGGGGTTAAAACAATTCAAGTAGAATCGGATAATCAAGTTTTCATTCTTATTATCGTCTTAGCCTCTTGAGGAATAATGTAATCCACAATTCTAGTGTGCTGAAGAACAAGTTTTGCCTTTTTCGCCTTTCTAAAGCACTAACTCAGGTTTATTTTACAATGATACTCATATCTGCAGCTATTGCCTGATTGTCCTCCACACTCTGTTTCTTTTATCGTTGAAATGTTGAAGCTGAGTCATTCCGCGGGTTGCCAATTTTATCGTACAGAAAGCCGAGGATAGTCTTGGGATTCAGATGGAAACCATGTCCATAATGTAAGCTCGATCACTGCCATCTCTTATTCTACCTCTGCTTATTGTACATTCCAGTCCAACATATAAGACTCTGCTCATCTTAAATTATATGTTGGTGTACCAAGGTATACAGTGTTAGTTGTAATAGCCGTAAAGAGCATTGAAATAATGACCAACTAGTCGGCCCCATAAGAGTTGTATGGTTGGCTCCGTAAGGTTGACCGTTAAATTACAGATTCGTCAATCTTACTGCAGGCTTCATATGGCCCCCCATTTGAACTTGTTCAAGGGACCCTGCAAACAGTTGGGATAATCATCAAGAACATACCAACAGAATTCTGTCCAACTATAGGAAGAGGTTCGCTTGCATGGATTGGCTCAGGCCAGAATTCTTTATCAGCTTAGCAAATAATGACTGGAAATGGGCTTAGACGGTGTTTGGTTATGTACTACCTGAAGACACAGGAGTTGCGGAGAAAATTGCTCAGCTTCCCGTCAGGTGGGAGCTATGGGGCAATATTAACGTTGGGTGTCTTGGAAAAACATATTCCCCTGAGGCTTGGGAGAATGAAGACTGTCGCGGGCTCGTCAGGATCTTAGATTTGTGTGTATATAATCATGTTAAATGTAATGATTCATTGTTCATTATTCACTAATGAAAAGTCACTAATCATTATCCACACCATTTTTCTCGACATTCATTTCCTGTCCATGTTTCTATCTCTACGCCACTTAGTAGGAATTGATTACAACAACTTCCGTTGCCAGCGATAGACAGAGACTTTGTGATGGGAACAATTCCCTTTAAGATCAGGCTAGTCAGTTGAAGTGATGTCAGCGCGAGACAAAAACTAAAGAGGATCCGTGGCGCAATGGTAGCGCGTCTGACTCCAGATCAGAAGGTTGCGTGTTCGATTCACGTCGGGTTCAATTCCCAAAAGGTTCTCTCTATTTCTTTTACATTTGAAAAAAGCTGATTTAGTCCCGCATAAAATATTTTTATAATTGATGCTTAAGTTTTAACCAACAATTAAAAAACTCATCTAATTTTAATCATAAAGTTTTTAAAATGTCAATTTTTTATTCAATTTATTTTAATGATTATTAAAAATAAATTAATTTATTAATTAATCAATTAATTTTATAAATTAATAAATACTTATAAATTAAAATAAATAAATAAAATTTTATTTTAAAATTTTCAATAATTAAATATAATATTTTAAATTATATTTTAAATTTTTTAATTAAATATCCATAAGATACTTTTAAATCTTAAACTCTTTCTCAACAGTTTAATTTCCAAAATAATTTTTAAAACATTTCCTACTAATTTAATTTTCCTATCCGATTTTTAAAACTGCAACAACACGAGACATTTTTTAAATTAGTAAGTCATTAAATAATTTATAATAACAAATGATTTATAAGTAATTCTTTCTCACAAAATACAGATCTTATCATTCTTCTTATGTCTTAATCAAGAAAGCACATTTACATATCCACAAATTGGTTAACTAAACCAAACATCCAAGAGATTGGCAATATCTTAAAATTTCAATGCACAAATGATGTAGTTATACGACATTTGAAGCCATCAAATTCCTATGTTCTTGGAATTATAGATACTGAGTTCCTTCTGCATCAATCCAAGTCTAAATATCTTCCCGAATGCTAACACTCGAACAAACAATACTCAAAATTCAAAGTGAAACCACCCAACTAAGCACATCTGTGTCTTGTCCAAAAGCAAATCCATTACCTACCTAGCTATGAGGAGTTCGATGATCCCATGTTCTTAGACTTCTGTTTACTCTTCTTGTCCGAGAAAGCTTTAGCTAAACCCTCAAAAACCCTCTGCTGCAACTCCAGAACCATCCCTGTTCGCTTCATCTCCATCTCCATTCTCATACTCTCAATCTCTCTCGCCATCTCCATCTTCATTTCCTCCACCCTCACAAACCCATCTCCCAAAAGCTTAATCGCACCCACCATCTCCTCCGTTGCCTCTCTTTGCCTCTTCTTCCCCTTCTCTTCGCTTCCTTTCACACCCCCACTCTTATAATCAACCTTAGCACCGTAATCACTACTCAAACTGGGTTTCACAACAGGCTTTTGCTCATATTTAGTGTAAAAATTCGGTCCAGGATGTGCAATACTCACACCAGTAGCGGTAGGTACTCTGATTCTAAACCCAGTCAAACTGCCAGTTTGGTTTGGATTGCAATTGCCATGAAGATTGTGAATGGTGTTGATAGGAGTAATGGGAGAGACATTGTTGAAATCCTTCACGTAAAAGCTCTTATGTTCTTCTTCGTCATCGTTACCTTCAGCGTCACTCTCTGTGTTATAGTCCGGTTTCGCTTGTGGACCCTTTTCCATAAGATCCATACTCTTGAAGTGAACCCAAGAGGAAGTGTATCTCGAAAGGGGCACAGATCTCGCCCGCTGGATCTCAGTTCTGTACCTTTTCCGAAGCTTCTCCATTTTGTGACGGCATTGAACCGCGATCTTTGGCGGAGAAGCTGCCGGGCATCGATGCCTTACGGCGTCGGCGACTTCCTGCCAGTGGTTGACCTTGAGGCTTCCGCGGCAGAGAGAGTACCATTTGTCGCGGTACGCATCAATTAGGGCAACGGTCTCCTCATGGGACCAACACGGCGGTGGAAGACGGCGGGGGTTGGGCCGGGGAGCAGGGAGCCCTTGAAGAGAATTGCGCGGGAGGATTGGATCGTGATGAAAGGGAAACCCAGTTCCGGCGGCGGACATCACAGGGAAGTAGGTTAGGAACAAGGCGTGTGGTGGAGGAGATTGAGAACTAGGACTAAAATTAGGATTAAGGAGGAGAAGAAGAAGGTTAGCGGAGGAGTGAAAAAGGACGGAGACGAGTGAAGGATAAGGGAGCAAAGTCGTGAAGAATAAGAAAGGGTAGTCGTGGCTGTGGCTGTGGCTGTGGCTGTGGTTGTGGTTGTGGTTGCGGTTGCGGTTACGGCGGTAGTGGGGAAAGTGGCGTTTGGTGGCATATTGAATATGTGGGGTGGTGTTTGGTGGGTGGGAGGAGTGTGCGGCTGATTTTGAGATCTGAAACCACCGCGTTGCTGTCGGTAGCTAATGTGCGCAGTGGGGGCTGCATGCGCACACCCCCCACCTCCTACCGCCACAACCTACACTTAACACTCCCTCGTACTGCCTCCCAACGGTGGTTATGGTACACGTTCTATGGAAGAAATCCGTCATCCTCCTCGTCCGTTTTTAATAGAAATTTAGAAAAATAAAAATTCATTTGTCGACTAATTAATATAGAATAATTGACTTTAATTGAGGAGTAAATTTAAATTTTTTGTTTTTATATACGATGTTTTTTTGTGGAAATTATAGTTTGTCTTTTATAATGATCACATTAAGGTCTATATTTTAATATTAAAATAAATAATAATATATTCAATATTTAAAATTTTTGATATTTTCATATATTTTAATCATAATTCATAACTAACTCATCAATTTTTGATACCATATGTTGAAATATAACTTGTAAAGTTTTAATAGGTCAGTGAAATTGTTAAAATAAAATAAGATAATATATTTTTATCAGAAATTTTAAAATTATTATTTTTCTCAACTAATCAAATTAAATTTGATAATTTCCGCAAATCTTATTTTTAAACTAAAAGTAGAGAAGACAATGGGTCAAACCTAGTAAGAGACAATGAGCCTGAGCTCGGGACAATTCGGCTTAAGTTGTTTTTTGTTCTTTTTAGTTAAACATATAAAAGTGATATTGTTTTCTACAAAATAACATTGTTTTATTTATATGCGTTCGACATCAGACCGGCTAAGCTTAGATGGTCTGAGCTTGAGCCCTGATTAACTCGGATCAGATCTAGTCCAAATGTCATCAACAATTAAAACTCCAACTTGGAATGCCAAATGGGTTTGAAGCCTGTATGCAAGTTTTGATTGACCCTTTTCCATTACCGGATTGGAATATTTGAACGGCAGAGCCCAAAGTAAAGTTTTGTCCAATCATCTTACTAGCCCGTGAGAATCCTTGCCTTCTTCTTGTGCAAAGTCTTTTATCTTAGTGGCTGTTTGGATGAAATTTTAAGAGGTTAATAAGTATTTTTTTCACTACAAAATTTTTTTTAAATAAGCGTTTGGATATAAAATAAAAGGCATTTTTTAATAAATATATCTTTTTTTGGCAGTCAAAATATAGGCTTTTAAAAAGTTCAAATTTAGAATTTCATAAAAAAACCTTTCAAATGTTTTTTTAGTTAGATTTTTTATATCAATTAATGAACATAATTTTTAGACCCTTTTACCCTTATGATTTATACATAATTTTCATAATACTTACAAATTCATCTTCACGTTTATTCAACTTGATACTTATTTTGGGATTTATATAATATTATTTGTCTTTTTTATATGTTTTAATATTTATTTTTGATATTAGTTTTACTTATGTTATAATCTATATAAAAGATTTGGTTAGATATATTTTCATTTATGTTTTATATAGTTTAAAAATATATAATAATTAATATATTGTGCTTTGTATATTGTTTAGTATACTTTAAATAATTTTTATATGCATAGATAATTTTTATTACAAAATAAAATATAGTTAAAATTAAAAATATTTTTTTTATATTGCTAAATAATTTACTGTATAAAGCTCTTTTTAAAAAACTCATTTTTAAATAATAGTCAAACAATTAATAAACTTTTTTAAAAAATTCTTTTCAGAAAAGATGAACCCAAACAAAATTCTAGTAACAAAAACTCCACAGTATAAGCCAGATCAATATAACATCTTTATTCCTTCGCTAGTCTTTGGGGTTTGGTTTTCTGTTCACTTTAATCTATGGGATTGCCTTTTCATTTCTTGACTTGTACGATTTCATTAGCTTCCTTATTCTAATCCCTCGTAGGAATGGTAATGGCCTACTTCTCCAGTAATAAAAAACTTCATTAATGGAGATTCTTTAGTTACCAATACTTTGGTCTTTCCATCCCTTAAATTTGGAGATACCGCAACATTGTTCTTGTCAGATACATACATGTATCCGAGGTTGTCGGAGGCCATTAATGCCGGTGACATAACTGCATTTCAGTCGTTGCTCTCGGAGGATCCACTTATACTCGATCGAGTATCTTTGAATTCGACGGAAAATGCTCTGCATCTGTCATCTCTGGCCGGTCGGGCACAAATCACGAGAGAAATCCTGACCCTAAAGCCAGAATTTGCAAGAGAGCTAAACCAAGATGGTTTGACCCCTGTTCACATTGCTTCTGCAAAAGGGCATGTAGAGATAGTCAGGGAGCTTCTGAAAGTAGGTCATGACTTGTCGGTTCTGAAGGGAAAAGACGGTAGAACTGCACTTCATTACGCTGCGACCAAAGGAAGAATTCAGGTCCTCAAGGAACTGATTTCTACTTGCCCGGAGTGCCTCAAAGAAGTGACAACTTGTGATGAAACTGCGATTCATTTAGCCGTCAAATGTAATCAGATTGAAGCTGCCAAGTTTCTGGTGGAAGAAATTAAGAGAATCGGTATGATGGAGATCGTTAATTGGAAAGATAAGGACGGGAACACTATACTGCATTTAGCTGTCTTCAGAAAACAACCCGAGGTAAGAATCAGAAGCTCAAGAATAGCAAATTTTCCCATATTCTAACGTTCTGTAATGCTCGTTTTCACAGATCATAAGCTTACTTACTGGTCAAGATGCTATTGTTACTGGAGTCGAAATGAATTCAAAGAATGCAAGTGGATTCACGCCAAAGGATGTTCTTGATTTCAATCTTCATAGTGGAGGAGATTACAGAGACTTTACTATCTTGGAGAGGTTTCAGCAAGCACGAGCACTGAAATCCAGAGAAATCGCACTAAATTCTGATTCTCCTCCAACCGAAGTAGCAAAGAAGCCAAGTTTACCACTTTCTGGCTCGAACTTGTGGAGGGAAATAATGAAAGAGATTGAAGAATCATCGGTTGAAACCCAGAACGCGTTGATGGTCGTCGCGGTGCTTATAGCAACCGTGACATACCAAGCAACTCTCAGCCCTCCTAGTGGTTATTGGTCAGCAGAGACACGAAGGTTTCAGTTTCACATCAACAATGTCAATCACCGGAAAACTTTGTTGCCTGGAGAAGCTATAATGTCCGGTGATCATGAAGTGTTCGCTGTATTCACCATCTTTAATGGGTTGGGATTTTTTGCATCAATGGCCATGATTTCTCTCCTCACAAGTGGATTCCCACTCAGAGCAGGACTGCGTCTTGCAATACTCTCAATGACTGCTACTTACGTGATCTCAGTAGTCTACATGTCACCAACTGATGTCAAGACAATAAACATAGTTGTGGCTTTGGTGAGTCTGCTTGTCCTTGTAGAGTTGGGTCGTTTTATGACATGGCTTCTTAACAAATTGGGTATCCCTGTAAGTCGAACAAGGAGAAGAAGAGGTTGCGATGGTGGTGGAGATCATCCAATGGTGTGAATATGAACAGTATTTTTTATTACATTGTTGAAATTAGGGATTTGATAAAAGTTAATCGCATGTTTCATTTATTTCTTTGAATGTGTGAGCGTTCAAGTGCCCAAAATTAGATCAAAACATATCCCATACCGGTGAATATGCCCTCAAATCTGACCTTTTAAATTTATTTTTTAAATCAAGTCTTAATAAATTTTAGTATCAAAATAATCTCTAAAATATTTTAAAATTTTCATTTACAAGATAGATTAAGTTTCTGTTTGGATGGACTTTTGAAAGATCAATAAGTACTCTTTTCCATAATAAAAACTTTTTTAAAGAAAAAGAGTATTTAACTATAAAATAAAAATCACTTTTCAAATAGATATGAATTTTTTGGCAGCTAAAATATAGCTTTTTAGGAATCTCAAATTTGGAGCTTCTCAAAAAAGTCTCTAAAATAACTTTTTGAGTAGATTTTTCATATCAATTAATGAGCCTATTTTTTAATCTCTTTTGCCCTTATGTTTTACACATAATTCTTACAATATCCACAAACTCATCTTCACATTTATTTTGAGATTTATATAATATTATTTGGCTTTTTATATATGTTTTAATATTTATTTTTAATATTAGTTTTACTTATGTTATAATCCATATAAAAGATTTGGTTAAATATATTTTTATTTATGTTTTACAAGGTTTAAAATTATATAATAATTAATATATTGTGCTTTACATATTGTTTAATATACTTTAAATAATATTTGTATGTATAAATAATTTTTATTACAAAATAAGATATAGTTAAAATTAAAAGTGTTTTTTATTTTTATGTTACCAAACAGTCTACTGTATGAAGCTATTTCAAAAAAATTCTTTTTTAAATGACAATCAAATAGTCTAATGACTTCTTAGCAAAGTTTTCTCATAAAAGATCTACAGAAAAAAAAACTTTATTAACAAAAATTTTACTAATATAAGCTCAACCAAACAGTAGCTAAAAAAATTTATATTGAATAAATTGTATTTATTTTTTTAAAATAGTATCTTTTATTATTTATAATAGTAAAAAATAATAAATTAAATTAAATCTATTATTTACCCGACCCAATCGAAAGTTCACTATTTATAATTCAAATTAAGTTAAAAATTGGCCTGATTTGATGTATTATTTTTAATTTGAGTTTTACTCAAAATTTGATTAATTCGAATCAATTGAACAAATTTTTAATTGGTAGGTTTATATGATAACAATGATTATTAGTAATTTAAATTTAATTAAATAAATTTTAATCTGTTAATTTTAAATTAATTTAACCAAATTTTATAAATGAGCCTAGACTCTCTTCTTCTTTTTTTACCATTTCTATGTAACAATTAAATTCTATTTATGGTATCATGTGCTTTATTTGTAAATGATAAGGCCGTAAGTGGTCAATTATTTCACGCGTTAATGTTGATACATACGACAGTTCATAACTCTTAAAATTACCGCCGAATTTGTTGGTACGTGTTTCAGTTTAATCTCAAAGCAGCATCGAGTCTGACCAAATTGGAAAATTTAATTCTGCCGGTTACGTTACTTTTTTTCTTGATATCATCACCAATGACTTAAAATTAGAACTCTTTCTATAGTTTAATAATAAAAAAATTGAATTGATTAATTTTTTTGATTCAATTTTTAATTTTTTTTGATTCGATTTAATTTAATTTTTTGTTATTAAAAATCGATTAGTTTATTAATTAATCAGCTAATTTTTATAAACTAATTAATTTTTATAAACTAAAATAAACTAATTAATTTTTATTTAACAATTTTGCAATTAAATTTTAATTTTTTGATAGATAATGATAGTCTTCTTCAATCAATTTTCAAATTTTTTAATTTTATTAATTTTTAACTAGTTTTATAAGATTATAATATCAGTTGAACCTTTTAATTCTTAGATATTTTATTTTACCGGATTGATTTTTAAAACATCAAAACTAATTTCTAACAAATCTTTCAAATTAAGAAGTTGAAAATTAAAATAATATGAATACTTTTTTTTAAACGGAAGAATTTGTATTTGCTATCTTTTGAATGCACATTAAGTAAATCTTCGAATTGATGCAATAGCTTGTAAATCACGTCAAACAAGTACCCTGTACTAGGTAAATTCTGTACAACAGGCTCAATCAAAAAAGGGTAAGTAGATAGATTCGATCACAAGACTTTTTGACCTCGTACCCCTCATTCCACCGATGCTGCTAAGGGGCTTAATATGAATACCTTTAACCTTAAAAATAATAGTTAATTAAAAAGAAAGATAAGTTATATTATTTAAATTCAGTTAATGTATATTCAAATAATAAGTAAAAAATAACCAAGAATTAGAAAGAAAACATCATAGACTCACAATCACGTTAGTCCTGACAAGAGTTCCAAGCGGCAGACTGAACGATATCTTCTTATATGGATCGTTAGATAATTTCTATATATAGCGTACTTTCTATTTAGAAGAGACCTTGTTATTGGAGTCCATAAATCACTAGTCACTTCATCAAGGAACAAGCTTCAATCCAATGATCCAAAACATGAAGGTTGTCGGTCCACCTCCAGCCGCCGGAAAGAACTGGTTAAGGCACTTTCAGTACGAGGAAGAAAGGGATTCACCGAGCGAAGCCAGGACAGTTCTGTTGGTGGTTGCAGCTCTTATCGCAGCTGTAACTTTCCAAGC
Source organism: Erythroxylum guanchezii (assembly GCA_025629825.1). Lineage (NCBI taxonomy): Eukaryota > Viridiplantae > Streptophyta > Magnoliopsida > Malpighiales > Erythroxylaceae > Erythroxylum > Erythroxylum guanchezii. The sequence continues at coordinate 27,393,777 of JAOTAX010000009.1, read as the reverse complement.
AGGAGTGAACCCTCCAGGAGGGATATGGCAGGAGACTAGTGAGGGACACGTTGCAGGTAGAGCAATATACGCTACTCACAAAGAAGCTTTCTACGTCTTCCTCTTCTCCAACACTCTGGCCTTCTCGTCCTCCATTTCTGTCATTGGGTATATCACCCATGGCTTCCCTTTCCGTTTAGAAACTCTGGCTGCCATATTTTGCATGGCCGTGACTTATGGCTCATCAGTCTTTGCAGTGATGCCTCGTGAGGCTCATTCTTACCGGTTTCGCTACGTAGTTCTTGTGGGTCTTGTACCTCCTGCTGTGAGGTTCTTGATCTTGCTGTACCGTATGGTTAAGAGCAAATCATCCAAGTAGTGTTGTTTCATCTTCTGTTTCGATCGATAGTTGGTATCTTCTTGTTTTTCAGTTTTATGATGAATTTGATCTCTTCTTTGAATAATGAATAGAATTATGATCTCTTCTTCTTTGACCATATTGTTCTGATGACTGAATTGTTTTCTGCTCTGTGTTATGTTATGAAGATATCTTTGGAGATCCCTTAAGCAAGCAAAATAGTTAAAAGTTAAAACCCTTCTTTGAAAGATGATTGTAGAGTTGGAACTTGAAGGCAAAATCTTTGGTTCAGTCTTGTATGGGAATGAAGAAGAAAACCTTACTTGTAAGACCACTAAATAACCATATTTAATAAGTTATTTATTGAAATAACGAGAAGGTGAGTCAGTCCACATTCAACTCGTAATCAACATTTCCTTTTAAGGTATCGTTTAATGCCAAAAGCTTTAGATTTTCTCAAATTAAATTACCAACAGTAAACATAAACTATAAATATTTTAGGGGCGTTTGTTTCCATTTTATGTTTTTATTTTTAAAACCGGTAAAAAAAGCTTATTTGTTTGAGTTTTTAGTTTTTGTTTTAAGTTTTGGTTTCTTCCTTTTTTCAAAAATTATGAAAACTATAAAAAATAGTTTTTGTTTCCTATTTCTGAATTTTTTCATAATCTGATTTATTATTATTTAAATATATATTATTTAATTATTAATAAAATTATGAATAATTTAATTCAAGATTATATATTTAATAAATTAAAATTAATTATCAAAAAAATTATGAATAGTTTTATTTTATCTTATTTTTATAATTAAATTATATGTAATTAAATTTTAATAATTATTAATGAATATAATTAAATTTAAAATATATAAATA